>BPTQ01000001.1:65680572-65709847 GCA_019973895.1 Chrysanthemum seticuspe | reverse complement strand
CGTCGTTCAGGGCAGTTAGAAGCAAAGTGACCATATTCATCACATCTAAAGCATTGAATCTTTGAAAGATCTCGACTTTTGTTCTTCTTTTGATCCGTCTTGCTCTCGGAGTTGTTTTGGTTTCCACGGTTGTGGTTATTAGCTTGACCACTACCACGAGATTTGTTTTGAGAAGAAAAGTTTTGACCTTTACCGTTGCCACTAGAAGAATTCCTTCCTCGACCTTTCTTATCATATCTTTCAGCCCTTCCGAACATCAACTTGCCTTGATCTTCAGAAGTGGTGTCAACACCCTTCATTCTTCCTTCAAAAGCTTTCAACCTTCCAATTGCTTCTTGAAAAGACATAGTATTCAAGTCAGCAAATTGTTCTATTGAGGCAACGATTGCAACATACCTATCCGGAACGGATGCAAGTAGCTTCTTAACAAGTTTCTTGTCTTCATAAATTGTTCCCAAGCTATTGACTTCAGTTACAATTTTGCCCAACCTAGCCGCAAAGTCATCGATTGATTCGTTGACTTTCATCTTTAAAGATTCGAATTCCGTCTCCAAGGTTTGCAACCTTGCATCTCGAACCCGATCAACACCCACATACCTGGTCTTCAAAGCTCCCCAGATTTCTTTGGCTGTGTTGAATTGTGAAACTTGAAAAACAAGTTCTTCTGGAATCGCCTGGAAAAGTAACGCAACTGCCATGTGATCCTGCTTAGCAACTACTTGTGTTCCTTCCCCTGGTTCCAATGCATCGAGTATTCCATGGACTCGGAATACCGCTTTAACTCTTATTGCCCATATGTTATAGTTCGTGCTTGTTAACATTGGACAATGAAGAGCCGTTTTAGAATGTTCAATAGGTGGTTGACTCGACTCGCCTTGCACCATCCTTCTTGAACGCCTTTTGTAAGTTACCGGTGTAGTTGGATTATCTTCCAGCCCTAGAACAAAGGTCGAATGATTTACTTCCTGCCCAAGTAAACCAAGTCGAAAGTTTGAAACTTTGATCGACTTCTTGCTTAAGTCGAACCCTAGTAAAACCCTTGTGATACCCTTGTGATCGACTTCTGGTAAACCCTTGAATCACCTGCTGTGATCGACTTCAGGTAAACCCTTGTGATCGACTTCTGGTAAACCCTTGAATAACCTGCTGTGATCGACTTCAGGTAAACCTTTGAATCACCTACTGTGATCGACTTCAGATAAACCCCAAGTAAACCCTTGTGATCGACTTCAGGTTTAACCTTGCTCTTGATACCAATTCAAGTCCCAAATCTGAATCGAAGTTCACAAACAGAAAATACGCACAGGAACTAATCAAACAATAAACACCGAATGTTACTTGGAATAAGCTCTCCAATTAATCAGAAAAATACTTGCTTACAAAAACTGATATTGAATGCATAATAACAAACCACAGCTCGGTTTGTATATATAGGGAATAGAACATGCTTTCCTAATCCTAATACAATTCTAATATAAGTAAAATACTAGAACCGACATTCACCCATGGGCTTGGGTCGATGGCTGCTGCTGCCCCATGGGCTCGGGTCAGACATTAGCCCAACAATGAATGTGTGGAGTTTGAGGAACTTGATGACAATGAAGAGCTAGGTGTAACCAATGACGAACTTGCAGGTGTTTTCCTGCATACGGGACAAGTAGCATTTAACTTGAGCCACTCGTCTACACAATCCACATGAAAATAGTGATTACACCCCGGGATAGTCCTCACTGCATCTTTAGTCTTGTAGTCTGAAAGGCATATGGCACAAGTGCCATTATCTTTGGGTAATTCATAACTTTATCCCCACACGGTCTTTGGGTAGGACTCAACTGTGGGGCTGTCTAGGCCGGTTGTTTTAGTTGGTTGACGAGAGACTGCAGTAGGAAGAAGGTCGATACTTTGACTCTGATTCTGATTATAGTGCCTGCCCTTGCTAGAAATGCAGCAGCATAAGAGAACACTGAGGAATACTAGTCCGGGAATACCTATGCTTAGCCCATACTTGGCAGCCCTCGAAATACCACCTATAAAACAAAAAGCAAAAACCGAGGGAAATTTATATTTATGCTCAATCTGCCAAGTTATTTTAAAAAGTCTCAACCTCACCTTTCGAAGAAGATTCAGTACAAGTAGTGCTTTCATTATTACTATTGTATCGACAAGGTTTACCTACAGCTTCGCAAGATACACAATAAGGTTTAAACCACCTCAATGTCAACTCATTAGTTATATAACCATTGGACCCCAAAATCGGTACCATAATCGTGGTAATTTTCGTACAACTCTGAGGTATTTCTGCAAAGAAAACCAGTGATGTTTGCATAGCAAACACCGAATGATTCACACTTCCTAAACAAGGGAAACTAGTAATTGTCGGCCCAGTAGGGAATGTGAACCCTGCATTTTCTGATGAACAGTTAAAAAAAGTATAGCTCTCTAACCAATTATCTTCGAACGGTGTAGATATTAGTTTGATTCCGGAGAGTTTCTCTGGCCCACAAAAGTCAGGATCGAAGTTGAACTCCTGTTACGCATGTTAAATAGTACAGATTTACTTTTTCTAGTCTAAGTTAATACTTAATATATATAGAGAACCTAAATATTATGAGATGCATCACAAAGTAACAACTGCTTAATCTAAAATGCCAACGCACTTCTTTGTTTGTCACATTTTGGTCATTTTACTTCGCTTTGTAAGACGACTATCTGTATTGTGTTTGTTAAGGAAACACAATTTCATACATAATTTTAACATTTTATCTAAAGATTATTATTTTTGAAATCCAATTGTAAGGGTTCGACACATATCCATTCTATCTTGTAAATAGAAAAAGTACAATAACTAAACTGAACAAATTAAAAAGTACATTACTGTTATGTGAAAAAAATAAATAAATAAAATAAAAAATAAAAACTATAACCCTAAGCTATATGAATAAACACCTGTGCTATGTAGGAAATATGATTGACAATGAATGATCGAGATGACGGAAGCTTGAGGATGGTTTGATTCTTTCCGTTACATGTGAGATCAAATCCGGGAAATCCACATTGAGATGGTTGTCTGTCCACAAGACGGAAAGGGAACCGAATTTGAGGTCCACCGATGCTGCAGAAGGTTGGACTGCAGACATCCTCGCCGCGGATGGACTCAAATAGAAAGAATAAAGACAAGAATACTGAGGTTTTGTTGACCTTTATAGTGACAGGGTTGTTATGTTTGCTCACCATTCCGAGAGTATTAGTTTCACTGATTTTTTTGTAATGTCTTGTTTATAAGCTCTTTTTTCATATATGTTTATGCACCTGATCTTTGTCATTAGTAAACTAAGACACAAAATATGAACAAGCATTACACCACAGACGTACTTTACGAGTAACACATAATAAATTCTTATGCCGTTTGTAATTAAGTTCCTTTTTCATGTCCAATTAGCTAGCTCTATAAATTCTTATGCCGTTTGTATGCATATTGTTGGACAAAACCGCCAACAACCCGAAGCTCGATCGCGGAACGCTAGATCGCGAGTTGTATCGAGCACAAGTAGCAAACACGAAAGACACGATAGACTACAAAGAACCGACAAGAATATGCACACGATATACCCTCGTACCAAACCTTTATTAAAAAACCTAATAAAGCTATTACAACGAGGAAGAAGAATGAATAACTAGCATCCCCCCTCATCTCTATTTATAGAGATGAGGGGGTAGAAACCTTTCCTAATTCAAATAGGAAACAAGCTTGGCTTGCACTCCAAGCTACCTAATCCTAGTTTATGTCTAACACATAATCTTATTACAAAGTACAATTAAGTCCCTAATCTATATTTAAGTTTACTACTAATATATAACAATTTCCACCTTAGGAGTAACACTTAAACATAACCGATACTCAGCACCTTTTCCTTGTACTAGAACCTCGAACCGGGGACCACCTTGTCGACCAGGCATTGTACTTCAGTAATTTTCCAAGATTAGCTTCTTTAGACTCCTTCACTTTCTTCTTTTCAGCAGCATTACCCTCTGCACCCTTTTGACCAGGTACTCCGGTTACCATAATGTCTGCCCCCACCTTTATACCAAGGTGTACCTTTTCCTGCTCCTTTACCAAGCAGTCCGTGTTTGTATTTTCTTCAAGTTGCTTGTCTTCCAACTTTCTTTGAGCCACTGCAGCATCATCGTTACTATCCTGAAAAACCTCAGCTTCACGATTTTCCTGAGCTCCCTGCAGTTCCACCTCAAACCAAACACGTTCATTAACCTGTACTCCATGGATTCCTGTTTTAATACCAGAACCAAGTTGTTTGAACCCAACTTGCTTGTGACCAAGTTGTTTGAACCCAACTTGTTTTTGACCAAGTTGTTTGAATCCAACTTGTTTTGAACCTCCATGCTTTTGTACACCAAAAGTCTTCACTTTTGCTTCAAGAGTATACACACAGTTCTTTCCCCTGATCCCGGTCATCATAACCCGACAACCTTTGATCACCTTGACTTTACCCAACTGCATCTTCACCGTATAACCCTCTTTTTCAAGAGTACCCAATGAAATCAAGCTCCTTCTTAACCCTGGAACATACCTGACATCTTCCAGTATAAAGCTTGAACCATCATGCAACTGTATCTTCACTTTTCCTGTCCCACTGATAGTGCATGTCCTGTTATCACCTAACCGAACCGAACCACCATCAATATCCTTGAAGTCATACAAGAAATCCCTCCTAGGTGTCATATGATAAGACCCACCTGAATCCATTACCAATTCAGCCATCTCATCATTACCGACTACCACCAAGGCTTCTCCAAAGTAGGCGTTACCCTCTTCATCAGAAGAATCAGAATCCTGATCATGCTTACCCTTCTTGACGAACCCACTTGACTTCTTCCTTGGACAGTCTCTCTTCAGATGACCCTCTGAATGACATATGAAGCACTTTAGTTTACCAGTTCCACCTCTTGACTTAAACCGCGAACTTCCACCAGAATGAGCTTTCCTTAAATGATCTGACCCTCCCCTTACATATAACCCGTCACCAGTTTCTTCCTTTGTGCCTTCAGTTCTTCTCTTCAACTCTCTTGAATTCAAAGTCGCAAGAACATCTTCCATTGTCAAGGATTCCCTCCCATACAACAATGTCTCCACAAAGTTTTCGTAAGACGATGGCAACGATGTAAGTAACATAAGTGCCTGATCCTCATCCTCAATCTCAATATCAATATTCGCCAAGTCAAGTATCAACTTATTAAACTCATCTATATGATCACCCAGTTTCGTACCTGGACTCATATAGTACGTGTACAGCTTCTTCTTTAGATACAGTCTGTTTGCTAAGGACTTAGTCATATAAAGACTAGTCAACTTCGTCCAAATTCCTGCAGCAGTTGTTTCCTTGGTAACTTCCCGTAAAACCCGGTCTCCCAAGCATAAAATCAAGGTACTGTATGCCTTCTTCATCAAAGCAGCCTTTGCACCTGCTTCCATGTCCTCGGGTAATGTCTCTAATGCAGCATCACATCCCAGCTGTACCATTAAAGCACGCGTCTTTATTTGCCATAACCCGAAGTCATTCTTCCCATCGAATTTTTCGACGTCAAACCTAGTTATAGAACTAGCCATTCTTCTTTTACCTTGCTAAAAACCTTGTCAAGTTGTTTATTAACCAACTTTACCGACAAGCCTCACAAGCCGTGTGCAATATTCCCCCTTGTTGCTAAAAATCTTTTCTTGCAAATCGAATTAATTAGAATAAACCTAACCCCTCGATTTCGAACAAGCAAACCCGATCATAAACTTGAACCCCAAGCAAACAACGATCGAAACTTGAACCACAAGAAAAAAAACGCAACAAAACCTTCGTTTTAATCAACTTTTAAAAACCTAAAAGTCGATAAACCGAAGTTGACTTCTTCACGTGGGTAAGAAAAACACAAACCAATCACAGGTGGCTTTTTTTTTCTTATTAATAATACCCACGTAGCTTTTGAACTTTGTAGTATGTATTGAACATGTGATACGAAAACAAACCAATCGTTAGTCGTTTTTTTTTCTGTCTTCACATGTAATCCCAATACACCTTGTGTCTCTTCAACTTCTCGTCACCGATCGCTACTGCTACAATTGACGAAACCGAAAACCGAACCTCGAAACCTCGAACGAACTCGAAACCTCGATCTAGCACTCGAACTTCGATGACCACAATAACCGCGGCTCTGATACCACTTGTTGGACAAAACCGCCAACAACCCGAAGCTCGATCGCGGAACGCTAGATCGCGAGTTGTATCGAGCACAAGTAGCAAACACGAAAGACACGATAGACTACAAAGAACCGACAAGAATATGCACACGATATACCCTCGTACCAAACCTTTATTAAAAAACCTAATAAAGCTATTACAACGAGGAAGAAGAATGAATAACTAGCATCCCCCCTCATCTCTATTTATAGAGATGAGGGGGTAGAAACCTTTCCTAATTCAAATAGGAAACAAGCTTGGCTTGCACTCCAAGCTACCTAATCCTAGTTTATGTCTAACACATAATCTTATTACAAAGTACAATTAAGTCCCTAATCTATATTTAAGTTTACTACTAATATATAACACATATGAAGTACAAGCATTAGACCGCAAATATACTTTACAAGCAACACATAATAACAAATTTCAGCATATCCATGGACCGCCTACATAGAAACTGTCATCGTGGAAAGGTGTCAAGGAAAACACATTAGGTCAAAAGGTACTTTTGTGATGAAACTCATTTCAAGTTGTAGTTTGAGTTTTGAACGATAACCGCAATTAATTTATCGTGTCGATCGATATGAATCTATACTAGATTCTAGACATGTCTATTGACCTACATACAATATGGGGATTGGTGGCTCATATTGTCCTAACCTCTACGTGGCCCCACCACGTCTTTTTTCTTTAGCAAACAGAACTGCACTGATCAATAACAACTTACGAGTTCCAAAGACAATATATAGGGTTTGAATGTGTGGTCAAATTCAACCCACAACTAAGATGTAACACATAAATTGTTAACGATAATACTCATCTTGTTGTGGTGGCGATTAGACGATGAAATCTCGACGCATTCATTACATCTCAAGTTGACTAGGAAATAACATGATGCTACAAGATATGATGACGTCATCATTTCATCGGTCATTTGAAGTTTGCTCAAACATGAATAGTCAATGACGTTTATTTTCCGAATGCTATGTAATTCTATTGAATCAACTGTGTTGGGCTCGGCCAATTTCTCTACAGTCTACACCCATGTTACGTAAAAACTCTTGTTCTTATACATTGCTATATGCACAAACGGCATATTAAATTTCTATTGTCGATTGGCTGTGTGTGATGAATTTGTAGAATCTCACGAATTTGAGGACATTGAAGAGCAAAGTGTAACCAACGATGAACTCTCAGGTGAGTTTCTGCATTTGGGACATGTTGCATTTAACTTGAGCCACTCGTCTATACAATCCACATGAAAATAGTGATTACACCCTGGGATGGATTTCACTTCCTCTTTAGGTTTGTAGTCTGAAAGGCATATGGCACAGGTGGCATCACCATTAGGAAATTTACAGCTTTCTCCCAATAAGATCTTTGGGTAAGATTCGATGGTGGGCCTGTCTAGGCCGGTTGTTGAAGGTGGCTGAGGTGTTATTGCTATAAAGAAGAGGTCAATGCTTCTAGTCTTGCTAAAAACGTAGCATATGAGCCCAAAGATGGCAACCAATGCAGGTACACCGATACCTACGATTAGCCCAGACTTTGCACCCCTTGGATACCTGTAAAACAAGATTAACAGCTAAATAAGTAAATATGTATTTTCGACCCACTTCGGATTATGTTTATGTCTAACGGGTTAAACTCAGTAACAAAAAACCTTCAAAGGAAATGGGTCAAATGTGTCTGAGTCTAACGCATTGAGAGATCCCAAAGTGTTTTTATAAGTATCGAATTTTGAAAATTATTTACTCAAAACAGTTTGATTATGTTGTATGTAATCCTACCCGCGCAACTTGACAAAATTACAAACAAGCAGCAATTGGAAGGGAAATCATTTCAGTCTGCTTGAACTTAAGCAGAACTTTTCACATTATATTATTTATGCTCGAACATTAAACTATAAAAAAGATTAATATGAAGATTTAAAGGTAAGGACTTGACATTTGGACTATTTACTGAAAAGTCAAAGTCAAAGTCAAAGTCAAAGTCAAAGTCAAAACTGTGTATGTTTCTTAATCCTCATCAAATGGATGCTACTATGTTCTCCATTAAACTTAAAATTTGACTAGTTCATAGATGTATACAATATTTGTTAGTCAACAAGTAGAAATGATAACAGGACGTTATGTGTTATTCATACGAGCGTTATGCAAACAATACAAGTATTCAGTATGCGCACAATTGCACCAACGCTTCTATGCATCTAAAATAGTTAATTTCCACAATAGCTAAAGTCAAATTTTGGAATCCTATAGATGATATATTTTGATAGATGTAGTTCTTAAGTTCTGACTGTCGGTTGACAGGTATCAAAGGGGTGAGAGTAATTGTGGGTGGGTGAACATTGAATCTTAACTACTGGACGAAAACAATCATTGCTTAATGAAACCAACAATCCTAGTTATTTTATACTAAATATCTTGTATAAGGTGCTTAGCGCGCAAAAAATAAAACGATCATGGTTGAAATATAATATATTGAAAATGACCTGTATAGAAAGGGCACCACATTAGGCCAAAAGGCACTTTTTGTATTTGAAAGTTGAGTTTTGAACCATAAATCATGGTGTTAGAATTGAAGATGAAAACTTAATTCTACACATTCGTTACAACTCAATTGGACTAGGAACGACTAATATGATGTTACAAGGTTTGACATCATCAACTACTTTGATTTTGCTCAAACAGGAATATCCGATGATGTATTTTGAGTAAACTAGTATACAAGTGATGCAATACGAAAATTTTAAAAAAGCTACATACTCCTGTGAATTACGTGTGTGGCAATTTATTTACACCATACAAGGTAAAAACATATAAACATACAACGTATCAAAACTCTATTATTATTGTGTGGTAGTGTGTGATTAATTTGTGGAATTTAAAGAGCTTGACACTGAAGAGCACGGTGTAACCAGTGACGAACTTTGAGGTGATTTCCTGCATACGGGACAAGTAACATTTAGCTTGAGCCACTCGTCTATACAATCTGCATGGAAATAGTGATTACACTCTGGGATAGTCCTCACTGCATCTTTAGGCTTGTAGTCTGAAAGGCATATGGCACAAGTGCCATGATCTTTGGGTAGTTCACAATCTTCTCCCAATATGGTCCTTGGGTAGGACTCGATTGTGGGACTGTCTAGGCCGGTTGTTGAAGGTGGTCGACGAGTGATTGCATTAGAAAGAAGCTCAATGTTTTGACGTTGATCCTGATTATAGTTCCCGACCTTGCCAATAATGTAGTTAGCGAGACCAATGAGGAATACCAGTCCAGGAATACCGATACCTAGGATTAGCCCTTACTTAGCACCCCTCGAAATACCACCTGTAAACAAAAATCAACTTTAAGTATAATGTAAAGATGACACACCGCAGGCTAATTAACATTTCAAACTATTTTTTTTTCTTTCTATATAGTAGATAGTAATGACTGTCTAAACTCTAAACTATTAAAAATGTTGATTTCAGTAATATTTTATGCACTAAATCATGTACAGAAAAAAAATCACCATCTGACGATGAAGCGATGCAATTAGTTTCTCCATAATCATTCTTGAATCCACAAGTTTTGCCATTAACTTCACAATATCTGCAATAAGGCCTCAACCACGTCAATGTGAACTCACCCCTTATATCACCATACCCATTATTTGGTATCAAAATCCTAGTAATCTCCTTACAACTCTGAGGTATATATGTATACAAAATCCATGATGTTTTTATAGAAAACACTGAATAATTTGCACTTCCTAAACAAGGAAAAGAAATCATTGGCATGGTAGAAATCCCAGACGATACATTATGTGATGAACAGTTATAAAAAGTGTAGCTCTCAGAAAATGTATATACAAACGGTGTATATGCTATTTGGATTCCAGCGAGTCGCTCTGGTCCACAAAAGTCAGGATCAACGTTAATCACCTGTTACACATGTTAGTTAATATAATAGGTTCCTGTTGTGGGTTAACATCTTACATAAAGGGGTAATAAAATTATGAAAGTTTTTTTCACCAGATAGTATAAACAAAAGTTGTTATGTTAATATAAAGGCTAACTAGATTAATAACCTGTGCAGCGTATGAAATACTTGTGACGATAAATGAACGGGATGATGGAAGTTTAAGGATGGTTTGGTTCTTTTCGTTACATGATAGATCAAAACCAGGAAATCCACACTGAGATGGCTGTCGGTCCACAATTTGAAAAGGGAACCGGACTTGAGGCCCAGCCAGGCTGCAGAAGGTCGGGCTGCAGACGTCTTTGCCGGATATGGATTCAAATAGTAAGAATATAATTATGACTAAGGTTTTTTTAGTCTCCATAGTGACATGGTTGTTGTATTTGGTCACATTGTGTAAGTATAGAATCTGTGAATACTATACTGAGGTGGTGATTGGTTTCTTTGACTGATTTGTAATTTTCTTCTTTGTTTTTTCTCATTTGTTTGTTCTCATTTTACGCGCTTAATATTTGTCATTAGTCAAATTATATTATAGCTTTTTTTCTTCATTGTATATCAACTTTGATTTTTGTTTGAATTAATCAATGTATGTTTTTTTATGTTAATATGCCTATGATGATAACTTCATTTTCATTGTATCCATTTGATATCTGGATGGCCGAGTCAAAAACCAAAGGGCTCTTAGCTTAGTGTAAATGAGTGGCTCTACACCCTACAACGTTAAATGTTTGTTAATATACATAAACATTTACTCATATGATGCATGAAAACTCTCTTATTGTGTGGTTGCGTGTGATGAATGTGTGGAGTTTGAGGAACTTGATGACAATGAAGAGCTAGGTGTAACCAATGACGAACTTGCAGGTGATTTCCTGCATACGGGACAAGTAGCATTTAACTTGAGCCACTCGTCTACACAATCCACATGAAAATAGTGATTACACCCCGGGATAGTCCTCACCTAAGTTGCATGGGGACGGGAACGGGGACGGGTACGGGTACGGGTACGGGGAAACGGCAACATCTTAAAATTCAAGAAACGGGTACGGCGAAGAAACGTTTATGTGTATTATAATATTTTAGTATATGACGAATTATCTTTCAAAATAATATTACACAACATTAAAAAAATCCAAACAATTAATACTCATAATTATTAAACCAAGAATCTTATACTCCGTATTAGATAAGTGGCATGGTAGTGTAAAGAATAAAAAAAAAAAAGTATGTATGTAAAGTTTAATAAATCAAAAAATTACATGTTTATATATTTTTTACTAGAATACGACTTACAAGGATAAAAGATGATTAGCATATAATAAAAACCTTTTTATTAATTAATTTTACAATATCTACTAAGAGTTTGTGAAAACTAAAATGAGAGGAAACTTTATACTATTAAGAAAACAAAAAGACAGGAACACAATAATGAAATATGCCAAAACTTAAAATGTATTAAGTTAAGATATATGGGACCAAATCACAAAAAAGAAAATACTGTAGTTATTTTCCCATGTTTTATGCATCAAGTGACCATACAAGAAGAGAGAGAGTCTTCTTCATTTAGGCTGCCTGCAGTAGTATAGATCGAGTGTCGATCGAGTGAATGTGGCGATCGATTGACACTCGATCGTCTTGTTGTGGATGATGTCGATCGTCACAACTCACGCCCAATTTGGTCACCTACACGATCGATAATCGTGTGATTATTTGTATGTGTTTAAGTAATAGAAAAGGTATTTTTGTGGGGTATATTTTTTGTAGTGTAGGTCGCCCTTACTGGGGCACCCAATCGCCTGAAGGTCGTTGGAGAGAGAAAGCTGTCGTGGCAGTGAAAAGTAAGGGGATTGAATCCCCTTACTGGGGGCAGCCTTATCTCATTGAACGTTTCTTATTCTTTTTCACTTCTTCCGGCAACTGCAGTTTTTTTCCGGCGATTTACTTTCTTCTTCCGCCATAGAAACGTGACTCTTTTGGGACAGAAACGTCCCCCAAACGTTTCCTAGATAAGGATCGGCGTACCCCAGTTGAAAAAACGTTTCCACTTTTTCCGGGGACGTTTCTCAGGCGTTTCCCGACGTTTCCCGGCGTTTCCCGTTTCGGGGACGTGATACGGCATCCCAGCGGCGTTTCAGTGTATCCTAGGTCCTCACTGCATCTTTAGTCTTGTAGTCTGAAAGGCATATAGTGCAAGGGCCATTATCTTTGTGTACGAAAGTATAGGCAGCCAAGATGAACAATATAATCTTTATTCAGATCTAAGCTGCAAAAGTCAGCTTAGATTAAGTTTACAATAGTATCCAAATGTTACAAGGTTAGATTAATGTCAATGAGACAATAATCATGTAAATGTAAAGACAAGACAAGATCAGTGAAATGATCTGAAAGAAGAGATGAGAGTGATACAAAAGACTGCACACTCAAGTGTTTCTAACCCTAGATAAGGGGACTTATTAAATAGGAGATTAAGTTTCACTAAGACCCCTCTAACGGCTAGTAGTGACTCATCAGCATAAACGAAGAAAGGCTTCAGCAGAAATGAGATTCTTGGAACTTTAAATCTTTAATCTTTTGTCCAGGTTAAACCCCTGTAATTAATCCTGCAATAAGCCACAACTTGAAAGCCATTAGCAATTGATAGAATGATATGTTTGCCACAGATTACCAACCCAAAATTTAACATTCCCCCTTAATCTGATGAGCAAACATATCAAACAATATCAATTTTTCACACAAAAATTTATGCTGATAGACAGGGAGGTTCTTTGTGAGTATGTCTGCAGTTTGGTTTGAGGAGCCAATCTTTTTAGCATTTATAACACCTCTAGCAATTTTTTCCCTGATGAAGTGAACATCAATTTCAAAGTGTTTTGATCTTTCATGAAAAACAGGGTTGACAGCAAGTTGTAAAGCAGATTTGTTATCACAAAAAAGATCAACAGGAAGATTGATATCAACTTTTAGGTCTTTTAGGATTTTTTGAATCCAAATGATTTCACAGGCAGCAGTATACATAGATCTATATTCTGCTTCTGTGGAAGATTTTGAAAGAGTGTTTTGTTTTTTACTTTTCCATGAGATTAAACAATTATTAAAGAAAACACAATAACCTGTGACAGATTTTCTGGTTTTCTTGCATTTGGCCCAATCAGCATCACTATATCCTTCAAGATGATTGATGTGCTCCGGTTGGTGCAAGTTTTAAAAATTTATAATCACGAATTAACCGTATAACCTTTTAACACATACGAGCAAGTATACTCGTCCGCAATAGTAACGTTTTGGTAAGTCGAGATCGTCCCAAGGGATTTTTGTTTTGAAATAGATTTTATTAAAAAGTTTCTAACAAGAAAGCTTGTCAAGGCTCCCTCGAATAAGTGTTCTAGTGAAAATACGAATCAAGAATAAAAATATATACTTGTGTGAAGTCTCATAATCAACCATAGATAATGTTCATAAAGGTTTGGTGTATACTCTTAGTATGATGCACAAATCATAAGCAAATGATTCCCCAACCATGGTATTTGTTTGTAAAAATCATTCTAAGAACAAAAACATTTAGGTAATCCTTTCGGTCCTTATCCCAATGGTTATCCTATAAAAATTCCATTTGTTTGCAACATGCTCTCATTAAATTTGTTCTTACGAATCTTTCGACCCTTCGTGATGAAAATGTTCTAGTCTTGTTTTAATAAGCAAAACATGGTGGATGTCAATCACCATATCCCCATACTAGTTTGTCACAACACTTTTTGGAATAAAACACAAGAGAAATCCTTTCGGTCCTTTTTCTTAAAACATGTTTTATTGACAAATCAATCCAAGACTAGTATTTTTCCAACAAACTCATTTAAACAAGATCATATATACATGCATCACATTTTGAGAACATTATTATGATTAATCACATTCCAACACACAAGTATAACACAAACTACTCCATGAAAACAATCATATCTAAACACAAGTCATAACAAAGTAATTCAAACAATTCAAGAGAATAGATTTCCATAACAAAGTTCATAGAATACCTAATCTTTTGTGATTACAAGAATTAGAAATCGTGGAATGTAGCAACCACGCGCCTCCAATCACCTAGGATCACCGCACAACTCCAAACTACCGAAACAATGGACAAGAATGGTTCCTTCCTTGCTTCTGGACGTTTTCCAGTAACTACCAAGCTTTTGGGTTGAAATAAATGGGTAAGTATGAGTTTTGGTGTAAACTAATACTCTATTTGTTGTGTCACACTTAGTATACAAGTACTAGGTCCTTTAAATAGCCAAAGCACTTGCTTAACTGCCCAAAAAACGTTCTCTCCAAGTTAATATCAAGAAATGATCGGACTCTAATGATTATGGGGAGTTAAGACAACAATAAATGCGAATTGTGTAACTGCAGAACCAGAAACCGGATCGGTTTCTATGTCGACCGAATCGGTCACAGCTTTGACCATTAGCCCAGCCGGATCCGGTTGCGGGTTGCGACCGAACGGCTGGGTTTTGCTCCTTTTGACTTTTTGCTGACTTTTCCTTTTACGCTTCATTCTTTGCTTACGTTGATGATTTCCAAAGCCAAACTTGATCTTTCCTTGCTATAGATGCTTCGAAATCACTACGCTTCCATATCATTGAGTCCACAAGCTTCCAATCTCAACTTCCTTCCTTTAGACGCTTCCAAATGTGCATAAAAACTTCATTTCTTCAATATTCGCAATACCTGGCTACATATACATACACAAGACGCATCTTTGCACTTTTGCAACAGTTATAAGTAAATATAGCCGAATATCATGCACAAAACTGACAATAACGCTACTAAAAACATGTTCATTTTAGACGTTATCAAATTCCCCCACACTTAAGCTCTACTCGCCCTCGAGTAGGTCAAACATTTGCAAAGATTGATTTCAATGGTCCATAACACCATGTTTCAGAAAATGTAACAATTACCATAAAAGATAATTATTATTTTGCTTATAATATGAGAAAATCTTCTAAAAATGAACCAAACACTTTAGATAACATAACTAGGATACCTCACAAGTGGCTTTAAGATTCACTCAACACTCATATATTGGTGGGTATATCACTCAATGCCTAGTCATGATCAATGCTTTTTACCATAAGCTTGTACAAGTATCAAAACAAAGAAAATAAATTCATCAAAGAGGTCTTTTATTCGGGTTATAATGATAAGGCTATGGGTTCATAATAGGTATGGATAAGGCATGGGATAGTTTAATGAAATTGGTTTAAAATAAAATAAAATCAAGTCCAAACCTCCATGGTGCTAGTCATCATACAAACCACAATCCCGAAAAATGATTATTACTCCTCTTCTCCTATCGATCACCAAATATATATATATCACGTCTTAGCACATTGGCTAATCGATAACTCAAACATACTTCATCTTCCTTCATCTTCATAATAATATAGCGCATTGGCTATAACTGTCAGTTTTTTTTTTTTTTTTTTTTTTTTTTTTTTTTTTTTTCACAACTCCCCCACACTTCGCATAAGCATCACCACAAAAATACAAATAAAAAGTATGCATCCTTCGTCTTTGTCGAAATGGCACACATGAATGGCAAAGTGTAACTAACTCATAATCATCAAAAACAATCCAATCATTCCAAACAACTAGCAACAAACCTTTAGACTTGATAAGGGTTGGCTAAGGTTTAAAGGTGTAAAATATTTTTGTATTTTTCTGGATTTATCAAAAATGAAAAGGAATGGCTCAGAAGGTGTAACTAGGGGTATCTAGTGCTAAAAAAAATGAGCACTAACAAAATGGGTCCATGTGGGTGGTTAACTAACCGATGTGGTCAGCTAATATATCATTAGATGTAAAAATGGAAGGCCATTTGGGTTATTCCTAAAATGCCTCTTATCACTTGAAAATATTTAGATCACTCGAAAGTAATTTTAACCGTAATGCATAACTAGTACAAGTTCTAGAATCGACATAATCACCGGCACACTCATAGCAAATATAAAAAAAAGATGTTTCATACAAAAAGAAACCTCACAAAAATGTGGGAAAAAGGCTATTATGCATGCTAGAAAATGCTATCGAATCCAAAATGAATTATTTCAGTAATTTGGTTCAAATCTAAAAAATTTTCAAAAACCTCATTTTACCATTGAAATCCCAAATTATGTATTTTAATTATCAATAACGCGCGAAAACCATTAGACCATCAAGGGCGAATTTCTTCTAATCACTTGCATCCAAAAGTTATCTAAAAAAAAAATAAAAAATGCGTATCATTTTCCTATTTTCTTCCCTCCCCCATACTTAAGTTTTGCATTGTCCTCAATGTAATGAAAAATGAACTTCAAAGTAAAGAAAATGGGAAAAAGAAATAGTTAAAAGATACCACGGAATAAAATATGCAATAAGCACATTGGGTCATTAGCAAGCCTGTGAGTTATCCAACTCGAAATATTTGACCATCAAGAAGCTTCCAACATATCCATCCTGCAAACAAAAACTGCAACACGAAATGCACAAAACAAACAAAACTACTAAAAACTAGATAAAACCAAAATATATCAAACATCCTAAAAAAAAAATCAAAATATAGAAATAGTTTAAAACACATCATGACCATTGTTTTTGAAACCATAATTTCACGAATGACCCATAATCACTCGTCATCCTCGCTCATTTCTTCTCCTTCTTCATCATCAAACTCATCATCATCATCACTTTCGGTTACATAGTTTTCGTCTATGATTTCTGAACGAACTCTCCTCTTTTTCTTCTTGCCTCCAACTCCTGATGATGATCCTCCAGCTTCATAACTTGTTCCTCCAGCTTCAGGCAATCGACCATATGGTGGTATTGGATCAGGAAACGGTGCGTACCTAGGATATGGATACGGATAGGGTCCAGGATAAGAAGTGTAAGGAAAAGGATATGGTGGAACATTTGGTGGATTGTAGGGTGGCAATTCGTAATTGGCTTCTCGAGCCATGTGTTGAAAAATAGGCATCGAATAATCATTGATGTAGTTGTTCCTTAACATCATCGAATCTCTCCACACATCCCTACATTGAATTTCATCTAGATGTTGGTTCCACTCTCCCCATCCTGAATCAAAACTACTGGACGTACCCATTTGCACGTTCTCCATTGGTATATTCCTTTGCTGTTGTGGTGGTTGCTGTTGTGGTCTTGGTTCAATCCATAACCCTACGGTTCCCAATCTCCTATTCAAAGCATTACCAAAACCTTTCGCAGTCCACGTTTCACTATACTTTGGCTCTCCACACTTAGCCAATTCCTCATCAACATAATACCCAAGATTCTTCGCCAATCTTGTCACAAAATGTCCTCCACAAATGTTACTGTTGCTCTTGATTCCCGGGGCTCTCCTAGACAAATATTCGGCTACCTGCCAAATAGCATTACCATCCTTAGTTTCTTCCAGCAACTTCATAATCCATAAGTCCGGTTTCTGACATTTGTCCCTGCTTCCAAATCTATTAAATGGCCCGGTCACAATCAACTTGTGAAGTATCCTCATCAACGGATTCCTGATGGTTGAAGCATTCCTCCTAGCACAAGTAGGATCTCCCACTTGATTCCAATAAGCGGGAATACTAGGGTAATCTTTTTCAAACCTCCGAAGTCTAGAAAAGTGAGTTTCAAATAATCGATGATTTACCTCATGTGGCTCATACAAACCAAGAGCTACACCGAAAGCTGGCAATGTGTAAGCATGATCCCTACCACAAAGTCTAAACCAAATACAAATCTCCGACATCAAATTCCGAACATCAACTTTTCTTTCAAAATACATGGTTGAAAAGAATTCCATACACCATTCTCGGTAGACTTCTTCATTAACGCTGAATGCTCTTTCCCATGACAAATCATTGAACGAATCTCCATCCCCTGGATATACATAAGATGTTCGCATCATCCTTCTTAACTCATCTTCACACTCACATTCGTTAAATAAATCCCAATCAATCACCCTTGGAACTAAACATTGCCTATGTTGTAACTTCGACAATCTTTCTCGAAAAGCATGTTTCTCTCCATCAGTGAGATTTTTGAATTTTAAATTAGCATTTGCTTCCTTCTTCACACTATACTTAACCTTCTTCTTCTCGTTTCTTTCACAAAACTTCGTAACAAGCGGGTTAATCGGAATTTCCTCCCCACTCGAGCTTCCTATAATAATTCTCTGTAGAAATCAAAAAAATAAGATCATATAAGAGTGTTAGAACAAACAAGAAGGTTAGAGAACCCTCTAGGATACATTTCAAAATTTCACAAAAAATCCTCTCAGAAACCGCAACCGGATTCGGTTGGATCACCAACCGAATCGGTTTTCTACTGACATCAGGCAACAACCGTTCGGTTGCCATGCGCAACCGAATCGGTTGTGCAGACTGCATAAGGTATTTCACCTTCAAATCCTCAACATCTCGAATTTCTAACGCTCAAACCATTCTTAGATCGCATTCTATCATCCTCAATGATTTCCCACATCCTGGAATTACTCTATCTTGCTTCTAAATCATCAAACATCTAAGAACTCATCTCATCATTCTTAAAAATCAAAAGTTCTAATAGTGTAGCATCCATCACTCTTAAAAATCAAACATATCATTCATCAAAATGAATCACCAATTGTAACTTATCTCTTCCATAAGCATAACCCAATTACTTCCGACAAATCTTATCATCTAAAATCCATTCTATGGTGAATCAATCAATCAATCACTTATTGTAATGCACTCCTATATCAATCACTCACTCAATCCTACAATATTACCACTTAATTCGAATTATAACAAAAACCCCCAAAATTGGTGACCTAAAATCCAATTCGAATCAAATGTTCTAAATAAAACTTTAATGGAATAAATTGAGTGTAATTGCTTACTTTCTTGGGTGCCATGATGTTATCCTACAATTCAAAACAACTTCCAATCTGCTCTCTTGGATGAATTATTGCAAAACCCTCCTGGAAAATTAGTGTGTGTGTGTGTTTTTGGAAAAATGAAATTTTTATATTTTTGGTGCAACCGGTTCAGTCAAGGACACAACCGATTCGGTATGCTTTTTGCCAAATTTGCTTTTTTACTTGTTTAACATGTTACTTAGGCATTTACCCTCCAAGCAACATATTTTTACTCAAAAATTCCTGCTAAAAAATTCACACAACATTTATTCACCAAATGAAATTTTGAACAATCATTCAATCCAAAAAAAAAACTAAACTCATCATATAAATGAACTAATCCAAACTCAACTCAATCTCATAGTCATAATGTATTAAAACCAAATTACCTCAATCATAACATGAAAAATAAATAAGAAACAAAAATCCTAATGCATCAAATCAAAATAAAATAAAATAGTTCAAGAAATTCAAGCAAATGATTGCTTGTTATTACGGTCTTTCCTTTCCTCAAAATTCCTCAAAATATTCTTGCCTAAGAATATCCTCGCTTTGAAATTTTCCGGTCAATTCTCGGAATGTTTCAAAAGTTTTAAATTTCCTCATAAATCTTCGTCCATCCGGGCATAATATATCAAACTTAACATGCCATGCCCCATCTCCGGCTTGCCTCTTGTAAGTCCCCAATCCTTCGGGTTTCCACTCCAAATTCTTAAGTTGCACCGGTAAAGATCCTAAAAAGTCGGTCAACTTCTTGTAAACCAAAATGTTTTTGAATGGGTTGTAGAAAGCTTCTATCGCAAATGCACGTTCCATTTCGTCCTCTATATCGAAATAAGGTGGAGTTAAAGGTCCGTACATTGGATTACCGTGGACATCACGTCCCACTTCAAAACAAGTTAAATCATCATTTGCATCCATCCATTCCAAATCTTCCATACCTTCCAAAATTGGTCCTCTTGGTCTTGGGTAGTATGTTTGCCTCGAAATCCCATCGTCAATAGTCATGGTGCCTCTTCCCATGTCTATAATTGCTCCACAAGTTCGTAAAAATGGCCTCCCCAACAATAGTGGTAAACTCTTATCCACCGGAATATCCAAGACAAGAAAATCTGCCAAATATGGTTGGTAGCCAATTTGCACTCTTACATTCTTAACTTCTCCCATTGCCTTTGCTTGAGTGTTATCCGCCATAGTGAGCTTAGAATGATTAGGTTGCGGATTACTTAGTCCCAAAGTTTTGAACAATGGATACGGCATCACGTTAACACTCGACCCCGTATCAGCTAAAGCATAAACTGGTGTAGTTCCATTTACTTTGATTGGCAACACAAAATTACCCGGATCCTTTTCTTTCCTTGGCATGCCTTTAAACAAAATTCGATCTCGATCCTCATCCGTGAGATTCTTATCTTCCAACCTAGCCCTCGCTAGCATCAATGCATCCAACTTCTTTCGATAAAGCACATAATCTTGGAGAACTTCAATAACCGGTTTCTTTTCATTGAGCTCTAGAAATTTTTGTTCTAGATTCTCTAAGATAGCTTCTTTTTGGCTTTCGGTTAAGGGTTTGATAGTAGTAGTAGGTGACAATGGTGTATAATCATTTTTTTGGTGGTGGAGGTTGTTGTTGGGGTTAATTTATTTGATGATGGTTTCTTTCGGTTTGCCTTCCCCATTTTCACCACTTCCACATTTTTCTCCTCCATATTTGCACACACTTCCACTAGCATCTCATTGATCCCTTTTCCTTCTTCCAACTCGGTTATGTTAATCCGCATCTCTCCCATACCAAAATCTACTTGACACTTAGTCGTGACAAGAAAATCTCTACCAAAACAAACATTTGGCTCATCCGCATTACCTTCCTCTAAAACAACAAAATCAGTTTCAAACATATGCCCATGAATATTGACCTTCAGATTTTTCACCATCTTTCTCCCATATGCCTCATAATCCATACGAACATGACCGATCTCGTCAAGAACCTCTTCCAAGATATAATTCTCTCCATACGCCATATTAAGCTGTGCATCCCAAGCACGTACTCCTTCCACTTCACAAGGTGTTCCAAATCTCATCATCGGTGAATCATACACCGTTGACGGTGCTTGTGTAAACACTACCACTCTTTTGTTTTTGGGTAGTTGAACCTTGTTTTCACATACTTCTTCCATATCACCCGTGTCAATTCCCAATTCTTTCTTGCTTTCCTCCAGAATTCCTCCAATCTTTTCTAATGAACTTCCCGTATCCTTGAACATGTCATCCAAAGTACGAAGGTATTCCGAGATTCCGCTCAAACTATCCATGTTACTAGACAACTTAACAAAGCAAAACAAAACAAATCCCGAATGATTAGCGTTAACGTTAGTAAAACAAGAACAAACTATAAAAACATATAATAAACAACTAAGACATCTAACAAAATTAAGAAAATCAAATAAAAACTCAAAACCTAAAAATGATAAAACTCGGCACAGAAACTCCAACCGGATTCGGTTGGATCACCAACCGAATCGGTTGGTTGAAAAATTCTAGATCAGAAACACGAACCGTATCAGGTTGCGGGTTGCGACCGATCGGTTTGTTTGAAAAATATATATTTTTTTTTTTTTTTTTTTTTTTTAAAAAAACAAATTAATAATAATAAAGACAAATTAATGTTATTAAGGATGTACTAACTCTAGTTAATTAAATAAAACTCTCCATATACTAATAATTAAATAACTCATTAACTCTAATTAAAACCAAAATTAAAACTAAAACTAAAACTAAATAAACTACTAATAAATGCTATCATAAACTAAACTATAACTAAAAATAAGATACTCTTAACCAATACCAACAACTATAAAATTAAAATAAATAAAACTAGATTAATTAAATAACAAATGTAAAGAAAAGAAAATAAATAAAGACAATAAATCTAAGAACTGATTAAACCACACAATTATTCTAGAAATCAAAACACAATAAACTAAAAAGATAGATATAAAATTCGAACCAAAGAAAAAATTTTCACAGAATGTCTAACCGGATTCGGTTGGTTAACCAACCGAATCGGTTAGTTTGTAACAAAACTTTTTTTTTTTTTTTTTTTTTTTTTTTAATAATTTCAAAGAAAATTACAGAAAAATCCCCGGCAGCGGCGCCAAAAACTTGATGTGCTCCGGTTGGTGCAAGTTTTAAAAATTTATAATCACGAATTAACCGTATAACCTTTTAACACATACGAGCAAGTATACTCGTCCGCAATAGTAACGTTTTGGTAAGTCGAGATCGTCCCAAGGGATTTTTGTTTTGAAATAGATTTTATTAAAAAGTTTCTAACAAGAAAGCTTGTCAAGGCTCCCTCGAATAAGTGTTCTAGTGAAAATACGAATCAAGAATAAAAATATATACTTGTGTGAAGTCTCATAATCAACCATAGATAATGTTCATAAAGGTTTGGTGTATACTCTTAGTATGATGCACAAATCATAAGCAAATGATTCCCCAACCATGGTATTTGTTTGTAAAAATCATTCTAAGAACAAAAACATTTAGGTAATCCTTTCGGTCCTTATCCCAATGGTTATCCTATAAAAATTCCATTTGTTTGCAACATGCTCTCATTAAATTTGTTCTTACGAATCTTTCGACCCTTCGTGATGAAAATGTTCTAGTCTTGTTTTAATAAGCAAAACATGGTGGATGTCAATCACCATATCCCCATACTAGTTTGTCACAACACTTTTTGGAATAAAACACAAGAGAAATCCTTTCGGTCCTTTTTCTTAAAACATGTTTTATTGACAAATCAATCCAAGACTAGTATTTTTCCAACAAACTCATTTAAACAAGATCATATATACATGCATCACATTTTGAGAACATTATTATGATTAATCACATTCCAACACACAAGTATAACACAAACTACTCCATGAAAACAATCATATCTAAACACAAGTCATAACAAAGTAATTCAAACAATTCAAGAGAATAGATTTCCATAACAAAGTTCATAGAATACCTAATCTTTTGTGATTACAAGAATTAGAAATCGTGGAATGTAGCAACCACGCGCCTCCAATCACCTAGGATCACCGCACAACTCCAAACTACCGAAACAATGGACAAGAATGGTTCCTTCCTTGCTTCTGGACGTTTTCCAGTAACTACCAAGCTTTTGGGTTGAAATAAATGGGTAAGTATGAGTTTTGGTGTAAACTAATACTCTATTTGTTGTGTCACACTTAGTATACAAGTACTAGGTCCTTTAAATAGCCAAAGCACTTGCTTAACTGCCCAAAAAACGTTCTCTCCAAGTTAATATCAAGAAATGATCGGACTCTAATGATTATGGGGAGTTAAGACAACAATAAATGCGAATTGTGTAACTGCAGAACCAGAAACCGGATCGGTTTCTATGTCGACCGAATCGGTCACAGCTTTGACCATTAGCCCAGCCGGATCCGGTTGCGGGTTGCGACCGAACGGCTGGGTTTTGCTCCTTTTGACTTTTTGCTGACTTTTCCTTTTACGCTTCATTCTTTGCTTACGTTGATGATTTCCAAAGCCAAACTTGATCTTTCCTTGCTATAGATGCTTCGAAATCACTACGCTTCCATATCATTGAGTCCACAAGCTTCCAATCTCAACTTCCTTCCTTTAGACGCTTCCAAATGTGCATAAAAACTTCATTTCTTCAATATTCGCAATACCTGGCTACATATACATACACAAGACGCATCTTTGCACTTTTGCAACAGTTATAAGTAAATATAGCCGAATATCATGCACAAAACTGACAATAACGCTACTAAAAACATGTTCATTTTAGACGTTATCAATGATTTTTAGAGCTGCTGAAATTGTACCTTAGACCTTTTCCTGGAGCTCCTTTTAGATATCTCAGAACATTGAGGGCACATTCCAGATGAGACTTTAAAGGAGAATGCATATATTGTGCCAGACAATGAACTGAGTATGAGATGTCAGGTCTAGTATGGGTGAGATAGATAAGTTTTCCAAGTAACTTCTGATAACCAGTGATGTTGACAAGCAAGGGGTCATCAGCAGTGGGAATGTATGGAAGGACTGAGTTGGGTTCCATAGGAGTGGACACAGGTTTGCACCCAAGGAGACCAAATTCTTTGAGGAGTTCAAGACAATATTTTCTTTGGGAGAGACAAATGTCATTCCCAGTTTTTAGAACCTCAATGCCAAGAAAGTATTTTAGATTTCCCAAGTCTTTAATATGAAACTTTGTTTTTAGGAACTCTTTGAATCGGTTTATCTCATCAGTGCAATTTCCAGTAAGGACAATATCATCCACATAAACATGCAGAGCAATAAACTTGTTATTCTCTGTTTTGGTGAACAAAGAGTGATCATTAACAAATTGAACAAAGTTATTTTCTTTTAAAACACTGACAAGTTTTTCATTCCATTTCCTGGGAGCTTGTTTTAAGCCATATAGGGATTTGACAAGTTTACAGACTTTATTCTTATTGTTCTCATTACAGAACCCCTTGGGGATGGTCATATAGATATCCTCATCAAGATCTCCATACAAGAAAGCATTATTAACATCAAGTTGAAAAAGAGGCCATTTGTTTTTTACGGCTAAGGCAATAAGACATCTGACAGTAGACATTTTTACAACAGGAGAAAAGGTTTCATCATAGTCTATTCCTTCCCTTTGGTTATAGCCTTTAACAACAAGTCTAGCCTTGTATCTATCAACTTCACCATTGGCTTTATATTTGATTTTAAATATCCATTTGTAGCCAATAGGAATTCTATTAGGAGGTAGATCAGTTATATCCCAAGCATGGTTTTCATTTAAGGCCTCAATTTCAGAATTCATAGCATCAACCCAATTACTATCATGGATAGCTTCTTCATAACAGGTAGGTTCAATACTTTTATTAAGACTAGATGCAAAGCAGTAATTATCTTTGTTAAGGTTGGAGTAATTAACAACCTTTTCAACACCATATTTGACTTTTCCTTCTATAATAAAGTCATTAAGATTACTGGGCAACTTGGAAACTCTGGTTGACCTTCTAGCAGTAATGGATGGCAAGCCTCTTTCTTGTTCAGCATAATCAGGTGTTGTATCAGCAGGATCAGAAGCTGCATCAGCAGGATCAGAAACTGCATCAGCAGGATCAGAAACTGCATCAGCAGAATGTGAATCATGTGATATGTTGCCCTCAGGGTGTGTATTATCATCTATAGATGTTGCAACTGGTTCGTCAATCCTAGTTGGATGACTTACCACTGTGCCATCATCATAGGATGTCACTCTCCCTTCATCATTGGGACTTATTTGTGAGTCAAAGAAATTTTTGTGATTTAAATCTTTTGGTACAAAGGTTTCAACAAAAGGTTTTGACACAGAATTTTTCATTTTGAAGGGAAAAACAGTTTCATAAAATTTGACATCTCTGGAGTAAAAGATATTTTTTGTTTCAAGGCTCAAGAGTTTATAGCCTTTCTTCTCATTTGAGTAACCAATAAAGACACTTTTTTCAGACCTACTACCAAATTTATCAGAGATGTTGAGAATGGTGGCATAGCATAAGCAGCCAAAGACTCTAAGAAGAGAGAGTGAAGGGTCATGCCCATACACAAGGAAGAACGGGGACTTGCCAGACAGAACTGAAGAGGGCAACCTGTTTATGACATAGGCAGCAGTTAGAACACATTCAGACCAAAGATTTAGAGGTAATTCCCCCTGAAACATGAGGGATCTAGCTACATTAAGGAGATGCCTATGTTTCCTTTCTGCAATACCATTTTGTTGTGGTGTATAAACACAAGAGGTTTGATGTAAAATTCTTTTTTCATGGAAAAAATGTTGAAGTTTATTATTGACAAATTCTGTCCCATTATCACTTCTAAAGATCTTGACATTGTGTTCAAATTGATTTGATAGCATGTGAGTAAAGTTAACAATGGAAACATAAACATCATCCTTCCCCTTAAGCATATAAACCCACACTGCCCTGGAATAGTCATCAACAACAGTTAAAAAATATTTGTAACCATCTCTGCTAGTGACTTTATATGGTCCCCATACATCAAGATGGACAAGTTGACCAATTTTAGTTGATTTATGTTCACTTAGAGGGAATGGTTCCCTGGTTTGTTTAGCTTTATTACAAGTATCACAGAGATGATCAGTTTCAGATGTACTATCAAATTTAAGAGTGGGTTTAAGTATGTGTAGGACTTGGTCAGAGGGATGACCAAGTCTTTGATGCCAAAGATTTTTTGAAACATGACAATCAGATATGCAATTATTAGAAATAATCTTACATGAAGATTCAATATCAAACATATATAACCCATTGTGTTGTTTACCAATCCCCACAATCCTTTTTTGATGTAAATCCTGTATATAGCAATTAGATTCATTAAACCCGACAAACATCTTATTGTCTCTAGCAATTTTATGAACAGACAACAAACTAACATTGTACTCAGGAACAACAAGTACATCAAAAAGAGTTAGATCATTATTGATCTTTAAATCACCAATTTTTGTAATTAAGGCCTGAGTACCGTTGGGATGTCCAACAGTTAAGCCAAGATTTGAAATGTTAACAACATTGATTAAAAAAAATTTAGTCACAGTCATGTGCTGATTTGCACCAGAATCAACAATCCAACCAAGACTGATGTTTCCAGATAATTTCTTAGTGTTGTTGTTAAAAAACTTGTTGAAGTTTATATTAAACTTGACACTGCCATTAAAGAAGGTTCCTGAAAAAATTTTACCTGCCAAGTTGGCATTAGCAGATGACACATTGTTGTCATTGAGAAGACTCATAAGTCTTGAGAGCTGTTCATTAGACAAGGAGACAGGAGAGTTGCTGGTACTATTATCAGTGACAAGATTGGTTTCAGCAGAAACATTGTTACTGCTGAAAGGTTTACCATTAAAATTTCTTTTAGCATATCCAGCAGGATAGCCAACAAGATCATAACATCTATCAATGGTGTGACCAGGTTTTTTGCAATTGGTACATTTGAGGTTCATGTTTGGTCCTCTGCTATTAGAGTTGTTACCAGTATTAAGACTATAAACTTTGTTGTTAAAACTTCTTTTGTTATTAAGAAATTTTCCATCATCAGAAGTTTTTGCAGCAAAAGCTGTAGCATTGGGTTTAGCAGAGCTATTCCCAGATGATACATTTCTGTGAGACTCTTCTCCAGAGACAACAGAGAAAGCAGTTTTAACATTAGGTAAAGGGTCTCTGGTTAAAATATTGCTTCTGATGGGAACATAGGAGTCATCAAGACCCATAAGAAATTGCATTAACTTGATTAGCTGATTATGTTTTTCAAAATGTTTTGCAGCCTCACAAGTGCAAGGAGGCAAGCTAATCATACAATCAAATTGTTTTCATATAGAGTTAAGATTGTTGTAGTAATCAGCAAGAGAGGACCCACTTTGACTAAGAGAGTTTATATTTTTATGCAAATTGAAAATAGTTGAACCATCAACCTTATCATAAGTATCTTTAAGATCATTCCACATTTCATAAGCGGTTTTGGCATAGATAGCCCCAGCAAATAATTCAGGGCTGAGAGAATTAAGAATCCAAGTAACCACAACAGAGTTACAAGTGTCCCATTGATTAGCAAGATTAGGGTTTGAATCGTTTCTTATGCAAGTACCATCAATAAACCCTAACTTATTATGGTTCCTTAAGGCAAAGGTCATGGCCATATTCCATATTTTATAATTTTCAGTTCCTGTGAGTTTGATAGAAATAATGGGAGTCCCATTAGTGTTATTAGGGTGTAAGTACAAAGCATCCCCAAAGGATAGGCTTTTCTCAGTGGAACCACCACCACCAGCAGTATCACCAGCAACCATAATAAAGACAGTAAGACAGACAAATAAAACAGACAGAGATAATAATAAGACCAAATAGATAGATAAATAAGACTTTGAATTTAAGAAACAACAAGCACCAAGCCTGTGGACTAGGGTAAACCAGAGCAGGTATTCGTACCACTCAAAGGTGGCAGATCAAGATGTTAGTCTACCCGTTTGCACCCACAAAGACTTAAGTACTGTGTGTTTGAAGAAGAGACAAGATATAGACTTACAGAGAAATATGCAGCGGAAGAACAAATCACAATTACCCTAGATTCACTTAGTCTAGGGCTAATTGTAAGTAGAGGATAACCAGTGATTACGCCAATAGCAGTAACCCCAAACCACCAATAGTTGCCGAAGAGAATCAATGAGCCTGAAGCTCTGATACCATGTACGAAAGTATAGGCAACCAAGATGAACAATATAATCTTTATTCAGATCTAAGCTGCAGAAGTCAGCTTAGATTAAGTTTACAATAGTATCCAAATGTTACAAGGTTAGATTAATGTCAATGAGACAATAATCATGTAAATGTAAAGACAAGACAAGATCAGTGAAAATGATCTGAAAGAAGAGAAGAGAGTGATACAAAAGACTGCACACTCAACTGTTTCTAACCCTAGATAAGGGAACTTATTAAATAGGAGATTAAGTTTCACTAAGACCCCTCTAACGGTTAGTAGAGACTCATCAGCAGAAACGAAGAAAGGCTTCAGCAGAAATGAGATTTTTGGAACTTTAAATCTTTAATCTTTTGTCCAGGTTAAACCCCTGTAATTAATCCTGCAATAAGCCACAACTTGAGAGCCATTAGCAATTGATAGAATTGTATGTTTGCCACAGATTCCAACCCAAAAATTTAACATATGCCCACCATGTTACTCCTCAATCCTCATTCATTATCTTTTGACTATTTCAAACAAAAAAGAGTTGACAACGAGATAAAATGGTTCAAGTCAATGAGCTAATTCTGATGCACCCTGGTCGCATTGGTCACATTGGAATTAAAGGTTACCAATTGGAGTCTTTTTAAAAAAGTGTAATCAACATAATTAACTTGTATTGTTTCATTTGCCGTATTTGTGAATGTTGAAGTTAATTTAACTGTGAAAGATTTGGTTTCTTGACAAACATGTCTTTCTCAACAACAACAACAGCAATACCCAATCCCGCCAGAGCGAGGTATGGGGGAGGTGGAATGTAGACAGTCACACCCCTACCCAAGGGTAAAGGGACTGCTTC
>BPTQ01000001.1:65663073-65680472 GCA_019973895.1 Chrysanthemum seticuspe | reverse complement strand
GACCCGGACTTTCTTATTTATGTGAGGGAACATGACCGGTCATGTTTATACTAACTTGAGATAATCTCAATCCTGGTTTATGTATTTCACGTTAGTCACATCAGATAATCTGACTGTTTGACCATGTCATAACTATTGACTAATACAAAATAGAAATAAAATAAGATGATATTTTTCTGTCTTGCCTAATGAGTAATTGACTTGCTAATCAAAGAAAGATATTTTATCGCGTGATAAAAGAAAATCAATCAATAAAACCACACTATACCACATATTCTTACTATAAAGTTTAAATGAAAGTGACCCTCTCACGATGAAGACTAAAAAGACCTTAGTATTATTTTTGTTCTTTCTATTTGAGTACATCTCCGGCAAAGATTCATGCATCCCGAAATCTTGCAGCTTCATCAAACCTATAGTACTAGTCCGGTTTCCTTTTCGTCTCGTGGACCGACAACCATCTAGTTGTGGTTTTCCTGGTTTCGATCTTTTGTGTAACGAAAAGAACCAAACTATTCTCAAGCTTCCGTCATCTCGATCATTCATTGTCAAGCATATTTCCTATGCTACTCAGGTTTAAATCTATTTAGCTTTTGTATCGAAAAAATATATATGTTGCTATGTACATACTAGCTAGTAGCTTATAAGTAAATATTACTGTTCATACATACATAAATTTTAACATATTTGTATAAAAAGCATCATACTAGTAGCATATAAATCACATTTTGACTTGTTTGATTAGAATGGGATAAATGAAAAAGTATGTTTTACAGGTGATTGATGTTGATCCGGACTTTTGTGGGCCAGAGGGACTAGCCAGAATCAAATTAACCGGGACTCCATTCCAAAACAGTCTCTCCGAGGACTATACTTTTTACAACTGTTCATCCACGAATGGAAGGTTTTCGTTCAATAATTTGCCGATGTTTCCTTTACTTTGTTCAGGAAGTGTGAATCATTCAGTGTACGCTATGGAAACACTGCCAATTTCGTATGGAAATATACCCGATAGTTGCAAAAAAGTTACTACGATTTCAGTGCCAGTTAGGCACTATGGTAGTGTAAGAAGTGTATTGAGTTGGGATGAGCCTTTTTGTGAAACTTGTAAATTTGGTGGCGGAACTTGTGAGTTCAAGGATGGAGAGATTACTTGCATTGGCTCTTCTACCAGCTTTGGTCCTTCAAAAGATGGTTAGTTTATTTATTTATTTATTTATTCCTTGTTATACATTTTTTTTTTGTTAATTGGCAATTTATTCTTGCACATCTATGTGCCATCTACTAACTCACATATGTGAAAAGACTTAGAACTTACAAACTCTTGTTGTACGCCGAGGCCTATTAAATATACCGTTTATTTGAACATGTGTTGCTTCTTCTACACATGGTTTGGTTTTCATTCAATGTACATATTTTTATAAATAAGAGATACTAATCTTATAGCTAGCTAGCTAAATTACTTCTTGTTGAATAAGCTATATTTTTCAACTTGTTTGGAAGGGAGCTAATTCATACATCACTTGTTAAAATTTTATTCTTGATCTACAAATTAAAAGACCATTAAGTTATACTAGAGTACACTTGTTAGAATACAAATATTTGTGGTGTATAAGCCACCTCAGTTTTTTGCAATGTTTTAAAAACCGGGTTTTTAATCGACCCGGTCGAGTCACCGGGCACCGGGTCGACCGGTTCAACCGGTTCGACCGTCGGGTTAACCCGGTTTTCCATTTTTTATTATTTTATTTTTTCCGACCGGGTCAACCGGTTTGATTGCCGGGTCAACCGGTTCGACCGCCGGGTCAACCCGGTTTTCATTAAAAAAAATTGAAAAAAACCAAACCCGGCCGGGTTTCATGACCCGGGTTGACCCGGGTCACTCAAAACCCGGCGGGTCTAACCGGTTGACCCGGTTTTAGAAACCCGGGTTTTTTTGACCCGTTTTAGTGGCCGGGTACCGGTCCGACCGGTTGAACCGGCCGGGTCGACCCGGGTTTGAAAACATTGGTTTTTTGACCATCTCAACTAAGGGTCCCTTTGTTTTCGTACTTTGGAATGGCTTTTAGCTTGATTTGACACTAAATAATTGTTTGGTTAGTGACTTAGGTTTAAAAATTGTCTTTCAAACCCTCAAACAAGGGTGCACACAAAAGATAATAAGATGGGTGGGTTTTAAAAAAACTTGTTGGGCTATTTTCTTTCCTCTCACATCACTTTTAATATTAAAACTAGGGATTGAGTCGTAGAATAGCAACGTACTTTTCCACGTGTCCCATTCTGGTACGTGTACTTTTTTTAAGCTGTAGAATAACAATGTACTTTCCATAAGTGTCCCGTTCTAGTACGTGTACTTTTTTTAAGTTGTAGAATAGCAATGTACTTTACATAAGTGTTTCAATTTGGTACGTCCTACTTCCATAAGTGTTCCAATTTGGTACGTCATCCCACGTACTAAATTGGAACACTTATGGAAAGTACATTGCTATTCTACGACTTAAAAAAGTACACGTACTAGAACGGGACACTTATGGAAAGTACATTTATATTCTACAGCTTAAAAAAAGTACACGTACCAGAATGGGACACTTGGAAAAGTACGTTGCTATTCTACGACTCAATCCCTTAAAACTAAAATATAATATTTAAATACAATTATATTATAATATCATTTTAAATATATTTTCCCTCTTTTAATTTTTTTTTATTACAAATCCAAAACCAAATCAAAATCCTAAACCAAATTTAAATTCAAAACTCACCTGCAAACCAAACAGGCCCTAATATCTAAATGTTAGGTCTCCACTTAACTATAATGCAAATAATCTATTTTTAGTGCATAGAAAGTGTAGTGTATATAATCCTTTTACGGTTTTACCACTTGCAAACTGTTGGTGTAAAGGATGCATAAATTAATTAAGTTGCCTTGATAAGTTGATTTTGTAGTATCTACTTCCTTGGAACTAGCTAGTCAACTTTGAAGGTTACTAGCATCCAATTTATGACTAATACGATATACACACTAAGACTTTTGACTTTGTAGTCAACGTCCAAGTTTCAGCTCACGTGGTAGTACATTTTTTCTCCTAAAGCTTGGTTCATAGAAATAAATCACTAACCACTTGTTATTATATAAAACCAATAATTTTCTCGCACAAAATCGTTTTGGCTCAAATACATAAAAAAAAAAAAACAAAAAAACTATAGATCTTTTTATATATATGAACCTATTTTGACGTACATATCATTCACCATGCCCATTATGTCACCTTTAAGTTATATATAAATCGAGACGGTTGCTTATTTGGTTTTTCATTTTTGCTTATAGCTGGTGGTATCTCGAGGGGTGCAAAGTATGGGCTAAGCATAGGTATCGGTGTACCTACACTCATATTCGTCATTGGGCTTGTATGCTGCCTTTTTGGCAAGGTGGAGAACTATAATCATGTTCGACGCCAAAGCGTTGACATTCTATCTATCTCAATAACCCCTCAACCACTTTCAACTACCGGCCTAGCCAGGCCTACCATCGAGTCCTTCCCCAAAGCCGTAGTGGGAGAAAGTTGTGAATTGCCCCAAGATGATGGCACTTGCGCCATATGCCTTTCGGAGTACAAGCCTAAAGAGGAAATAAGAACCATCCCACAGTGTAATCATTATTTCCATGTAGATTGTATAGACGAATGGCTCAAGTTGAATGTGACTTGTCCTGTATGCAGGAAATCACCTCAAACTTCGTCGTTGGTTACACCTTGCTCTTCCTTACCTTTAAATTCCACAATTTCAGTAGACACGCCAACTCAATAATAGAACTTTGATACTCTGCATGTCGTATAATATGTGTATATCTAGACTTTCATTGAAAAAAAAATACTAATATAGTTTCTCATTTGTCTCCTTTTAATTATTGAGATTCTTCTTACATTAAAGCAATGAAAGATGGCTTTGTGTTTATTATGAGTCATTTTGTAGCAGAATAACCTTTGAAGATAGACTCTGATAAGGATTTGTAACAAAAGATAACCTAGGGCTAAAACCTAGCGGCGATGAACACTTGGCCAACCAAGTTGCCTGATCGTCGGTGCTTCTCGGCCAACCGAGTAAGGAGAAAAAAACGCAATAACACGTTTAGGAGAAAACTTCAATAATAATTAACCAACCAACCAAGGAGTTTACATCAATATAAATAGGAAAACAAATAACAAGATAAACCTAAATTCCTAAACTTAAGGATAAAGAAACACAACTTAAAAAGGAAACAAATTCGTAACAAAAATAGACTTGCAATAACTTCTCCTTCAATTTCGGTTGGATGGGATCTTGTTACCAAATCTCGCTCTTAGCCACTTAACCCATCGGACCCGTTCCCGCCGATGGGCCTTCGTTCCACCGGACCTGGGTCATGATGCCCATCGGTATCATCCTCCCCCTCTAAAAAATGACTCGTACCCGAGTCACCTCCAAAAGCATCGTCGTTTGTGTAAGGAGCGAGGTCAGCAACATTAAAAGTAGCAGACACGCCATAATGACCAGGAAAATCGATCTTATAAGCATTATCATTGATTCGTCGCAAAACGCGAAATGGACCATCCGCGCGATCCTGAAACTTCCCGTATCATCCCGAGGGAAATCGGTCCTTACGTAGAAATATCCAAACTAAGTCACCTTCGTAAAAAACAACGCGTTTGCGATGTTTGTTTGCACGCTCCTGATATTGCAAATTATGTTTCGTGATCTGGTCCCGAACGTGTTCATGTAGTAGTTTGATTTGATCCGCCCGGGCCTCCCCTTCGGCACTATAAGAATCAACGGCTGGCAATGGAGCTAGATCCAACGGTGTGAAAGGGTTGCGTCCATAAACCACCAAAAAAGGGCTCCGTCCAGTTGAACTGTGGGACGATCAGTTGTACGCAAATTCAGCTTGAGGAAGGGCGAGGTCCCACTGTTTTTTATTATCACCAACGAGACAACGAAGTAAATTACCAAGGCTCTGGTTTGTAACCTCGGTTTGGCCATCCGTCTGTGGGTGGTGAGAGGAACTGAATTGTAACTTTGCGCCTAAACGCTTCCACAGAGTACGCCAAAAATGGCTGACGAATTTAACATCCTGATCTGAAGTGATTGTTTTCGGGACCCCATGCAATTTCACAATCTCAGCAAAGTATATGCGAGCCACCTGAGACGCATCGTATGTCTTAGAACAAGGAACAAAATGCGCCGTTTTTGAGAACCGGTCGACAACCACCATAATGGAATCCTTCTTTCGTTGGGTCAATGGTAGGCCGAGCACAAAATCAATCGAGACGTCCTCCCATGGTCCGTTCGGTGTTGGAAGCGGGGTATAGAGGCCTTGATTAGTGTGGTGAGTTTTTGCCAAACGGCATATGCTACAACGGCTCAATACCTTAACGACATCCCGAACAAGTCTTGGCCAAAAGAAACGTTCGAAGAATAAAGCAACAGTTTTGTCGCGGCCAAAATGACCCGCTAAGCCCCCTTGATGTGTCTCGAGTATGAGTGCTTCCCTTACCGAGGAGAGTGGGACGCACAAACGGCGTCCTTTGAAAAGAAAGCCGTCTCGCCGAAGATAGTCACGAAATGGTGCGGACGCGCATTTTTCCCAACAGGCTTTAAAATCTGGATCATCAGCATAAAGTGGTTTAATGCTCTCGAAACCCGTCACATGAACTGTTGACGTGGTGGTCAAAACTGGCCGCCTGCTAAGGGCGTCGGCCACCGTATTTGCACTCCCAGCTTTGTATCGAATGACAAAAGTAAAATCCTGAAGTGTCTCAACCCACTTTGCATGTCTTGGTTTTAATTTGGCTTGCCCCTGAATGAACTGTAATGCCTGATGATCTGAATAGAGGACGAATTCCTTCGGTAATAAGTAGTGACGCCAATATTCGAGGCTTCGGACGATAGCATAGAATTCTTTATCGTAGGTGCTATAGCGTTTGCGAGTGTCATTAAATTTCTCACTAAAAAAAGAGATGGGTTGGTTTTGTTCGCTCAGCACGCCCCCAATTCCGAGTCCCGAAGCATAGCATTCCACTTGAAAGACATGCTCAAAATTGGGTAAAGCTAATACCGGCACTTCCGTAAGAGCTTTTTTTAGCTTGTCAAACGCGCGTTGTGACTCTTGATTCCATACGAACTTTGAAGCTTTTAAGAAATCCGTGATGGGAGCAACCACCGAACTAAAATCACGAATAAAACGTCGATAGAAAGACGCTAAGCCATGGAAACTTTGGACATCATGTAACGACCTCGGAGTTGGCCAGGTGGTGATGGCCTCCACTTTGGTAGTGTCCATTCGAATGCCATTGCCGGACACTAAATATCCCAAGAAGATAACTTTCGTCGTCAAAAAGTGTCACTTCTTCCTGTTAACAAATAATTTATGTTCCCGTAATATTAAAAAGATATCTCGCAGGTGCTGGAGATGCAATTCTAAACTTGTGCTAAACACCAAGATGTCGTCGAAATAAACGACAACACATTTGCCGATTAGAGACCTGAAGATATGGTTCATTAAGCACATAAACGTGCTAGGAGCGTTTGAAAGACCGAATGGCATAACCATCCATTCATAAAGACTGTCTCGCGTTTTGAACGCGGTTTTCCATTCATACCCGGGTTGTAGTCGTATCTGATGATAGCTGCTTCGTAAGTCTATCTTTGAAAAAATAGTAGCGCCATGGAGATGATCTAAAAGATCATCAAATCGCGAAGTTGGAAAACGGTGTTTGATTGTGATTTTGTTAACGGTGCGGCTGTCAATACACATGCGAAACGTGCCATTAGGTTTGGGAACAAGTAAGGCCGGGACGCCACACGGGCTCATGCTCTCACGGATTAAACCCTTTTCTAGTAGCTCAGTGACTTGTCGGTGTAACTCGTTAAACTCTCGCGGGTTCATTCGATAAGCTGCTTTATTAGGAATTGTTGCACCGGGAGTGAAGTCGATGCAATGTTGTATGTCCCGCATGAGCGGTAAGCCTGCAGGAATATCATCAGGAAAAATATCTAAAAATTCATTAAGTAATGGAAGCACCACAACCGGGACGTCTTCAATTGGTGCGTTCTCTTCGAGGATAACTAGACCAAGCACGGGACTCGGCGGCGATTGTCTTGTAAGGCCAACGAGATCGGCTTTTGTCATTGGTGATATCTCTGGTTTCTCGTCCCGAGAATTAAGAGGAGCCAATGTGTTAAGACCAAATATATATCAACCTTATCACAAATACCCACCTTCACACACGAGTATCACACGAACCAAACACAAGATATTATGCGTAGAATAAAGAAATATTAAGATAAAGAAGAACTTGGTGACTTGAATGATATATTGGGCGTGTATGTTTATAGAGAGGTAGAGAGAAGAAAGATGAAAACAATAAGATGTAATATTGCTTCAAAGGAAAAACACACACACACACACTCAAGCACACCCCTCAAATGACCATTTGAGGGGTATTTATAGTACAAGAGGCATAAAACCCTAAAAGGCTTTATTTTGGGCTTTTCGTGGATAGGACTTGAATTGGGCTTGGCTAGCAAGTCTCAACTATTAACCATTTAGCTTATCCTAATCCACGAGCCCGTTGACTATTCTATCACGATATCTAACACGAGTTACAAAGTTCCTAAATGTGAATGACCATCACTTTTAATAAAACTATTAAGGCTAACAATCTCCCCCTAAGGGGTGGTCATTCAAATGATGCTCCACTTGATTAGGTCTTTACTTTTCTCGAGCAAGAACTTTGTGTGTAGATATAGAATAGTCTTGATTCTTTGTTCCTTCATGCTTTGTGATCTATTAATGTGGTTGTCTGCCGTTGTCAACTTCGTTGGTTTGGTGTCTCCACGTCTTTCTCCACCATGCTCACACTTCTATTTGTCTTTTGGTTACCAATGATGTAGTTCTCAAGTCTTTATACTTTGTAGATTCTTTGACTTTGACGAAGAATCCTCTTTGACTTTGTGTTGCCTTTGATTTTGATGAGAACTTTCATGTGTTGTTGGTGTGAGCATGTGGCGAGTCTGCACGATCCATCCGCTCCGGAGCTTCCATAAGAAGAAAACATAAAACAGGTTAGTAATAAGCGGATTCTGGCACTTACAAGTTTGAATTTCGAGGGTGTTAACAGCATAGTGTGAAAACACGTCTCTAATTCTCACAGAGGCCATTCCTGAACTGGAGTCCCACAAGTGAGATAACGCGATGTACCGAAATACACCTACAGTTCAGATGAGTCGCTGAGGTACACCGAAGCATCACCCCACGACTGTAGACCGTTTGAGACACACTAAGCGTAATCCACGGAATTACCGAAGTGACCTGCTGTCAGGGCTGTTTGATGTTGACCCTGGCAGGAATTTCCATTCAATCATTGAAGATTACAGTTGTAACTCCCCTCATAAATGTTCTGGCAGATTGCTAAGATTTGCGTAGGACTCTATAATATATCACTTGTGCCCTTATTGATGAACAACAAGCGATGTCATGTCAAGTGTTCCTATGAGATCTTTTGATGAATCTCGTGGCTCTAGACTCAATAGTGCATTTTGGTTTTCCTGAGCAGAGACTAGGGAGAGGGTCTCCTTCTTCAATACCAACGATCTCTAAGAGAAAGTCGATAGATTATGTAGGGTTCCCAGTGAGAATGAAACAAATCCTTTTAAGAGGAATTGAGTGGCTAGAAGGTTTAGTGCAGTGCGTCACTGGGTCTATGACGTCTTTGTCTTCAATACAGTGTCATCTAGTGACAACCAGTAGCATATGTATTGAACCCGGTTTCTGCCCTAAGGTTGATTATGGAGGGCTATTTCTTTTCACCCTTTCTTTTACATTTCTTTTTAATTCTTCAACCCCTTCTTTCTCCTTTCTCACATTACTCCTTTTTTTTCAATCGTTCCTAAGGACTTCTAGTACTAACTATTTGTGATGTCCTTGGGTAGATCCCTCTGGCTCTGGCGGATCATAGGACGAATTTCCTATTCTTAGTCACCTTATAACTCCATGACTGTCCTATTGTTGCCATAAAACCATTTTTTCTTGAAAATCTCTCAGAGTGTTTATGATAGAAAACATGTTTGAAACATTCCGAGAGTTTTATATTTTCAGAAACACTCCCCCTTCACATGTGCTTATATGTTTTGATAGAAATCTGCACATAGAGGGTAGAGTTCTCACTTTTTGAATTGATCAACTTTAAATGAACAAGACCGATTCGTGACACGTTTACATCACTAGAAAACTAGCTTGAAATTATTACCCGTCCTGGTCAAGTCCATAGAAAGTTTCTCGAGATGGTACATGATTCCTCGTCAATTTAATGGTTACGACTGAGTCGAGCTCATTTTGAGATTTAAACAACGATCATTAAACTTTTTGATCACATTTTAATCACGTCTCCTCCCCCTCAAAAATAGCATATTCATGATATTTTTGATATCATCGGATTAAACAACATTTTAGAATCTTTTGGGGAGTCAAACGGATATGATTTAAGCATGAATTTGGAACATTTTGTTTTATACTCCCCCTTTAATAAAGCATAATCAATTAAAGGGTTTTAGATGGAGTTATCTTGAGCACAAAATATTTTAAAAGATTTTGAAAATCTTTTTGAACAATCTTGAAAAAGTGCTCAAGATGATGATGATTTCTCACCATTTTTAAATGTAGTGCACTGAAGCGTACACTTGTGATTTTCATTAAAAAGTACGAGTTTTGATCTGAAAAATAATCAAAAGTCATCATTTTGGTCCGGGTTTCGTACTGATGTATACGAAAGCCATTTTATTAAAGAAATATTGAGAAACGACATGTTTTAGAAAACATATAAAGAACTCTCGCTCAAGCATCTGTACATGCCCGTATCATTGTTGAATGACATTTCTAGAAACGTACAGAATATCGATTATACAAGAGACATGTCGTAGAAGAATATTTTTGGATTTTTTGATTTTCTATTGTTTTTGAATTTTTGAAAGTTTTATATTTTATATTTTGTTTTTGTTGGTTTTTCAAATTTTGTATTTTGTTTTTCAAAAATATTTACAGCGAAGCTTTTTGAAAAATCATATTCAAGAAGAATCGAGAAGACGTTCTAACTCCTCAGGGGTTAGGCTTCGCATTCCAATTCATCGAACTAAATACTCAAACCTTTCTTTTGGAAGGGCTTTAGTTAATAGATCGGCGAGTTGGTAATCTGTCTTCACGAAAAATAATTCAACAGTACCATTTTCGACGTACTCTTTGATGAAGTGATAGCGGACTCTGATATGCTTAGTCTTTGAGTGATGAACAGGATTTCATGATATGGCTATGGCACTTTTCGAGTCACAATACATAGGTATTTTATCGAAAGTAAAGCCATAATCTGTGAGTTGTGTTCTCATCCATAGAACTTGAGCACAACACGCAGATAGAGACACATACTCAGCTTCAGCGGTTGAAAGTGCAGTGCAATCTTGTTTCTTTGAAGACCAGCTTACTAGCTTTTCACCCAAAAATTGTGCTCCTCCTGATGTACTTTTTGCTGTAACTTGATCACCTGCGTGGTCCGCATCTGAAAAGGCAATTAGATCAAATCCGGATTCCTTCGGATACCAAAGTCCCATGTGAATGGATGTCTTCAGGTACCGAAAGATCCGTTTAACCTCTTTGAGGTGCAGTTCGGTAGGCTTAGCCTGAAACCGTACTAATAAGCAAACAGCAAAATGAATATCTGGGCGACTAGCAGTAAGATACATGAGAGAACCAATCATGCTCCGATATTTCTTCAGATCAATAGGTTTCCCAAACAAATCGGCTCCAATTTTTGGTGAAGTTACCATTGGCGTTCCGACCGAATCACAATTGTCCATACCATGATTTTTCAAAATCTCAGTTGTATATTTAGCTTGATTTATAAAAATTCCACGAAGGGACTGATGTATTTGTAAACCAAGAAAGAATTTTAGTTCCCCCATCATGGACATTTCAAATTTTCTTTTCATGAGATTTTCAAAATGTTTTGAAAGATTCGGATTAGTGGACCCAAAGATGATGTCGTCCACATAAATCTGAACAATCAAAATGTCGTTTTTGCATTTTTGTGTAAACAAGGTAGGATTAACTGTTACTTTGGTGAAATTGTTTTGGATCAGGAAAGAGGAAAGTTCGTCATACCACGCTCTCGGAGCTTGTTTTAAACCATAGATTGCCTTTTTGAGTTTGTAGACGTAGTCTGGATGTTCCATGTCTATGAAGCCTTCTGGCTGACTCACGTACACTTCTTCTTTCAGAGTTCCATTCAAGAACGCGGTCTTAATGTCCATCTGATAAACCGTGATGTTTTTGTGAGCTGCATAGGCCAAGAATATCCTGACTGCTTCAAGTCTAGCTACCGGCGCGAATGACTCTTCAAAGTCTATTCCCTCTTCCTGTCTGTATCCTTTGGCCACAAGACGAGCTTTGTTGCGAATTACAGTTATTTCTTCATCCCTTTTGTTCTTCCATAACCATTTAAGATCAATGACTCGAACGTCAATGGGTCTTGGAACCTTTTCCCACGAGTCATGTAGAAGGTATTGAAGAAGTTCCTCCTGCATTGCTTCTATCCATGCGGGATCTGCCATTGCCTCACGAATGTTCTTTGGTTCTAGATTGCTAATTGAGCAAAGGTAAATGCACAAGTCGCAATCGGTGGCAAGTTGACGTCTCGTCTGAATTGGCCGTGAAGGTTCACCAATAACTTGTTCAATTGGGTGGTCTTTTGTCCATTTCAGAGTAGAAGGATACCGTTGGTTATACGTATGCGAGTTAGATGGTTCTCGTAAGCATGAAGATGATTCAGCTGATTCCGTAGCAAACGGGTTTTCAAATAAGTCTTCATCTAACGTTGCATCGTTCTGGTTTTGGTTTTGCTCATCAACTGCTGGTAGAACGGGTGCAATAACTGTAGTAGATGTAGATGATGTAGATGGAGTTGGTGCATTGGTTTCGACCGTTGTAGATGCATCTTCTGTTGGTGGTGGAGGATGATTTTGAGCGGGTGCAGCGGAATGATGGTTTGATGCATTTGTCGAAGTTCCACCATAGTATTCATCGAACATTAACTCGAAGAAATTCTCCCATTCTTGTTCTTTAGGATTGTCAAACAAAGTTGATTGAGCTCTTTGAGGTACGAGTCCTGAACTGATGTGTCCAGAAGTCTGCTGGTTTAGTGCGGGTTCTAGAGCGAGTCTCTCAGAAGCCATTTGTGAAAGTTCATCAAATTTCACATTCATCGTCTCCATGATCCTCCTACTTCTCCTGTTATACACCCTGAATGCCCTCGAGTTATCTGAATATCCAATGAAGATTCCAATATCACCTTTTGCTTTCAGTTTTCCAAGATCTTCTCTGTCATTCGTAGGATAGCATAAAGCGCCAAACACGTGAAAGTAAGAGATATCAGGTTTTCTGTTGTTCACAAGCTCATATGGGGTTTTATTGAATCTTGGATGGATAAGGGATCGGTTCTGAGTGAAACAAGCAGTGGCAACAGCATCAGCCCATAGAAATAACGGTGCACTAGAATAGATTAGCATCGTGCGAGCAGCTTCCACAAGAGTTCTATTTCTTCTTTCAACTACCCCATTCTGCTGTGGAGTTCTAACAGCTGATGTCTAATGAGTAATTCCAACATCTTCAAGATAAGCTCTTAACTCCTGATTTGTGAATTCAGTGCCGTTGTCTGTTCTTACAACCCTTACTGGAGTTTGAAGAAGTACTTGAATGCGTTTCAAAAAGGTGATGATGATGCCTGGTGCTTCGTCTTTTGATCTCAGAAACTTAACCCACGTATATCTTGAATAATCATCGACGATAACAAGAATATACTTTTTCCCATTAATGCTTTCAACTCTCATTGGGCCACATAAGTCCATGTTCAACATATGCAACTTTGCTTCCGAACTAGGTACGGATTTGGGTTTATATGATGCTCTTTTGCTTTTTCCTTGTTCGCATGATGGACATAAGTGATCCTTGGTGTATTTGAACTTTGGAAGTCCATTGACGATGTTGTCTTTGGCAAGATTGTTGATAGTGTCAAAATTGAGATGGGATAACCATCTATGCCACAACCAGGACTGAGTTCCAGATGCTCGTGTCATAAGACATATTGGTGATGAAGAGGCCATTTTGTTGATGTCGATAGCATACAAGTTTGTATCACGATTCCCAGTTAAGAGATCAGTGCCATCCAAGTTTCTAACGAAGCAAGCATTTTTCCTAAAAGCAACCTCTAAATCTGCATCACAAAACTGCCCGACTGAGAACAAATTGTGTCCCAACCCTTCGACATAGTAAACCCGAGTGATCAAATAATTTCCAAAAGGTAGATCTCCATAACCCATGATAGCTTCTACATGATCATTTCCGAAACGTACGGTTACCATGAATTCCAGACGAAATTTATCAGCAGCTTTAGATTCCCGGTCATGTGCTTGGAGCAACCCGAGTCGACGATCCAAAGACAAATTTCGATAACCTGCCAGTTACAGAAAAAGAATGTTGTGGAAACCGTTTTGATTTTGGTTCCTTTGGGTTAGAGGTAAAATCCTTATCACACTCAGAGAGGTTTTCTACAGGGAAGTCTGGTTTATCACTCATTGTACCATTCTAGAGTGTGAAAGTTCTACCTGTGGGTTTCCAAATATCATCCCTAAAGTATACACGTTGGTTCCTGTCAGTAGTGTAAAGCCTAAGTTTTGCAACTAGTCTTCCTACTTGTTTAGCGTAATTACTTTTTGGGACGTTCTTCTTAACAGGCTTATCATTCACATTCTTAGAAACACAATCATCTTGAACATTTAAAGATTTCTTGCAAGTTAAACAAATTCATTAGACTTAGCAAGTTTCATAGGTTCAGTACATTCAGATGAAATGTCTTTCTTATTCAAAAGCTGTAAATTCCTAGGGTGTTCTTCTACTTTCTTCTCTTTATTCAAGCTACTACTCCTAGAGGCAGTCGAGACTCTATTGTTCCTTGTATTGCTCTTAGGCTTTAGTCTGATGCTCCTAGAGGTGCTTTCTAGTCCTGTAGAAGGTAAGGCACACGCATTAGGATTCACATTTTTATGAAGGGAGGTGGTTTCAGCTATCCTAGTCTCTTTAGATGTGGAGGCAGACGCATTAGTGGTACTCATCTTAAAAAGGCCAGGTGCTAAAACTTTTGGTTTCTCGATAACCGCTTTTCCCTTATCAACATTTTGTTTAGGTAGGGCAGGTGGAGTGACTGGTTTTGATGAAACATTTTTCTCATTGACTTTTGGAGGAGGCATAGAAACAGACATTTTTGGTTTGGAAACCGGTTTGGGAACATTTGCTTTCTCCGCAGTCAATGGTTTTGTAATCACAGTTTCCACTACCTTTCCTTTTTGACTTTCCAGCTGAGCCCTCAAAAGATCATTTTTCGCTTTCATGTCATTGTAGGCACGCTCATACGACAGTTTGTCATACTTGCATTCCTCAGTTTTTCGATCAAGTTGTTTAAAATATGAGATATTTTCTTTTTCAAGTTTCATAAGAGCTTTTTCATATTTTGAAACAATTTCGGAGGTCTCAGACTGGAGTCTTTCATGATCTTCAACAGAATATGTTTGCAAAATGATGGACATAATATCAGTAGTCAGAACATCTTCGAAGAGAGAATCATTTAAATTTTCCAAAACTTTGATGTGTTCAACACAGTCATTAGCTTGCTTTACCAGGGATTTATGGTCCTTGACAAAGTCAGCTGTTTCTTTCAAAAAGGCTTGTTCAAAATGAATTACCCTTGAGTTGATGTTATTCAGCTGAGGGGCAATTTGAGTTTCAAAAAACTTTTTCTGTTCATTATCAAAACTATTAAACCAGATGTTTGTTCTAATATTGGTTTTAGTTTTAACGGTCTCTTGAAGATCTGCAATTCTTGTTTTCACATTTGCCAAAATACTTCTCGCATCACTTGTGTTAAAAGGATTGTTTGAAGACATTTGTTCAATGTTCGAAATAGATTTGGAGACAACAACTGGTTTTGAAACTGGTGTTGACACTTTGTTTGAAACAATTGGTGTGGTGGAAAACGTTGACTTTTCTTTTTGAGAAACAAAAGGAATACCATTAATTTTGTTCCATGTGTTATAATCAATTGGTTTTATTTCTGGATGTTTTTGTTTCATTTTTGATCTACTCTCCTCAGATAGTTCCAACGTTTCAAGCGAATCATGCACAATTATAGGTTCATGCAATGGTTGTCCATTATGCAACACATTCTGAGATTTCTGAGCTTTCTTGAGAAACGAAGAAGGGTCGTTACCAAGTGCCATCTTATGTGAAGTATGAAAACGTGGATTTACTTGGTTAGAAAGCATCTTGTTTGATTTAGCTGAATGACCCGTTGTAAGAAGCAAATTGTCCAAAGTTTTGATTTTTTCCGTTTTATCAAGAATTTCATCAAGAAGAGAATCTTCTCGTTTTGAAAAATCAGCAATCAACTGTTTCTTCTCTTTTTCAAGATCAGAAAACAGTGTTTTTTGTTTAGAAAGTTGGTCATTTAGATCAGAAATTTCCTTGTTTAAAGATTTTATTTTCAAGTTCAAATTCACATCAAGTGTATCGTACTTGAGTTGCAATTGTTTTTCTCTTAAAACAGAATCTCGATAACCAATTTCTAATTTGGACATTTTGTTTGTATGAAATTCATAGGCTTTGGCGTGCTCCTTGTAACTCTCAAGCTCAGCGGTCAATTTCTTATTCGCGGCATTAACTTCGCGATTGACCTTACTCACTCTTTCAATTTCAATGCCACAGTTATTGATTAATGATTCAAAATAGGCACATGTTTCCTCATCAGTCTCAGTATTTTGTGCCACACAGCCTCCACTAGGATCCACATCTGGAGTTTCAGAGTTAGTATTGCTACAACTCGGATTGTCCATGTATGTATCATAAGTAGGTGCTGGCGTCACAGAATGATGTTCGTCATGAGTAAACACATCAAATATGACATTGTTATAGCATGGATCAATGATTGGTACCTCAGATACGGTATTGGCGTCATAGACAGAAGGTGAGTGACTCAGAGTCGTACTTAGTCTCCTGAAGATTTGCCATGAAGATGCAATTCGCATTGATTTCCTCGAGGTCTTCCAATTCATCCACAATAGCGAAAAAGTCATTTTCCTCAGCACTCAACTGTAACCCCGCTTCTTGCTTATCTGCTAACAAAGCAGCTTTTCGAAGAAAGTCACCAGTCTTCTTGTGCGGTTTAGTGGGACAGTTTCTTGCCATGTGACCTACTCCTTGACAGTTATAACACTTAATATGATTACCCTGATTCACATTTCCATGATTCCCAACGACTGGAGCTGCAACATACCCATTCTGATTACCCACTACTCTATTCCCAACATTCTGCCCAATCTGATTTCCAACATTCTGACCCAACTGATTACCCTGATATGGAACTGCCTGATTACCCATACGAAATCCAGTAGCATATCCCTGCTGATTCCCAATAACTCCAACCATTTGGCCTTGATTACCCATATTCACTCCCGGCTGAGCAATTTACCTGTTGCGAGTGTTTGATGAAATCCTTTGGTTGTTGTTAGTAGGTGTGGAATAGCGACTTTTGAATGTTGTACTAATTAAAGAAAATGCCTTGTTCCTGGTATTGTGGATACTGATGTTGTTGAATGACTTGTTGTTCTGGTGGATAGAATTGTTGTTGAGGATGTTGTGGTTGTGGAATGTATTGCTGCAAGTTGTTGTTGTTGGAAGATGATGAAGCTTGTTGTTGTGTATTCACTGAAGATTGAGTCTTTGCAATAAGTGCCAATGGGTCATGATTCTTTGCCATTCTTTCTTTCCTGACTTCATTCACTTCAGCTTGGTTTTGTTTCAGAAAATCGTTGAGTTGATCAAAGTTCACCTGATGAAGGTCTTTTGTTTGGTTGACAATAGTGACATATCGTCCCCATTCTTCTGGAAGATTGTTCAGGAACTTGATGTTTTGAACGATAGTTCTGGGTGTCAGCTTGTTTCTGATTAGCTCATTCATTAAAGTGCAAAACCTTCCATAGTAGGATTCAATGGATTCTCCTGGTGTAGATGTGAACTTTTCCCATTCAGTTAGCAGCTTGTTCTCCATGTCTTGTTTACCAATTTATGTTCCATAACATAGTCGTCTAACACGTTCCCACATATCGAAAGCAGTTTCACAACTGTCTACCGCAGCAAAGATGTCTATTGGTAAACCCAGTTGGACAATATGAATTGCCATGTCATCTGCATCGACTTGTTTCTGATCCTCTTCAGTGTATTCTGATTCAGTTTGAAGATGAGAGGATGGTGGGATGGGAGGTGTTGCATC
>BPTQ01000001.1:65638519-65662973 GCA_019973895.1 Chrysanthemum seticuspe | reverse complement strand
CTTTTCAAATGGATCGTTGGGGACATAAACATTATTTGTTCTTTTGCCTATAAATACCAACCTTTGCACACCCATTTCCACACACTTAAACACTCCATTTTAACTAGTTTTTAGCACATCAGTAACCATTAGATCCACCATTAACATCAATCATTCACAATATAAAACCTTTGATTAAAATGCTTTTAACCTTCATCTTGTTATAAGCATACTTCCATGATGATCCACCAAAGCAAGTCTTAGAATACCTTGGCATTTCCAGCCATTACATGTACATATATATAAAGATATACAAGATTGGTGATCTTATCATCTTCATCCATTTGAAGGCTTCTCATCAATAAAAGTTCATTTAGATTAGTCATTTATATCCATTAGACACATTGTCTTGGATCATCATCTTGTATCATTAGATGGTTTATGTGTATGTGCCATAAAACACAAGGTTTGTTATGCTGGGCCACAAAACATAACGGGTTTGGTTGTACCCGAAGAAGGACTCGATATTTAGCTTTGTACCTGATAAAGTGTAAGCGACGTCATATTGATTATTCCGTTTGTGTTAAGAACCCGGTATCTAGCTTTGTACCGGATAAAGTATAAGCAACGTTGTGTAAGGTTTTCTCCGCCGATAATGAAGATTGTTGATCTAGTGAAGTAACTCTCGAGTTGGGTACTCAGGGAGTGGAGTAGGGTGAAGAGGAGCTTCGCGGCCGAACCACTATAAATCATCGTGTTTATTTACATATCCTTTTTACTTATCGCTTTACTTTTATTCTTACTTTATATTTTTGATTGTCTTTGTGCTTGATGTTTACAATTGTGTTGTGTACTTGTCTTATTTTATGCTTACTAAGTATTCATATAGTCATAGACTATATTTGACACTTTACATATTATGTCAAGCCTGATCAATTAATTTGATACAAAATTTTTAAGTTTTAAATAGAAACGTATTCACCCCCTCCCCCCCTCTCAGGTTTCCACAAGACCTTTCTACCCGAGGGCCGAGGCATAAGATAAGATAAAACATGACATGACATTGCATATTGTTTCTCCAATGCCATGAGTCTCATAAATCTAAGAGTTGCACTTGTAATGCAATTAACGCACACCGTTTACCTCTTGCCTCATTTATTACTAGTTGGTCAGACCTTCTGTAATGAGTAAGAGTTCAAGTAAGGATCTTAGTCTTTTAGTATCGAAAATACTAAACTTTTGAAGTTTGTTTTTCATTGTAGATGAACAGTCAAACTGTGAACAATTTGGTTTTCAAATCTTTCTTTGAGAAAGAGAAACTTTTTGGTCCCAACTTTCTTGACTGGTACGGTAATCTGAGGATTGTCCTTACGGTCAAAGATAAGTTGACTTATTTGGAGCATCCTTTACCCTCTGCTCCTGTTCCTGCTCCTGGACAACAGACTCCTGTTGTAGATGCCCTTGCTGCTCACACTTGTTTGGTTAAGGCATCTAAGGAGATCGCTTGCCTCATGCTTGTCAGCATGACGCCAAAACTCCAAAATGACCTGGAACACATTCATATTTTGAAATGTTTCAGGAATTGAGAAATATGTTTCACAACAAGCATAACAGGAACTCCTTCAAACCATGAGAGCTTTCTACACGTGCAAACATAAAGAGGGTCAATATGTTAGCGCTTTTGTTCTTAAGATGAAGAGCTACATAGATCATTTGGAACGTTTTAGTCACCTTGTGTCCACACAACTTAGAGTGAGCTTGACTCTCACCTCTCTATCCAAGGAGTATGACACTTTTGTGTAGAATTTCAATATGAATATGCATGGCACAAGGAAGACTATAACTATACACGAGTTGCATGCCATGATCAAGTTACAGGAGAAGATGCTTCCAAAGAATGATGATACTCCTGCTGTGATGGCTATCAAGGCAGGAAGGATACTATAAAAGAAACACATCAACAAGAAACCGCAAAAGGCTGCTAAGGGTAAGAATCAAGGTACTGACAAGGCTAAGCTTGCTTATGCTCCCCAAAAATTAGGCTAAGCCATCTTATGCTCCTAAACCTAAGATTCCCCCTCCACCAAAGAAAGATAACCTCCCAAAGGACGCGATCTTCCACCAATGTGATGAAGTAGGTCATTGGAGGAGGAATTATCTTGACTACCTTGCCGAGTTATTGAGAAAGAAGAAGCAAGCTAATAGTGCTAGTACTTCACATATCTTCACAGTAGAACTTTATGTTTTTCCTAATATATCTTGCGTTTATGACACTGGTTGTGGTACCCACATCTGTAATACAACTCAGGGTCTCAGGGGAAGTAAGAAGCTGAAGCCAGGAGCTTTGAATCTGTACGTGGGAAAAGGTCACCGTGCAGTTGTCGAAGCAATTGGAAGTTTTGATTTACATCTTCCTGATGGTTTATTTATAGTTTTAGACAATTGTCAGTTGCACCTTTTATTACCAGGGGTGTTATTTTAGTTCTCGTTTAGAAGACAATGGATTTGTTAATGTTTTTATGAATTGTGGAATTTCATGCTATTCTTCGTGATGGTAATAGAAACTGAAATAACACTCTTGGTAATAGAAGGTGCAAAATGACAATTGTCTAAAACAATAACTAAACCATTAGGAAAATGTAAATCAAAACTTTCAATTGCTTTGACAGCTGCACAGTGACCATTCCCCATGTACAGATTCAAAGCTTCTGGCTTCAGCTTCTTACTTCCCCTAAGACCCTAAGTTGTACTACAGATGTGGGTACCACAACGAGTGTCATAAACCAAAGATTTATTAAGAAAAGCATAAAGTTCTATTATGGAGATACCTGAAGTACTAGCAATGTTAGCTTGCTTCTTCTTCCTCAATATCTCGGCAAGGTAGTCGGGACAATTCCTCCTCCAATGGCCTACTTTACCACATTGGTGGTAGATCGCGTCTTTTGCAGGGTTATCTTTCTTTGGTGGATGGGGAATCGTAGGTTTAGGAGCATAAGATGGCTTAGCCCAACTTTTGGGAGCATAAGCAAGCTTAGCCTTGTCATTACCTTTATTCTTACCCTTAGCAGCCTTTTGCGGTATCTTGTTGTTGTTTGTTCTTTTTCTGGATCCTTCCTGCCTTGATAGCCATCAAGGCAGGAGTATCATCTTTCTTTGGAAGTGTCTACTCATGTAACTTGAGTATGGCATGCAAATCGTTTATACTTATAGTCTTCCCCATGCCATGCATATTTATATTGAAATTCTACATGAAAGTGTCATATTCCTTGGATAGAGTGGTGAGAATCAAGCTCACTCCAAGTTATGTGGATATAGGGTGACCAAGACGTTCCAATTGATCTATGTAGCTCTTCATCTTAAAAACATAAGCGCTAATAGATTCACCATCTTCATGTTTACACACGTGGAAAGCTCTCACTGTTTGAAGGAGTTCCTATTCTGCTTGTTGTAAAAACATAGTTTTCAATTCCTGAAGCATTTCAAAAGCAGCAAGGTATTCCATGACTTTTGGAGTTCTGGCATCATGCTGACAAGCATGAGGCAAGCAATCATCTTAGATGCCTTGACCTAACGGGTGTGAGCCGCAAGGGCACTTGCAGAAGGAGCCTGTTGTCCAGGAACATGAACATGAGCAGTGGGTAACGGATGCTCCAAAATCCAAATAAGTCAGTCGAAAGGACAATACTTAGATTACGGTACTAGTCAAGAAAGTTGGGACCAGAAAGTTTCTTTCTCAAAGAAAGACCTGAAAACCGAATTGTTCACGGTTTGACTGTTCATCTAAAATTAAAAAAATTAAAAAAGTTCAAAAGTTTAATATTTCCGATAATTAATTCCTAAAGAAATTAACTACCAATTAATTACTAAAAGACTAATATCCTTATTTGAACTCTCACTCATTACAGTAGATCTGACCAACTAGTAATGAACGGGGCAAGAGGTAAGTGGCGTGCGTTAATTGCATTACAAGTGCAATTCTTTGATTTATGAGACTCACGGCATTGGAGAAACAATCTGCAATGTCATGTTTTGTCTCTTATGCTTCGGGTAGAATGGTCTAACCAATCATACTCGATTAAGTCAACCAACGTAAGAACTTGCAAAAATTAACAAAAGGTTTGACCAATTAGAAAAATTGCATTAGGTTGGAATTCACATGAGGTCTGACCAAAGAGTAAAAACCAATTGCAAGTGTTCTTAGACTGGGCGGCATAGACTTAAATGTGCACATTGGGTATTCACATAAGTTTTAATAAAATGTGTATCAAAAGGTGTTCAAAGAAGCATGCATACATCTTTGTAAGACAAGTTAAGAAAATGGTTTTGATAACTTTTTAGGTTCATTTTATCGCGGTATTGGTAAAACCAATTAAAAAATGACCAACCACTATATACTACTATTGCATGAGTAGAAACCCAAGTTCTTCGAATAATTACCACATGTGCCGAAACATGTATGATGCGTGGATAGAATTACAGTCAATCAACCCAAAACGATTTTGCAAAAACCATTCACTTACGTGAACTCGCTAGAGCAAATTACGGTTTTACCCTACCAAATGCGTTATGCCTTGCAAGTCATTAGCTGGAGCAAAACTCATCATCGATAAAGTAGCAAATCTTTATAATTTAAAGTTTATTAAACATGTAAAGCAAGTTCATCGTGGGAAGCCGTGAAGCATTACGGCATATAAGCCCAACCCGATTGACACATAAACTCGCGAGACATGTTTAGATAAATCAAATTTCGATAGTTTAACACCCGTTTAATATCATAAAACCCTGTTTTAGCACATAACACGTCACAAGGAATGTAGCATATTAACAAACAAATTAAACCAATTATCCAAGCAAATTCGTCGTGGAAAGCCATGAAGCATTACGGTATGTAAGCCCAACCCGATTGACACATACACTCGCGGGAAATAATTGATTTAATTAAAACAAGTTTCGATATAAGTATATGTCCGTTTTAATATTTCAAAAATCTTTTGCAAATATTACAATTCACAATGAAACATATAAGGAAATAAAACAGATTGAAGAGGGGTAGAAGCAGAAGGACAAACTCTTATATTGCGATAAATTAAAGAAAGCAATAATACATAAAATTCGAGAACTCAATCTTTATAATAAGGAAGGAGTCTTACTAAATTGAAGAGTTAAAAGGCTCCCACTAGATTTTCAAGCTAGGTACCAAGTAGACCACATACATCAAAAAATATAAAAGCGTAAGTCTTAAGACCGGAAAAATACAAAAGTCAGTATTACAATTAACTTATTAGTTTTTCTAACTCTTTAACCATTAACATTAATCACCATTAACATTAATCAAGATCAAGATTTAATAAATTTTTCATGAAAAGAATGCATGTTATTGTCATGATTTCTAATAAAACAAATAATTATGTGTTTACGTAGTGGATCTAGCGTTTTTTATAGTGTAACCCATAACATCAAACGAGATGTCACTGTTGAGATTTAATATATAAGTAAATCATTTACTATGAGTATGCAGGATCTAGTTTAATGTTTATGGATTAACAATTAAATAAACACATAAAGTTCCTAACCTTGAATTAATCAACAAAGATTAATGTTACGTGATCTTGCATTCTTGAAATCTTCAAGTGATTAACTTACCATCGGAATGCTCACACACCGAGATACGTTAGGATGCTAGTGCTTGTTTCACGATTAAAAAAAAACACCACGTGTACTTGTTCTTGCTTTAAAACCAATCGAATACTCAAGTGAGTATACGTTCGAATTGGTTGAGTGAGAGAAATTGTAAACCAAACAAAGGGTTTATAATATTGTTTTCTTGCTTTGTATAATGGGAAAAAAACAAACTCTTTATGGATTTGCTTTCTGCCGAATGGTGGAACAAAGGGAAAAGTGAAAACAATTTTTAATGCTCTTAGGTTATTAAATGTGTCGTGTGTTTTTTTTTTCCTCCTAAAGTGTGTTTATATAGCACATTAACTTGTCCACTAAGTTTGAACTCTCACGGTCTCACCTCCTTAAATTTTCAAAGCTGACACCCAACCCCCCTCCTCTCCTTCTAATCGGCCAAGCAACGAAAGGAGTCCCAGAAGTTTGGTTTTCGAGCATCTAAGTCCCTCTATTGTATTTAACATTAATTAGTTAGTTTATAACGTCTAACGGTTAAACTAACGATCTTTAAAATATTTTGTGAAACATATTATATATTTAAGAGTAAATTACACCGTTCGTCCTTGTGGTTTGCGTTGACCGCAGGGTTTCGTCATTTGACAAAAAAAGTTGCACCGTCCGTCCTTAAGTGTGAAACGTTATGCGCCGTTCGTCCTTTGACCAAACGACGTTAAGTTTGACCGTTAAAAACCCATCATGTGACTTGCACATGAGGGTAAATTCGTCATTTCAAGACCATAAGGACGAACGGTGTAATTTACTCTAAATAAAAACATTTCAACACCATTTCTCTCATTTATACCCTAACCCTAAGCCTAATTCATCTCTTTCTCTCTCACCTCATCACCGGCCGCCACCCTTCCACCACTGGCCACCTCACGCCTCGTCGCCACCACGTAACCACCATCACCCACCATCATTTCATCTCGAATTTTTGAAGACCCGAATGTTTTGGAGTCGTTTGAAGAGTTATTGTCCGTGAAAACAAGTTTAAAAACACACCACCGCCGCTCCACCGCCGGCACCCACCTCTCACCGCCTACTCCAAAAGACTCCCCACCACTCCCTCTTTTTGATCTACTACATCACGCGCACCAAAACCACCCCCACCCTCGTTTCTTTTACCCCGCGCGCCACCCTAACCCCACCATAGCACCACCACCGGTTCATATTCATGAAAAAGATAAAGGTAGGGTCACACACGCGAGTTTTAGCTCGTTATTCTGGTGGGAACGGTGACGGGTCTCGTGGTGGTGGGATCGAAGGTGTATCCGGGAGATTGGGGGATCTGGGTTAGTTTGGAATAAGTAGATCGTGATTGTAGTCAGTGGTTTTGGTATCAAAAGTATGTTCTTGATGATTCTTTTGGATTCACAGTAAAATAGAGACCTTCATATATGATTATTACATAACTCAATTTCTTTTTTTTTAAACAAATACATAACTCCATTTCACCATATTCTTTTTCTATTAAAAGTATCATTTTTATTGGTTTTTAAAGATTATTAAGTGAATTCTGATTTGGGTTGTGTTCAAAATTAGCTTGTGATTAATAAAGTGTGTGCTTTTTGATGATATGCAAGTGGGTTGTGTCTATAATGTCTTTAAAGTGCAAAAATTGTACAAGTGGGTTGACTAATTTCAAGATGAAGAAGGGTCAGTGGCTCGAAGTTGGAAAAGATGATGCTTTTTGTTGTTGCAAGTGGGCTTGTTTGGTTATTGATTGAAGGTTTTAATGTTGGCAAAGACCATTGTTTATGAAGTGGTTTCTAATCACGTCACCTCCCCTCTTTTTGCCATGGAAGAATAATGTATTTCATCCCTTGGTGGATGTCACACCCTCGCCGGAGGCGGAAACACGAGGTGTAACGGAAGGGAACATAAGCACAAGATAATAGAACATACCAACATTAAGATTAAAAAGAAATAATACTCCATTACAATACCAGTTTAGCCGTCATCGGCAAATATATTACAAAGTTTAGATTCCAAAATATTGAGTTTTATTACATACGACTTGTAGCGACCAGTGAAAACTTCTTTATGCAAGACTTGATAGAAAAGCTTACTAACGATCACCTGAAATGCATGAGAGAAAAACGGGTCAACTATGAAAATAGTTGGTGAGTAAACACGTTTAGTGAAATAAGAAAACTCGTAAGAAATATACAAAGCTTTCGGTCAACGAAAAATAGTTCTCAAAGCAAAGGCATTGTGTATCCACTCAGTTCCAAATTCCGCCCATACAAAACTTGCAACCTGTGTGTACACAACCCATTGCACAAAAATTATAGCGCCTCAAGTAGTCAAGTGTAAGTGGTCATAATAGTTCCCAATATAGTACCACGAATATAATAATTCAGGAATGCTACCGATGAAACCAAATTAAGCTGGGTGCCACTACCCAAAGTTATACTGGGTGCCTCTTCCCAAAGACCTACTGGGTGCCTCTTCCCAAAGATACACTGGGTGCCTCTTCCCAAAGATACACTGGGTGCCTCTTCCCAAAGATACACTACGAACAAAGGTGTCTATATAGTGATGCTCCGAACATGGGAGACTTTATAGTGATGCTCCGAACATTGGAGACTTTAGGACAAGGTCATAACACGTACGGTTCAATAAGTTCAAATAAGTCATAATTTCGTAATTAAGTTCAAGGATTGATTCGAGTTCAAATATTCAAGTCAAAAGAGTTCACAATTGTAAGGATCAATTTAATTCAAGTATGGTTCATGCATTCAGCCCCAAAATATAGTAAAACGGTAAAAAGGGGATGTGATTACTCACTTGGTGAATAGATGTGATGACAAAGGTGGTTACACCGAAGTATAATGTGATGTTTTAGCCGGGACCTATTACGAATGATATGATATGTCATGAGTTGCAATGTAATGTTATGCATGCATTCCATATGTTATTTATACCATTTACGGGTTTTGAAAATATTACTCGTCGTCGAAAAATACTCTTTTGACGTCTTGACCCTTCAAAAATGACTTTACATGTTTTTACGTCAAAATGTCATCCTACAATGGTTTTATAATGTTTTATGGTGAAATTATCACTTTTCGTCGCAAAACAGTGTCGTCGGAAATTTTATAAAAGTAACAAAAATGGCTTTGGAAAACTAGTCGTAAAATGGTGTACGTCGATCGTTAGAGAACGAACTCGACGGTTTTGGAAAGTTTGTATCGATATCTAGAAGTTTCAGTTCAGGAGTTTTCGTCCAAAAGGTCTCGATCATAAAGATATTAAGGGCTAAAGATAGTGATTTTTGCTAATTGTGTGCAGAAAATAAGTTTCGGCCAAGTTTGAACATCCGTAAATAATTTACCATAACTCCGCTTGACAAACAGCTTTTTGTTTTGAATAATATGGTCGGTGAACTTGATTTTACTAGAAGACATTTTGTTCCAAAAAGTTTCACATCATGGTTAAAAACAGCCGCAAACATGGACGTTACAGCTACTAAAATACTTGTATCGTAAAAATAATATAGTTTTTCAGAAAATAATAGTTACGGCAAGTTTATAAAAACGTGCATATATTTGTCGTTTCAAATCCGTTTTCTACGTATAATATGTCCTTAGCTTCGTATCGAAGTAAACTAATATATTTTTGATAAGTCGAAATAATTTGTGAAGCTTAAGGCTCGTTTTTGACCCAAACAATATAAAAACTGCATGCTGAATTTTCAGAAAAATAAACATTTCGTCGTCAAACTTTAAAAATTCACCACGGCTTCGTTATAAGTCCGTTTTTATCCGTTCAAAAGGCCACGGATTCGTTTTAAAGTATATTTTCTAAATATCAAGGCCAAAGTTTCGTACCAACAGTAGGTTTTTCCAGAAATTCGAATTAAGGACAGAACCTAAATATATAGTTATCGAAAATAGTTTTTCTCGGACAAAACCTATTCTAATCCCTTCAAATCAACTCCAAAACTAATCTAATCCTACCATACACCTTCTTAGGGTGTCATGGGTTCCTAATCACCATCAAGACCAAGAATACCATGGGGATAATTATAGGATGACCATAAATATATATATAACTTCTTAAAATCATTAAAATGGTATAAATCACATATCATGCATACTTGCTCCAAAAATGAAAAGATACATAAGAAATGTTAAGGAAACATGAAAAATGATAAAAACATGCTTACAAGTTTATATGATGAGGTGCAAAGAACAAGGTTAAACTTAAACACTCTTGGTTTTTATTTCAAAACCTAAACAAGAGTGTGATCTAGATTGATTTTATGCTTGAATCTTAAAAAAAATGATGATCCCTTGTACACCTATGGAAGAACCGGTCATGGAGGAAGAAAAAAACAAGGAGAGACAACTTTCTTGACTTTGAAATAATGTGAAGAATGAATGAAAATATGATTGAGTATGTATCTATACTATCAAAGGAGACAATTTTTACCAAATCAATAAATGCATACACTCCATAGGACCGGATTTGGGGGTCAATGTTTCACAATGTATATATTTTTTTTTTTTTTTTATTACTTGTATATATTGTAAATAAATGTAAGTAAGTTGTGTATGTAAATGCAACTTGTAAGGTAATGTGTACATTAATGTGTTTAAGGTGATTTTTGGTAAAAGAAATTTTTAATAGATCAAATTAGAGGTATAATGAGAATATAAAAATTGTAAAAATACTTTCCTTGTGAAATTTGAGTGATATAAAAATTTTCGTGTAGTTTTTAAGGAACACGTCGTAATAATATAACTTTAACGATTTATATACCAAATAGATTCAAAACACTAGTTAAACTCAAAATATAGTTTTTACAACTCAATGTAAGTATAAAATATGTCGGGATCATTTTTGAAAGTAACGGATTAAATATTTAAAATAATAACTCACGCGATAAAAGTTATTAAATATAAAAATTACGCGTTAAATGTGAAATGAAATGCCATGAATGAATAATATGATGCATATATAATTTAAGAAATGACCGGAATTTGATGAATTGTGACATTCTTCCCATGTCAGCGGAATCACGTCCCCGTGATTCGATTAACGATACTATGGTCCGAACCTCGACAAGAGTTCTAAAAGTTCATGCTCGTACGAACAGTCTAAATGATCATATCAATGCCCATGCGTACAGGTTCCCCATATAACTAAGTACGTGCCCGTGATCAGATTTGATAGGGTAAACTTATCCAATATCGAACGTAGCTCTCAAAAGACCTTTAGGTAGTCGATTCTAATTTAATCTCACAACTCATCAAACAAGAACTGTCATGAGATTAAACTAAACCGACTTGAGTAAACTTGTCTCTTAGCTTGATTTTCGCAACTCATCAAACAAGAACTGTCACTAGATCAAGCTAGGAAACAAGTTGTTAGAAAGGTAGGATGCCACATCCTTGAATGAAGTCTTTTGAAAGATTCGCTCGATATTCGATTTGCTTACACAATCAAATCCAATCAACAAAATATATAACAACTAAGGTCGATATCAATAGGTCTCAAATTAATCAATGTCGTGAACGTGTAAAGATTGGAAGGAAGTTATGCACTCAAAATCATGTCGTACAGAAATAAGGTAGTTGTTCGAAAGAATGTACCCGTTAAGCGTTGCGGGCTTCCTCGGTACCCAGATAGAATGCTCGACCACGTGCGGGAGGAATTTCAATGTTCTGATCTTGTGGGCCTTCTATTGCCAACGCCAGGTTTGGACGATTTCCTCCTTGATTGGGAGTTCTTTTCAGCTTTGGACAGGTATTGCGAAGGTGATCTAGACTTCCACACTCGTAACATGCTTTTCTCTGTCCTTGATTCCCAGTTCTGTTTGAGCAATTTCGAGCGAAGTGGCCCGTCTGTCCACATTTGTCGCACCTTCGGCAGTCTCCTGAGTGATGATAATTACATCGAGTACACAAAGGATGTGGACCTGCATATCCTTTGCGCTCCTGGGTGATCGCCCCATAGTTCTGGGTTATTCGCTGCCTCTTGTTTTGCTGATTCTGGTCTCGGTTTCCCTGGTGATCCTCCTGTCGCTTTCGTCCATTGTCGTTTGCTTTTGCTAGTTCTCCAGACCTGATCACATCATTCGTCAAGCGATACGCCATACTCACAGCGGCTTGCAGAGTGGTTGGTTTCGACGAAGTGACATCCCTCCTAATTTCCGGTATCAATCCCCATATATATCGGTCAATCAACTTCTCCACAGTGGAAACCATGTGAGGAACCATCCTAGTTAGCTCGTGGAACCGGATCGTGTACTTGTCGATCTCTACTCCTACCATCAAGTGGATTCCAAAATTCTTCTTCCAGTTTCTGCACTTCATCTTTTCTGCAGTACTCATCAGTTAGTAGTTTCTTGAATGCTTCCCAAGATAATGCATTTGCAGCCCCTCTTCCTCTAGTCTGTAGTTGGTTGTTCCACCAGGTCAATGCTCGACCCTGTAGTAGACCAGCAGAGAACTCAACCTTGTTTCCTTCAGCACATTTCGTGATACTAAGCTTCGACTCAACATTCTCGAACCAGGTTAGCAGTCCAATGGCACCCTCAGTACCATGAAATTCCATTGGCTTGCATGTCATGAAAGTTTTGTAGCTGCATCCTTGACCAGCGTTTGAAGTACCTTCTCCGTTGTTGGTTCGTCTAGCATCGAGATGGGTTATAATTTGAGTGAGTAGATCCGCTATTCCAGCAGCGTTGTTGTCTGGATTGTCATTGTTGTTTGGGTTGCCGTTGTTGTTACCTCCTGAGCGTGTGTTTCTTGCAGCCATGATCCTACAGAGGACCAAAACATCGGGTTGAGTAAACGACATTCTAACGAAGTCAGATGAGGTGCAGAACGGTGGTAATGTGTTATAGTGATCGAAACATGACAGGAACAGAGACATGCTATGTCTAACAAGTCGAAAGATGGAAAAGAGAAGATATGAACAAGGTACGGTAATGTAGACGTGAACGTAAAAACATGCCATGCATACCCACCCGACCAATGCAACTTCAGGTGACCAGACTCAAAAGACTCGACTAAACATGATTTAAAACTACCACTCTTATCATTGCATGGTTCTTCATAAATTAGACATAGTTGATCAGGCTATGTATAATTTATGAGTAACGATGCAACGATAGGACTAGTTGACTCGAATGGTGTTCAATGTTTAATAAAATAATATACAAAAAAAAAATTTATTCCGGTTATAGCTGTGATTTTTATTTTTGAAAAATCGGCATTCTCTATAACCTTTGGCTCTGATACCAATCTGTCACACCCTCGCCGGAGGCGGAAACACGAGGTGTAACGGAAGGGAACATAAGCACAAGATAATAGAACATACCAACATTAAGATTAAAAAGAAATAATACTCCATTACAATACCAGTTTAGCCGTCATCGGCAAATATATTACAAAGTTTAGATTCCAAAATATTGAGTTTTATTACATACGACTTGTAGCGACCAGTGAAAACTTCTTTATGCAAGACTTGATAGAAAAGCTTACTAACGATCACCTGAAATGCATGAGAGAAAAACGGGTCAACTATGAAAATAGTTGGTGAGTAAACACGTTTAGTGAAATAAGAAAACTCGTAAGAAATATACAAAGCTTTCGGTCAACGAAAAATAGTTCTCAAAGCAAAGGCATTGTGTATCCACTCAGTTCCAAATTCCGCCCATACAAAACTTGCAACCTGTGTGTACACAACCCATTGCACAAAAATTATAGCGCGTCAAGTAGTCAAGTGTAAGTGGTCATAATAGTTCCCAATATAGTACCACGAATATAATAATTCAGGAATGCTACCGATGAAACCAAATTAAGCTGGGTGCCACTACCCAAAGTTATACTGGGTGCCTCTTCCCAAAGACCTACTGGGTGCCTCTTCCCAAAGATACACTGGGTGCCTCTTCCCAAAGATACACTGGGTGCCTCTTCCCAAAGATACACTACGAACAAAGGTGTCTATATAGTGATGCTCCGAACATGGGAGACTTTATAGTGATGCTCCGAACATTGGAGACTTTAGGACAAGGTCATAACACGTACGGTTCAATAAGTTCAAATAAGTCATAATTTCGTAATTAAGTTCAAGGATTGATTCGAGTTCAAATATTCAAGTCAAAAGAGTTCACAATTGTAAGGATCAATTTAATTCAAGTATGGTTCATGCATTCAGCCCCAAAATATAGTAAAACGGTAAAAAGGGGATGTGATTACTCACTTGATAACTGATGCTGATGACAAAAGGTGGTACACCGAGGTATAATGTGATGTTTTAGCCGGGACCTATTACGAATGATATGATATGTCATGAGTTGCAATGTAATGTTATGCATGCATTCCATATGTTATTTATACCATTTACGGGTTTTGAAAATATTACTCGTCGTCGAAAAATACTCTTTTGACGTCTTGACCCTTCAAAAATGACTTTACATGTTTTTACGTCAAAATGTCATCCTACAATGGTTTTATAATGATTTATGGTGAAATTATCACTTTTCGTCGCAAAACAGTGTCGTCGGAAATTTTATAAAAGTAACAAAAATGGCTTTGGAAAACTAGTCGTAAAATGGTGTACGTCGATCGTTAGAGAACGAACTCGACGGTTTTGGAAAGTTTGTATCGATATCTAGAAGTTTCAGTTCAGGAGTTTTCGTCCAAAAGGTCTCGATCATAAAGATATTAAGGGCTAAAGATAGTGATTTTTGCTAATTGTGTGCAGAAAATAAGTTTCGGCCAAGTTTGAACATCCGTAAATAATTTACCATAACTCCGCTTGACAAACAGCTTTTTGTTTTGAATAATATGGTCGGTGAACTTGATTTTACTAGAAGACATTTTGTTCCAAAAAGTTTCACATCATGGTTAAAAACAGCCGCAAACATGGACGTTACAGCTACTAAAATACTTGTATCGTAAAAATAATATAGTTTTTCAGAAAATAATAGTTACGGCAAGTTTATAAAAACGTGCATATATTTGTCGTTTCAAATCCGTTTTCTACGTATAATATGTCCTTAGCTTCGTATCGAAGTAAACTAATATATTTTTGATAAGTCGAAATAATTTGTGAAGCTTAAGGCTCGTTTTTGACCCAAACAATGTAAAAACTGCATGCTGAATTTTCAGAAAAATAAACATTTCGTCGTCAAACTTTAAAAATTCACCACGGCTTCGTTATAAGTCCGTTTTTAATCCGTTCAAAAGGCCACGGATTCGTTTTAAAGTATATTTTCTAAATATCAAGGCCAAAGTTTCGTACCAACAGTAGGTTTTTCCAGAAATTCGAATTAAGGACAGAACCTAAATATATAGTTATCGAAAATAGTTTTTCTCGGACAAAACCTATTCTAATCCCTTCAAATCAACTCCAAACTAATCTAATCCTACCATACACCTTCTTAGGGTGTCATGGGTTCCTAATCACCATCAAGACCAAGAATACCATGGGGATAATTATAGGATGACCATAAATATATATATAACTTCTTAAAATCATTAAAATGGTATAAATCACATATCATGCATACTTGCTCCAAAAATGAAAAGATACATAAGAAATGTTAAGAAAACATGAAAAATGATAAAAACATGCTTACAAGTTTATATGATGAGGTGCAAAGAACAAGGTTAAACTTAAACACTCTTGGTTTTTATTTCAAAACCTAAACAAGAGTGTGATCTAGATTGATTTTATGCTTGAATCTTAAAAAAAATGATGATCCCTTGTACACCTATGGAAGAACCGGTCATGGAGGAAGAAAAAAACAAGGAGAGACAACTTTCTTGACTTTGAAATAATGTGAAGAATGAATGAAAATATGATTGAGTATGTATCTATACTATCAAAGGAGACAATTTTTACCAAATCAATAAATGCATACACTCCATAGGACCGGATTTGGGGGTCAATGTTTCACAATGTATATATTTTTTTTTTTCTTTTATTACTTGTATATATTGTAAATAAATGTAAGTAAGTTGTGTATGTAAATGCAACTTGTAAGGTAATGTGTACATTAATGTGTTTAAGGTGATTTTTGGTAAAAGAAATTTTTAATAGATCAAATTAGAGTATAATGAGAATATAAAAATTGTAAAAATACTTTCCTTGTGAAATTTGAGTGATATAAAAATTTTCGTGTAGTTTTTAAGGAACACGTCGTAATAATATAACTTTAACGATTTATATACCAAATAGATTCAAAACACTAGTTAAACTCAAAATATAGTTTTTACAACTCAATGTAAGTATAAAATATGTCGGGATCATTTTTGAAAGTAACGGATTAAATATTTAAAATAATAACTCACGCGATAACGTTTATTAAATATAAAAATTACGCGTTAAATGTGAAATGAAATGTCATGAATGAACTAATATGATGCATATATAATTTAAGAAATGACCGGAATTTGAGAATTGTGACATTCTTCCCATGTCAGCGGAATCACGTCCCCGTGATTCGATTAACGATACTATGGTCCGAACCTCGACAAGAGTTCTAAAAGTTCATGATCGTACGAACAGTCTAAATGATCATATCAATGCCCATGCGTACAGGTTCCCCATATAACTAAGTACGTGCCCGTGATCAGATTTGATAGGGTAAACTTATCCAATATCGAACGTAGCTCTCAAAAGACCTTTAGGTAGTCGATTCTAATTTAATCTCACAACTCATCAAACAAGAACTGTCATGAGATTAAACTAAACCGACTTGAGTAAACTTGTCTCTTAGCTTGATTTTCGCAACTCATCAAACAAGAACTGTCACTAGATCAAGCTAGGAAACAAGTTGTTAGAAAGGTAGGATGCCACATCCTTGAATGAAGTCTTTTGAAAGATTCGCTCGATATTCGATTTGCTTACACAATCAAATCCAATCAACAAAATATATAACAACTAAGGTCGATATCAATAGGTCTCAAATTAATCAATGTCGTGAACGTGTAAAGATTGGAAGGAAGTTATGCACTCAAAATCATGTCGTACAGAAATAAGGTAGTTGTTCGAAAGAATGTACCCGTTAAGCGTTGCGGGCTTCCTCGGTACCCAGATAGAATGCTCGACCACGTGCGGGAGGAATTTCAATGTTCTGATCTTGTGGGCCTTCTATTGCCAACGCCAGGTTTGGACGATTTCCTCCTTGATTGGGAGTTCTTTTCAGCTTTGGACAGGTATTGCGAAGGTGATCTAGACTTCCACACTCGTAACATGCTTTTCTCTGTCCTTGATTCCAGTTCTGTTTGAGCAATTTCGAGCGAAGTGGCCCGTCTGTCCACATTTGTCGCACCTTCGGCAGTCTCCTGAGTGATGATAATTACATCGAGTACACAAAGGATGTGGACCTGCATATCCTTTGCGCTCCTGGGTGATCGCCCCATAGTTCTGGGTTATTCGCTGCCTCTTGTTTTGCTGATTCTGGTCTCGGTTTCCCTGGTGATCCTCCTGTCGCTTTCGTCCATTGTCGTTTGCTTTTGCTAGTTCTCCAGACCTGATCACATCATTCGTCAAGCGATACGCCATACTCACAGCGGCTTGCAGAGTGGTTGGTTTCGACGAAGTGACATCCCTCCTAATTTCCGGTATCAATCCCCATATATATCGGTCAATCAACTTCTCCACAGTGGAAACCATGTGAGGAACCATCCTAGTTAGCTCGTGGAACCGGATCGTGTACTTGTCGATCTCTACTCCTACCATCAAGTGATTCCAAAATTCTTCTTCCAGTTTCTGCACTTCATCTTTTCTGCAGTACTCATCAGTTAGTAGTTTCTTGAATGCTTCCCAAGATAATGCATTTGCAGCCCCTCTTCCTCTAGTCTGTAGTTGGTTGTTCCACCAGGTCAATGCTCGACCCTGTAGTAGACCAGCAGAGAACTCAACCTTGTTTCCTTCAGCACATTTCGTGATACTAAGCTTCGACTCAACATTCTCGAACCAGGTTAGCAGTCCAATGGCACCCTCAGTACCATGAAATTCCATTGGCTTGCATGTCATGAAAGTTTTGTAGCTGCATCCTTGACCAGCGTTTGAAGTACCTTCTCCGTTGTTGGTTCGTCTAGCATCGAGATGGGTTATAATTTGAGTGAGTAGATCCGCTATTCCAGCAGCGTTGTTGTCTGGATTGTCATTGTTGTTTGGGTTGCCGTTGTTGTTACCTCCTGAGCGTGTGTTTCTTGCAGCCATGATCCTACAGAGGACCAAAACATCGGGTTGAGTAAACGACATTCGAACGAAGTCAGATGAGGTGCAGAACGGTGGTAATGTGTTATAGTGATCGAAACATGACAGGAACAGAGACATGCTATGTCTAACAAGTCGAAAGATGGAAAAGAGAAGATATGAACAAGGTACGGTAATGTAGACGTGAACGTAAAAACATGCTATGCATACCCACCCGACCAATGCAACTTCAGGTGACCAGACTCAAAAGACTCGACCAAACATGATTTAAAATTACCCTTCTTATCATTGCATGGTTCTTCATAAATTAGACATAGTTGATCAGGCTATGTATAATTTATGAGTAACGATGCAACGATAGGACTAGTTGACTCGAATGGTGTTCAATGTTTAATAAAATAATATACAAAAAAAAAATTTATTCCGGTTATAGCTGTGATTTTTATTTTTGAAAAATCGGCATTCTCTATAACCTTTGGCTCTGATACCAATCTGTCACACCCTCGCCGGAGGCGGAAACACGAGGTGTAACGGAAGGGAACATAAGCACAAGATAATAGAACATACCAACATTAAGATTAAAAAGAAATATACTCCATTACAATACTAGTTTAGCCGTCATCGGCAAATATATTACAAAGTTTAGATTCCAAAATATTGAGTTTTATTACATACGACTTGTAGCGACCAGTGAAAACTTCTTTATGCAAGACTTGATAGAAAAGCTTACTAACGATCACCTGAAATGCATGAGAGAAAAACGGGTCAACTATGAAAATAGTTGGTGAGTAAACACGTTTAGTGAAATAAGAAAACTCGTAAGAAATATACAAAGCTTTCGGTCAACGAAAAATAGTTCTCAAAGCAAAGGCATTGTGTATCCACTCAGTTCCAAATTCCGCCCATACAAAACTTGCAACCTGTGTGTACACAACCCATTGCACAAAAATTATAGCGCCTCAAGTAGTCAAGTGTAAGTGGTCATAATAGTTCCCAATATAGTACCACGAATATAATAATTCAGGAATGCTACCGATGAAACCAAATTAAGCTGGGTGCCACTACCCAAAGTTATACTGGGTGCCTCTTCCCAAAGACCTACTGGGTGCCTCTTCCCAAAGATACACTGGGTGCCTCTTCCCAAAGATACACTGGGTGCCTCTTCCCAAAGATACACTACGAACAAAGGTGTCTATATAGTGATGCTCCGAACATGGGAGACTTTATAGTGATGCTCCGAACATTGGAGACTTTAGGACAAGGTCATAACACGTACGGTTCAATAAGTTCAAATAAGTCATAATTTCGTAATTAAGTTCAAGGATTGATTCGAGTTCAAATATTCAAGTCAAAAGAGTTCACAATTGTAAGGATCAATTTAATTCAAGTATGGTTCATGCATTCAGCCCCAAAATATAGTAAAACGGTAAAAAGGGGATGTGATTACTCACTTGATAAACTGAGGCGATGACAAAAGTGAGTACACCGAGGTATAATGTGATGTTTTAGCCGGGACCTATTACGAATGATATGATATGTCATGAGTTGCAATGTAATGTTATGCATGCATTCCATATGTTATTTATACCATTTACGGGTTTTGAAAATATCACTCGTCGTCGAAAAATACTCTTTTGACGTCTTGACCCTTCAAAAATGACTTTACATGTTTTTACGTCAAATGTCATCCTACAATGGTTTTATAATGATTTATGGTGAAATTATCACTTTTCGTCGCAAAACAGTGTCGTCGGAAATTTTATAAAAGTAACAAAAATGGCTTTGGAAAACTAGTCGTAAAATGGTGTACGTCGATCGTTAGAGAACGAACTCGACGGTTTTGGAAAGTTTGTATCGATATCTAGAAGTTTCAGTTCAGGAGTTTTCGTCCAAAAGGTCTCGATCATAAAGATATTAAGGGCTAAAGATAGTGATTTTTGCTAATTGTGTGCAGAAAATAAGTTTCGGCCAAGTTTGAACATCCGTAAATAATTTACCATAACTCCGCTTGACAAACAGCTTTTTGTTTTGAATAATATGGTCGGTGAACTTGATTTTACTAGAAGACATTTTGTTCCAAAAAGTTTCACATCATGGTTAAAAACAGCCGCAAACATGGACGTTACAGCTACTAAAATACTTGTATCGTAAAAATAATATAGTTTTTCAGAAAATAATAGTTACGGCAAGTTTATAAAAACGTGCATATATTTGTCGTTTCAAATCCGTTTTCTACGTATAATATGTCCTTAGCTTCGTATCGAAGTAAACTAATATATTTTTGATAAGTCGAAATAATTGTGAAGCTTAAGGCTCGTTTTTGACCCAAACAATAGTAAAAACTGCATGCTGAATTTTCAGAAAAATAAACATTTCGTCGTCAAACTTTAAAAATTCACCACGGCTTCGTTATAAGTCCGTTTTTATCCGTTCAAAAGGCCACGGATTCGTTTTAAAGTATATTTTCTAAATATCAAGGCCAAAGTTTCGTACCAACAGTAGGTTTTTCCAGAAATTCGAATTAAGGACAGAACCTAATATATAGTTATCGAAAATAGTTTTCTCGGACAAAACCTATTCTAATCCCTTCAAATCAACTCCAAAACTAATCTAATCCTACCATACACCTTCTTAGGGTGTCATGGGTTCCTAATCACCATCAAGACCAAGAATACCATGGGGATAATTATAGGATGACCATAATATATATATAACTTCTTAAAATCATTAAAATGGTATAAATCACATATCATGCATACTTGCTCCAAAAATGAAAAGATACATAAGAAATGTTAAGAAAACATGAAAAAATGATAAAAACATGCTTACAAGTTTATATGATGAGGTGCAAAGAACAAGGTTAAACTTAAACACTCTTGGTTTTTATTTCAAAACCTAAACAAGAGTGTGATCTAGATTGATTTTATGCTTGAATCTTAAAAAAATGATGATCCCTTGTACACCTATGGAAGAACCGGTCATGGAGGAAGAAAAAAACAAGGAGAGACAACTTTCTTGACTTTGAAATAATGTGAAGAATGAATGAAAATATGATTGAGTATGTATCTATACTATCAAAGGAGACAATTTTTACCAAATCAATAAATGCATACACTCCATAGGACCGGATTTTGGGGGTCAATGTTTCACAATGTATATATTTTTTTTTTTTTTTATTACTTGTATATATTGTAAATAATGTAAGTAAGTTGTGTATGTAAATGCAACTTGTAAGGTAATGTGTACATTAATGTGTTTTAGGTGATTTTTGGTAAAAGAAATTTTTAATAGATCAAATTAGAGTATAATGAGAATATAAAAATTGTAAAAATACTTTCCTTGTGAAATTTGAGTGATATAAAATTTTCGTGTAGTTTTTAAGGAACACGTCGTAATAATATAACTTTAACGATTTATATACCAAATAGATTCAAAACACTAGTTAAACTCAAATATAGTTTTTACAACTCAATGTAAGTATAAAATATGTCGGGATCATTTTGAAAGTAACGGATTAATATTAAAATAATAACTCACGCGATAACGTTATTAAATATAAAAATTACGCGTTAAATGTGAAATGAAATGTCATGAATGAACTAATATGATGCTATTTAATAATTTAAGAATGCCCGGATTTGTGAATTGTGACAGTGTTCCATTTCACCATATTCTTTTTCTATTAAAAGTATCATTTTTATTGGTTTTTAAAGCTTATTAAGTGAATTCTGATTTGGGTTGTGTTCAAAATTAGCTTGTGATTAATAAAGTGTGTGCTTTTGATGATATGCAAGTGGGTTGTGTCTATAATGTCTTTAAAGTGCAAAAATTGTACAAGTGGGTTGACTAATTTCAAGATGAAGAAGGGTCAGTGGCTCGAAGTTGGAAAAGATGATGCTTTTTGTTGTTGCAAGTGGGCTTGTTTGGTTATTGATTGAAGGTTTTAATGTTGGCAAAGACCATTGTTTATGAAGTGGTTTCTAATCACGTCACCTCCCCTCTTTTTGCCATGGAAGAATAATGTATTTCATCCCTTGGTGGAAGCACAAACACAGATCCTCATGTTCTCCTTTTAACTTCACCATCTTAAACGCAAGGAGAAGGAGATGCAGGAGATGAATAAAAACGAAACAAACATGAACCCACCTTTGCTTACAGCACAAAAAGAGAACCGAGTTACCAACGAGTTACCAAGAAACACGAGTCAAAACTCGTGCGTTTTAACCTACCTTTGCTTACAACACAAAAAGAGAACCGGTGGCGGCGGTGTGGCGGTGGTGGTGGTTTAAGGTGGTCGGCGGCTAGGTTAAAGAGAGAGAGAGAAATGGTGATGATGATGATGATGATGTGTGTTTTATGTTTGTGTGTGTGTGGTAAGTGGTGATATACCACTTTGGACGATTTATGTAATTTTTACTTTAAAAAGTGGTCTTATCCACATAAACTACACCGTTCGTCCTTATGGTCTTGAAATGACGAATTTACCCTCATGTGCAAGTCACATGATGGGTTTTTAACGGTCAAACTTAACGTCGTTTGGTCAAAGGACGAACGGCGCATAACGTTTCACACTTAAGGACGGACGGTGCGACTTTTTTGGTCAAAGGACGAAACCATGCGGTCAACGCAAACCACAAGGACGAACGGTGTAATTTACTCTATATTTAATAAATATATACACGATATACATATTAAATATATAATAAACATATCCTCTGTGTATACGTGTGTGCCCCCGATAAGCTCACGTATTTCTTAGCCGTATAAATGACTACCTGCACAAACCAACATTATTATGCCATTTGTAAAACATAATAATAAGAGGGAATTGCATATATATCCCTCTAAAGCCTCATAATTGTATATATATCTAACCAAAACTTATAATTGCATATATATGCTTTCAAAGCCTTAAAATTGTCATATATATCCAACCAAAACTCATAATTGCATATATATCCTTACAAAGCCTTAAAATTGTCATATATGTCCAAATGATTATTTTAAATATATATTTAATAAAAAAAATGTCTAATAATTATAATTGATATATAAAATGACGATTATAACCTTATTTATTTATTTTATATATATTTTTTTTTACAATTACAAAATATCTTTTTATTGGTTTGAATTTTATTATGTCATTTGATCTATATATATAGGAGTTTACGTTTAGATGGAACGATAGATGGTGCAGTTGATATTCTTATTCAAGATTCGTCGATAACGAACATGGTTGCTCTTTCTTTTCTTAAAAAATGGTTTAAGGATATTTTGTAATTGTTAAAAAAATAATAACAAATAAAAAATAATAATTTAATAAGTATAAGAGTATAATCGTTATTTAATATATCAATTAATTGATATATTAAATAACGATTATACATTTATACTTATTAAATTATTTTTTTAAGAATTACAAAATTTCCTTAAACCATTTTTTAAGAAAAGAAAGGGCAATCATGTTCGGCTACTTAACCGTGTTTGTTATCGACGAATCTTGAATAAGAATATCAACTGCACCATCCATCGTTCCATCTAAACGTAAACTCCTATATACATATAGATCAAATGACATAATAAAATTCAAACCAATAAAAAGATATTTTGTAATTGTAAAAGAAAAATAAAAAAATAAAAATAATCGCTATTTTATATATCAATTATAATTTTTAGACATTTTTTTCTATTAAATATATTTAAAATAATCATTTGGATATATATGACAATTTTAAGGTTTTGGAAGGATATATATGCAATTATGAGTTTTGGTTCGATATATATGACAATTTTTAAGCTTTGGAAGGATATATATGTAATTATGAATTTTGGTTAGATATATATATGCAATTATGAGCCTTTGCGGACATATATATATATATATATATATATATGCAATTCCCCTCCCCTAATAATAAACGGCATATAAAACTCTTTTTGTTGTGGAGGCGATTAGAAGATGAGATCTCTACACATTCTTTACGTCTTAAGCTGTGAGGGAAATCACATGATGTTACAAGATCTGACATTATCGATTCTTAGGTCACTTTGAGTTTGCTCAAACGTGCATACTCAACGATGTTTATTTTCAAAAGGCTTTGAAATTCTATTGAATCAAATTTATTGCCCTCGGGCAATTTCTCTAATACACCTACAACATAAAAATTCTTGTTCTTATACATTGATATATGCACAAATGACGTATCAAAATTCTATTGCTGATTGGTGTTTAAGTAGTGTGTGTCGGTTAGTCGTTATCTTAAAACTATGCAGTAAACACGTATATAGTTACATATTCTTGTTCTTAAAAATACAACATCCACATAATCTCTTTAACGGGCTCCCGTTATTTAAACTAAGTTATCTTAAAGTTTCGGAAAACTTTTATTTGTAGCAACTCATACGTGCAAACTCGTTTGAGTTTCACTGGATTCTTAGCTATTACAGTCTAGAACATTGTAGTACACTAAAGGGAGTGTCGAATTCTGCATTTCTTACACATCTCTAGAGTAGAAGATTAGCGGAGGTGTTGTTTTTCTCAAAATATACGGCAAATAATAATCCCCTCCCCTTAACGTATATATATATATATATATATATATACAGG
>BPTQ01000001.1:65596094-65607347 GCA_019973895.1 Chrysanthemum seticuspe | reverse complement strand
TTGAAAACGTTTAGTTCAATTAGTGTTATCCCCAAAGTCAATACTCTAAATAACGTGCCGACAAATTACCAAGGGCACTAAAGTCTTTAATTTTCTAACGCCAGAGTTTCCCTTAGAAAATAAAAGAACGCGCCAACCCAAAGGCTAGTCACTATTCAGTCTGGACACCAAAAGCTACGGTTCCATCACATAAGTTTCAGCAACATAACCACTTTCAACACTACAACCATCACAAAGAAAACAAGTACTCAAACGAATAAAATCAGCTAAATAAAACCGCAAAGTCCAAAAAGTTCAAACCGCACTCGAAAGGTTCTAGAATTATTACCATACCCCAGAACTTCTACCACCAAATCATGTGATAACCACGTTGTCTTTTATGCTCCCGCCTTCTCCCCGCTGCGCGTGAAATCGTCCGCAAGTTCCAAAAAATCAGGCTGATACTAATCTACTAATTTCCATACCTGTTGCACCAATAGTGTACTAAACCACCATCTTCAAGACCCCATACCATTATTAAGATCTTGGAAAGCTCACGCCAAACTTGAAAAACCTGAAACGCCAAAATAAATCGACTAAAATAAGCAAACTCATGAACAAAAGAAACACTACCAACATCACAACTTTCACCAATACAACGACTTTGAATACACTACCTTGGCATCGAAAACCACAGGTCTGACTTATCACTGATCGGAAACCCAACCGCGCAAGAAAATAAAAGATTCCCTTTGAGACCGCAATCTTTTAATTTCTGAAATCACGGGAACCATTAAACAGCCGTGCAATAAATCTCATAACTGAAACCCCTATTGTGATTAACTTGATTTGCAAAAGTTCGTGTAGAGCCAAAACTCATATTTTCCTCATCCGTAATCCACCGAAAACCTGCATCATCCACAGTAACTTTGCTTATGGGTTTTTTATAAACAAAGAGCGGTCGGTTTTTTGATAAGAACGAGTGATGAAACCCGCGCGATGCAGCGGGATTGCATTTGTAGACGTGAATTTGGATAGGGATTATTTTTGCCAAATTGCTATAAAGGACTTACTTTGCAGCGACACTTAAACCTTAGGGACTATTTTTGCCAACTTGTGAAGGACTTACTTTGCGACGACACTTAAACCTCAGAGGCTATTTTTGCCAACTTGCGAAAGTTGGCATTTAATGCGGGACACGTGTCATGCAAAGACCACATGTCCTGCCCTATATATAGGACTTACTTTGCGACGACACTTAAACCTCAGGGGCTATTTTTGCCAACTTGCGAAAGTTGGCATTTAATGCGGGACACGTGTCATGCAAAGACCACATGTCCTGCCCTATAGTATATATAATAATAATAAGAAGAAAGAAAGGCGGTGATGGTGATGTGTGTGCGTGTGATGATTCTGGAAAGAAAGTCGGTTTATACCTCGAAGGTATATAACAATTAGGTCGGTGCTAACCTTTAACCCATACACCCAACTGGAGAAAAAAAGGGGCCGCTGGACCCAAAAACAGGCCATGACGCAAACAGAGGCCCAACAACACTTCTTTATTATCAGGAAAGTGGCATTTGCACTACACGTGACGAAGAAAACCATTTTATACCCCACCGACATTGCAGATTAAGTTATATATATAACGAGTGTTGGAAAACCCGCGCGATGCAGCGGGATTGCTTAAAGGACTTACTTTGCAACGACATTTAAACCTCAGGGGTTGTTTTTGCCAAGTTGCGAAAGATTATTAATGTTAAAGGACTTACTTTGCAACGACACTTGAACCTCAGGGGCTGTTTTCGCCAAGTTGGCAAAGTTTGCAATTAATGCAAATGTTTTGCAAAAGTTGTTCCTGCCTTTTAGTATATTATAGTAATATAGAGAAAAACCAGTCTCATTCAAGTATTCAACCGGTTTATAACAAATCAATTGCCAACACCTGCACTTTTCAAACCAAATTACAAATACCATTAGTATTAATCTTTTTTACGAAAATGGACATAGCCAGCAAACCAAATCGCTTGCCCTACATCTTTTGCTCGTCACTATTTGTGTTTTGACTAGCATTTGGTTTGCTCGGCCTCCCTTTTGCTCGTCCTTTTTGACATACCAAATGTAATCGATATCTTTTTGCATTTTTTCTTTGCTCACAACTCTATTTTATTATCATCATTATATTCCTTTTTCACACTCTTCCATGATTTTCTCATTGTCTTTTAAAAGAGGCCCATTTATCATTTCTCACTCACTCACATCCATACACACATAAAATAACGATTAAGATCTCTTCCATGACAAGTGCATAACAAAGATTTTTTGATAAATAAAAAAAAATGACACCTACACACATATAAACCTTAAGATTACACCTACACACATTATGAACACGTCTTTCTAAAAGAGTTTTGTTTCTATCTAAGAATTTTTTTGATGAATTAATAATTTTACTAGTAATTATTAGTAGTAGAAACGACTTCTCATTCGATAAATAACATTTTGCTTTTGTTGATACAAAAGTTGGACGTTCCTGATTCGGAGCTCCGGTTCTCGTACCAATTGAGAATTGCTGCTTGAGACCTGCGCACTAAGAAACAAGAAACACCGTTAGGCTTACCGTGGGATTGTCTCCCACGATTATCCTCCGGCGTGAGAGTGAGTAATCGGTTTAGGGTTTAAGGAGTTTTTAGGGTTATGAGATTGTGTACCTTAAACGAGGGGTATCATTCCCTTTATATATGCACGGAATCCTTGTTGGTTCCGTGTTCCCCAACCTTCGGCGTATCCCGCCTAAGTCGGTTGGGGATGGTTATCTTCATATTTTAGAAGATATCTATATCCATTCCGTAAATAGATTTGGGCTTGGGCTTTCGTGAGCCCAAACCTTTATTGATATTGGCCCAAGTCGTGCTGGGCTTGTAAGTATTGGGCTGTGGTCGGGTTCATGACCCGACACCAGACTATACGTCATCATGTCCCCCCAGTCTAGTATGCGCAGTGCGTAACTGCGGATGCTAGACTAATGACCGTAGTCCCAAAAAACAAATAATATACGAAACGTATCCAAGAAGCCATATACCTACCCGTAGGTACAATGTATCGAGACATCCATGTGAATAGTCGAGGCCTCGTTAATCGGGGGAAAGTTACTGCCCCGCTGTCACATCAAGGCATCTCGTCCACACAATGAAGCTTAGTGGGATCCACGTGTCGCCAATCGGGTGGAAAAGGAGAAGTATATAACTTGGGGATTCATTTTCACCGGATTCCTCACAGTAAAAACATCTTTCACCCTCTCTAAAGCAAATTAAGAGTCGTTATCCTAAAAGTAACCAACCACCAAGGTAACCGCGCGTGCGTGATAACAGAACAGTATATCACCATGGTTAAACAGTTGTCTGACTTCACCTCCAACCTTAATTTAATCGATCTGATGGAATTTACCTCAGATTACTTTATACCCCGGGATGTGCATCCAGTGGTTCCGGATGCGCGTGCCACGATTGCAGATTTCCCCGAAGGGAAAGTGGGTGTTTACACACGGTTATTCGAATTTGCGAATCAACGTGTGCCCCTGTCACGCTTCCTATGCGATGTGTTAAATTATTATACACTACACATATCGCAGTTACACTGCATCGGCGCGGCCAAAATTACTAATTTCGAAGTAAATTGCCGTTTATTGGGGATTAATCCCACCATCAACTTATTCCGCGCATTTTACCACACTACATGGGCGCATGGGTGGGTAACTTTTTCGAAACGCGCCGGTAGACTGCAGTGCTATACAGATAAATTAGACGCCCTTAGGAATTGGAGGGAGTATTTCTTCTGGGTAGATGATACATGTTTCCCGTGGAATTATGAGTTCTATACACGAGGAACACTACAGAGGGATGAGTGCCCCTTGCCTGGGTCGTATAATGTCGAGGATGCGGAACTGATAAATGCTAACCGCATTCCCATTAGTGCGTATCCTGAGGGATTTTTGGTGCACATGGGGATCAGCCGTAATTATTTCGGTCCCGAAGATGAAATCCCAATCTTTTTAGACGCCAATGGCCAGGGTGGGTACTTATTCCTCCGTACCTCTGCGTGTAACTAATGTAAGAATAATCCTCCGTCTTGTTTGCGCATTATATAACTGTTTGTATATGTGTTTTGTCTTGCGCAGAGATGGATCTATTCACCGTTGTACAGCTAGCGAAGCCCGTAGCCGTAAAGACAGGAGTAAGACCGTTGAGGGATGACGAGGAGCCTATCTTAGCTGCAACGGAAGGGCGTGTCATGGAACTGGCCGCAGGGGATACAGGGACCAGTTCTTCCGTTGCGGTAGAGGCTACGCCTTTGCAAAGCCGTCCCAATCCTGAGGTGACTCCGGTAGTGGCGCAGTCATCGATCGTAGCTGTAGCTCAACCTGAAGAGGAAGAGGAAGAGGAAGTTACGCTGAATCGCAAAAGGACCCGACGAGATCATGGTGCGGGCCCGTCAAGGAAGAAGCGACCCGCGAGTCAAACTGTGGAGTTGTCCTCCACTGATGAAGCGTCGTCACATCCATCTGCCGATGATGCGGAGCCAAAGTAAGTAAAACCATACATGTATAACCGCCTGTTTAGTTGGTGAATGTGCTATTTGTGATTCTAACATTGCGCTGGTGATCATTCGCAGGACGGAGCAGGTTATAGAGTCTCCTCCTAAGGCTAGTCCGACCCGCTCAGCGCATTCTGAGCCGCAGAGCCAGGATAAGGAAAACCAAGCTGATGCAGATGTGCCTCTGGATCAATTAGTTGAAGAATTGGTTCAGGTCTCCGCCCAGCAGGCTTCGTTAATTGTGAAGCTGAAAGACCGAGTATCTGATGCAGACAACCAAGAGTCCCAAAAAGACCAAACAATTTCTTTGCTGGAGGCGCAGCTTGCCAGTACCCGGGCGCAACTAGATAGCGCCCATGCAGAGGCCAAGGTCCTGAGCACATACGCTCAAAAACAGGCCGAGGACAAAATGGCGCTAATGTGCCAAATGAATCAAGAGCGTGCCGATGCTGCTAGGTATAAGGCTGCGTGCTGCTGGGCACTAAAACATCTGGAACAGGGTAAAGAAAGTCTGTTTGCGCAGTTGGGGGAGCTTGGGAATACGGTGAGCTGGTCCTTAGAGGTACAGGAGGCAAAGCTGCGTAAGCTGAGCATCGAGTACGATGAAGAATTGTATCCGCAGCTTATGTCAGTGATAGCGGAGCGCAGGTGGCTCATAGGCCACGGTCTCCGATTGGCTGCGCTTAGTACCCTAGAGTCAACAGAGGTAGTAAATGCATTTGGGGAGGTTGTGCAGTGCGCTTTAGAGCGTGGTAAGTCAGAGGCAGTGGAACAACTCCATGAAGCAAAACTGTTGAAAGCACCTGTTGATAAGGTACCGGGTTATAATGCAGAATCCTATGATCATTTGGTCACTGCCATGCAAAGAATGAAAGACCTAGAGCTCCCGATGATTTCAGAGCTTGAGCGCGACCAAGATTATCCGATAAGTGTTATTATGGCCGGGTTGTCATTGGCACGTCATCGTGCTGAGGATGCTGCCACACAGCCGGATTATTTTTTGAAACCCCAAGAGTCGCAGCTCCAAGTACCCGTCTTTGCGCGTCCTAGGGATAGTCAGAATCCCTTTGCATTGGAGAGAGAGGTACCTCTGAAGGAGGTATTGGAAGCGCATGCCACCCGTCTTGCCAAGAAAAAGGGTATTGCAGGTAAGGCCGTTTTGTGTGGACTTGGTGCGGCTCACTTGCCGAGGTCTGATGGAGTGCCAGTCAGTGTGGCCACTGTGTCGCCTAATGATTCAGATGTATTGAAGAGCCTCAGCGAAGTTAAAGAAGCGACCAGTCATGTTGGCACTTCGTCACTTAGGCGTTGTAATAGCTTGTAGCGGATATGTTTGATATCGTTTGTAATAACTCGTAGTTATCAATAAAAATATCTTTTGTTTTGCTGTGAAATTCGTAATGCATACATATCTGTTTATCTTTATGTAAAAGATGTATTTGCTGCCGAAGAAACAAACATGTGTATCGGTGCGGCTATAGGAAATCCATAATCATGTATGAAAAATCGTATTATACTTTAAGAAATAATTCTAAGTACTTTGTCATAATCGTGTATGGTATGATATCCAGTCGTGCTGTAAATATCACATTATGGAAGCAAGTGTTTTGGTTCCTAAGCTGTTAAACGCGCACGTGTGCTTTACTGCGCAACCATCGTGGGATGCGCACATATCTCATTCCAACGTCTTGAGAATAAGGTGTTTAACAGGGATGCGTGATCCGGTGTTGATGGGTTTGCAACCCTCTTACTCAACAAGTTAGTTAGTAGGTCAACTTATCCTTTTACCATCGTGGGTTTATTCGTAGTGCATGCACGCCATCGTGGGCAAAATAAAAAATTGTTAAAGCATACAGTATATGGATATAACAACTTAAAATGTGTCGCGGAGTTAGCTAGAAACCGCGACGTTTATATTAATACTTGCAAGTTTATCAGGAAATAACAAAGAAAACAGTAAATATGAAAAATAAAAACTGAGTACATGAATGTTTATTGAGCACTGAAAGTGCGGAGCGTCTGCGCGCTATGCCGTAGCAATTCTTATAGGTAGCACCTCTTGAGGTTGCTGATATTCCATGTGCGCGGTAGGTCACGACCATCCAAACCTCGTAGCCGGTACGCGCCTGTGCCCGTTGCTTCAGTGACCTCATAAGGTCCTTCCCACTTTGGTCCGAGCTTACCTGTATCTTCAGCGCGGCTTGCCTCATTGGCGCGGTAGACAAAGTCACCTGGTCTGAATGAAACACTGCGTACCTTGGCGTCATAGTATCCTTTCATTTTTGACTTCGACCTTGCCTCCCGTATGGCTGCGCGTTCGCGTCTTTCTTCCAGTAGGTCCAAGTCGACACGTCTTTCATCGTCGTTTGTAGTCACATTAATCTCCGCAGTGCGGATAGTTGGCATGCCGATCTCAGTTGGTATAACGGCTTCTGTCCCGTATACGAGAGAGAAGGGGGTGTCCCCTGTGCTGGTTTTAACTGAGGTACGGTGTGCCCATAATACATGTGAAAGTTCTTCGACCCACCTTCCTTTGTGCTTGTCCAAGCGTGCTTTGATTCCTTCACCCAGGCTTCGGTTTGCGCGCTCGACTAAACCATTGGTTTGTGGGTGCGTAACCGACGCAAAGTGTTGGGTGATGTTTAATTTTTCGCACCAATCCTTAAAGGGGTTGTCGCAGAATTGTTTCCCGTTGTCCGAGATGATTTCACCAGGTAATCCGAAGCGGCATACAATGTTGTCCCAGACAAAGCGTTTTACTTGATTGCCAGTAATTGTCGCTACTGCTTTTGCCTCGATCCACTTGGTGAAGTAGTCTATAGCGACTATGAGAAATTTGAGACCGCCTGCTGCTATTGGAAAAGGACCGGCGATATCAATGCCCCATTTGTAGAATGGCCATGGCGCCGTGATTGGTGTTAACTCATGCTGTGGTTTGCGCGGTACGGGTCTGTGGACTTGGCAATCATTGCACTTCCTTATCAAATCCCGCGCATCTTTATGCATGGTTGGCCAGTAGTATCCCGACCGCATGGCGCGTGCTACAACAGACCGTGGTCCTGCGTGCATGCTACATGAACCCTCATGGATTTCTCGCATCACATAATTTGCTTGTACGGGGCCTACGCATCGAAGCCATGGCTGGAGGAAAGAACGTCGATACAGTATGTTGTCGCGCAATTCGAATTTCTGCGCTGTGCGCCGTATTCTGCGGGCTTCTGTCTGTTCTTGGGGTAATGTCCCTTTGCTTAAGAAATCTGCAATTGGGGTCATCCATGTAGGACCATCCTCCTCTATGATTGCGGAAACTTCCATCTCCGCGATCGACTTGCTTTTCAGTGTTTCCACCAGCACTTGCTTTGATAAGTGTGCGAAGCTTGTCGAGGCTATCTTGCTCAGTGCATCTGCTTTGCGGTTTTCTCCTCTAGGGACTTGCTTGATAGTAAATCTGTCAAAGCCTTTGATCAGTGCTTTAGTCTTCTCAAGATACTGAATCATGTTTTCTTCTTTGGCCACGTATTCACCCAACACATGGTTGGCCACTAGTCGAGAGTCCACATTTGCTTCCAAGTTACGTACACCCATTCGAGCTGCAATGCGTAGTCCAGCGATCAGGGCTTCATATTCTGCCTCGTTGTTTGTCGAGGTAAATTCAAAACGCAGTGCGTAAGTGAATTCCATTCCCTCTGGGTTTGTGAGAATAAGGCCAGCTCCTGAGCCATCCACGCATGAGGACCCATCTGTAAACAAAATCCATGGATCTTGTAGTGTTTTTTCGCTTGGTGTAGGTACCTCGTCAGTATCTGGCTTCTCGATGATGAAGTCCGCCAGAACTTGTCCTTTGATTGCGGTACGTGGTCTGTAAGAGATGTTATGTTCACCTAGCAACACGCTCCACTTCTGGAGTCGTCCTGACGCATCGGGTTTGGAGATGATCTGCTTGATGGCTTGATCTGTAATTACCGCTATCGGGTGCGCTTGGAAGTACCGGCGCAGTCGCTTGGCGGCAAACACTAATGCCAAGACCAATTTTTCCATGGCACTATAGTTCATCTCCGTCTTCTTGAGTGCTTTGCTGACAAAATAGATAGGGGTTTGCACCGAGTCCCTATCTGTTAGTAGCACTGCGCTGACTGCCCCATGAGTTGCTGACAGATACATGATCAGCTCTTCCCCTGGTCGGGGTGCCACGAGTGTTGGGAGCGTTGCTAGATGCTGTTTGAGTGTGGTGAAAGCTTCTTCCGCCTCCGTTGTCCACCGAAAGTCACCCTTTTTTATACACTTCTTGAGTGTTTTGAAAAGGGGCAGTGACTTTTCTGCTGATTTAGATAGGAACCTATTGAGGCCGGCTAGTTTTCCGTTGAGGGATTGGACTTCCTTCAGCGTGCGTGGTGAGGGAAGCTCAATTACCGCCTTTGTCTTTTCGGGACACGGTTTTATGCCATCAGGTTCTATCAAGTACCCTAAGAACATGCCTTCGGTAGCGCCGAAGGTGCATTTCTTAGGATTTAGCTTCATGTTAATCTCGCGTAGAGTTTTGAATGTTTCTTCTATGTCGCGCACCAGTTCTTTTTCAGTATGGCTTTTAATGACCAGGTCATCCACATAGACTTCCAGGTTGCGACCACCTGTTTTTCGAAGGCATTGTCTACCAACCGCTGATAGGTGGCACCCGCGTTCTTCAAGCCAAACGGCATTTTTGTGTAACAGTAAACGCCTTGGCTTGTGTGGAACGCTGTCTTTTCCTCGTCTTCTTGAGCCATTTGTATCTGGTGATATCCCTTGTACGCGTCGAGAAAACACTTCAACGGGTATCCACACAAGGACTCTATTTTCCAATCTATCTCTGGTAATGGATAGCAGTCCTGTGGGCATGCTTTATTAAGGTCGGTGAAGTCTACACACATCCGCCAGCTACCGTCGCTTTTTTTGACCATTACTGGATTAGAAAGCCAGTCGTGGTAATAGACTTCACGCATAATTCCCGCTTTAACTAATTTCTGTACCTCTGCTAGAATTGCCTGCGCCCTCTCTGGAGCTTGGCCACGCTTCTTCTGTCGTATCGGTAAGTATCCTTGTCGGATTCTGAGTTTATGCTCTGTGATCGAGCGTGGTACGCCAGTCATGTGTTTGGGCTCCCATGCGAAAATATCTACGTTCTTTTGTAGGAGCGCGCACACAGCCGCTTTGCCGTTGTCCGACAATGACCCTCCAATGGTTATCTCCTGGTCTGGATATTCTGGGTGGATTGCGACCTTAAAGTTGGGAATTTTGGCCGCGCACTGCTTCGGGATTGGTTCCCTTTCACATGTAACTGTGTTACATTCTCTGTTTGGCACCGTGGCATTGTAAAGAGTGACAATGCCCCCTTCAACTGGGAATTTAAGCATCCCGTGCGCTGTTGACGGCACCGCGCGCATGGCTGATATCCCGGGTCTCCCAATAATGCCATTATATGATGAAGGGGATTTGATCACCATGAAATCCATCCAGGTTGTTGTAGAGTGCTCTGCGTTGCCAACGCTGACTAGCAATCGCAGTTGGCCCATAGGCCATATCTTCTCACCCGTGAAACCGGTGAGTGCGGTATTGACCAGATTTAACTGACTACGTATTTCAGGACGTAGTCTTTTAAAGCAATGCTCATACATAATATTTGCCGATGCCCCACCATCGATGTACATGCGGTGTATGTCGTGACCACCCGCACTAATTTCAATGGTGAGGGGCTCTGATGCTGCGTTGTCCGCAGTCAAAGTAGGGAAAGAAATTTCACTTCTTTGGGAAAACTCTTGGCTGACCTTCTGTCTGGTGGTTCGCTGCCACGTCTGTATCATATAGATTGTGTCGGCCTTATCCTTGGGTGTCTCCTTCTTGCTTTCATTCTTTTGCTTATCTCTTCCCTCTTTAATGTTTTTAACCAAGTGGTCCAGCCTGCCCCCTTTGACCATCTTGTCGATGAGTTGGCGCAGCTGGACACACTCGTTAGTGGTGTGACCCTTTTGTGCATGGTAGTCACAGTATCCATTCCCAGTGCGCTTATCTTCTGGTGTGCGCATCTGCGGTGGTCTTGGGAAATTCGCTCCTTCTGCTGCGAGTATTTCCTTTGGGGTTTTGATCAGGGGAGTATACCTGTCATTATCCCTGTCTCTGCCGCTCCTCTGGCTGCGATAGCTCCTATTACGGTTATTACCTCGGTCATTGGATTGTCTCCCAGGTGTTCCTGTGACCGGTAACTGGAATGGTTCTTTTTGCTATCCGCCGCGGCGGCTTCTCCCTGGACAAAAGATCGAGAGCGCTTCATGAGTTCATCGAAGGTCTCAGGGATCTTGTCGTTCAACCTCTTGATGAGTTCTGGGTTATTAATCCCATTCATGAAGCCCGAGATCTTTAAGACTTCAGGGCATGCTTTAACCTGCATGCATTCATCTTTGAAGCGTTCCATGAATGCGCTCGTGGATTCTCCCTGGTTCTGTTTTACCCTGGCAAGTTCGACAGGGTTTTTAGCACACTTTTTGCGTTGAGTAAAATTTAGGCGGAACGCCTTTCTCAACTCTTCAAAACCATTCACGCTCCTTCGTGGGAGTTTGTTGAACCAGTTCCGCGCGCTTCCCACCAGTGTGGAATTAAACATGTGACACCAAACTGGTTGTGGCCAGTTTTCGATGGTCGCGGCTGATT
>BPTQ01000001.1:65478231-65529370 GCA_019973895.1 Chrysanthemum seticuspe | reverse complement strand
ATTTTTATATGTTTTCTTCCGTTTTCATATGTTTTCGTATGTTTTCATATATTTTCGTCCATTTTCGTACGTTTTAATACGTTTTTATTCGTTTTTTTTACTTTTTCGGCTTTATTCAAACGGTATCATATATTTCTAGCTGTTTTCAGACATTTGTATATGTTTTCATCCATTTTCATATGTTTTTATCCATTTTCATGCGTTTTCGGCCGATTTCATGCGTTTTCATACATTTCCGTCCGTTTCGTACATTTTCATACAATTTCGTTCGTTTTTATACATCTTCGCCTGTTTTCTTTTGTTTTCGTTCGTTTTCAGATGTTTTCATACGTTTTAGTCTATGTTTTTATACGTTTTCGTCCATTTTATTACGTTTCATCCGCTTTCATATTTGTTGTCGTATGTTTTGTACGTTTTCGTCTGTCTTCATATATTTTCATTCGTTTTATACGTTTTCATAAGTTTTCATCCGTTTTCGGCCGTTTTTAGATGTTCTAATACATTTTTGTCCATTTTCATACGTTTTCGGCCGTTTTCTTACGTTTTCATACGTTTTCGGCCGTTTTCTTACGTTTTTTGTGTATTTTTATACGTTTTCATACTAAACCCAAGTTTTTTCAATGGGTCTCAAATTGTCACATGTGATATTTTAAGTTCATGATAGTGTAATATTGTTTACTAGTTAAGCTGTTTAGTTTACTTTTGATTTGAATTGCATTGGATTGATGTGTTTTGTTTATGTGGTTGCTTCATATTAAAGTTGTATTAGTTGTAACATTTTATGTTGATATAATTTAGAATGCTTATTAGTTAAACTATATTATATCACGTGTCTCATATCACTTGTGATATTTCATAAAAATAGTTAATATCTAATTTCACTTGTGATATTTCATTAAAAACATGTATGATTTTTAACCTTTAATATCACTTTAGATATTTCATTGCTCCGTATATTTTTTATATATTATCACCTATGCGTTTTCTAATATTTTTATATTTTTCAGGTAAAAGATGGTTTTTGTTTATTAAATATCACAAGTGATATTAGACATTAACTATAATTTTTATTCATTTTGATATTTGTAAGTGACACTTATTTATCTCTTGTGATATAACACTATAAGGAAGATGGTGAGTATTTAAATTGTCGTTCTTAGTTTCTTAAGAGTAATAACTCATGCGATAAAGTAATATAATGTGACATTAATTCTGTTATTCTAACCTATTAGTAATATCTCATGTGATAAAGCAATATAATGTGACACTAAATCTGTTATTTTACATATAAGTAATATCACATGTGATAAAACAATAAGATGATCAAAAAGTATACATAATTCATGTATGGTTATATATATATATTCAAATAACGCAAAAGCATCTAAATTTGCATCATTATATATAACTATATCTAATATCACTTGCGATATTTTATAAACATAGTTACTGTCTATATCACTTATGATATAATCAAAAACCATCTTGTACCTAGAAATATAAAAATATTAGAAACACATATGAAAACAGACATATAAAAATATATAAAGATTACAAAAATGTATGAAAACATCATCAAACAGCCGAAAACGTATAAAAACGGACGATAACGTATGAAAACGTATAAAAATGGACAAAAGCATATGAAAACAGATGGAAACGTATGAAAAGGAAAGAAAACAGCAAAAAAATGTATGAAAACGGACAGAAAGGTACGAAAACATATGAAAACGGACAAAAACGTATGAAAACGAACAAATGGACGACAACATATGAACATGGACGAAAATGAATGAAAACGTATGAAAATGAACGAAAACGTAAAAAAACGTATGAAAACGGACGAAATCGTATAAAAACAAATGAAAACGTATGAAAACCGACGAAAACGTATGAAAAGAGACGAAAACGTATGAAAACGGACGAAAACGTGATAAAACGGACGAAAACGTATGAAAGCAGACGAAAACGTATAAAAACATCTGAAAGCAGCAAAAAACGTATGAAAACGTAGAAACAGACGAAAACGTATAAAAAAAATGTTTCTATCGTGAAATAGTTATTTGCCGTTCTAAAAAAAATAATAAAATAGTATACGTGAATAAATATGAAAGACAAAGAAAATAAGAAAAACAAGAAAAGGACAAGAAAGCAAAGAAACCAATTAAATCTTATGCTATGCAAAATAAGTCACATGTAATAAAATCAAACTCTTACCAACAACCTTTATCGCTGCCATTAGCAAAACCCTTATCATTATCAAGAAAATACAATGTAATCTTTTGTCTGTTACGCTTGTCACTCAACTCTGTTTTCATAGGCATACAAATCATTTTTACTAAAAAAATTCTTCACGACTTTGCCAATCTTTCTATTTTTTTTTTAAAATTATTTCAGTAGGCCTTCATTCCACTCAATATTATGGGACATAAAACACAACAGGAGAAAATTATTCTGCGTCGTTAGCCCCATCTTACAATGGCTGAACCCCATGTAAGACCAGCACCAAAGCCAGCAGTTATGATGGTTTCACCTTTCTTCACCCTCCCACTTCGGACGGCTTCGTCTAGTGCCAATGGAACCGAAGCAGCACTTGTGTTGCCATAGTTCTTAAGATTAGATATGACTCTATCCTTTGGGAAGTCAAGTTTTCTTGCTACATGATCGATGATCCTCTGGTTAGCCTGCACATACCATATATATATATATATATATGGCTCATAAATTAGATTTATTCTCGTAAGTCATGATATAAGGAGGTAACAGTAGATATATCATACTTGATGGACTAGTAACCAATCAATTTCCGACAGCTTAAGACCGGACTTTTCCAATGAAGCCTCGATAGCCTGTGGTACGGCCTTAATAACAAAGCGAAAAATCTCTTGCCCATTCATTTGGAGATGTGAAATAGTTGTGTCTGTAGAAGAAATTCCCAAGTCTGAACCACCAACTGAGTGATTTGTTTTATTTTGTTTTATGGCAGCAGACAAGTACCTAAGTCAAATTAGGAAGAAAAAAGAGCAATAAAGTTCAAAGCTTGTTAACATGATATTCAATAATACAAGGGGAGAGTAGATGAAACTGAACCTGCTGCCATCGCCATCGGTGTGCAAGTCAAAACCAAACAAAGCGTCCTCATCACTATCACAGGCCTGAATTGATCGAGTAGTGGTTATGTTATAAAAGCAATCAGCCATTTACAGCGTCCGCACGTACAAAGAGCGAGCACAAACCTGGACCAAGATAGCACCAGCAGCGTCGCCAAAGAGTACACAGGTGTTTCTATCTGTCCAATCAACATAACGGGATATACTATCTGTTCCAATTACAAGAACGTTCTTAAACCCTCCTCCTGCACGACGAGTCTTATGCATCATATTAATGAAAATCGTTAATATAAGTAGCACTTGAAAATTCTTAGGTGATATAAGAGAATCATTTTACCTCTAATGTGACATGAAGCCGAGATTAGGCCTAACAGAAATCCACTGCAAGCAGCTTTAATGTCATACGCTGGTGGATTTCTTTTACATATTGTTTTTTGAACCTGATAAGGAATTTAAAATTTCTAATATTAAGACAGAAAACTAGAAGACTGATGAGTTTCCATTCTCATAATAGAATGTAAAATAAAAATTCTCATAATAGAATGCTATATCAAAACTCATTGATTACATTTGTATAGATGTTAAAATTAAATTAACTGCTACAACCTCGGATGCGCCGCCAAATAGGTTATCAGGTGTTGATGAACAGAACAATATGAGATCTACATCGTCAGCTTCAACCTCCGCCATTTGAAGTGCTTTTTGAGCTGCCTCTACCGCAAGACCTGTCATGCTTTCCTTATCTGTATTACATATTTATGGTTAGATTGCATACAGGTTTTAAAGCATGAATATGTGTGTATGTATGGACTAATGGACAATTATACAATTGTTCACAAAAAAGGATATTTGAATAACCACGAGTTTGGTGTCTATCGTCTTACATGTTCCTAAACCTAAATTACATGTTCCTAAAACTAAACAAAATTAGCCATTTTATCTCGATATCAAGAGTAGAGGCTAAGGGTGTGAATGAAGTTTAGCGGATTAGGCAGCGAAGGAGTAAAGACATCATTGAAGCAGTTTTACTAATAATAGAATTCATAATGGATAACTGAAATTTTAACAAAAAAACCTGAAAGAATACGTCGATTTCGAATTCCAGTTCGACTAGATATCCATTCATCATTCACATCAACAATCTTGGCAAGATCAGTGTTAGAAAACTGACGTTTTGGTAAAGCTGATCCACATCCAACTAGTTTACAACCCTTACTAATGAGCCTGTTCAGTTTATAAACACATATTATAGCATAAAAGAAAAACAAAATCATGTTCAATTCCACAACACTTCATTATATATGGACATAACTAACATGCATGTAACTCTAATAAAATCAGTTTATTTAATTTTAATTGCTCATGAGAAAATGTACATTAGTATGTTAAATCAAGTGTTCAAAGTAGGCATCTACATATCACATACTTGGGCACCCGGGTTTTAGTAGAGTTACTGGAGCAGCGGATCCTTTCGGTAACTAAATTGGTTGAACCAAACCCAAATGGATTTGATCCAATAGGTGATGAAATCTTCATGTTTTGTACCAAAATTCCAGATGAATAAGTCATTTAAAGAGAAATAAATAAAGATTTAGATAAAATCTTAATTCTCTATTTGTTAAAATATGAAATGGTGTGTGCTTACAAGGAGGATATGATCGATGATTCATATTATATAGGATGTTCGTGTAGAAGTGGAAGGGAAAGTAAATAATATATTAATTAAATTCAAATAAAGTACTTATTATAATACATAAATAGAATAGACAAAAACAAAACACTAAATCAACATACTTTGGAAGTTTTGTGATGGTTAGGGTTTTAGTAGGCTAAGCTTTATGAGTTGGATATGTATAAAATACTAATCCAATGAAACAATAAAGCAGAAGAAAGTAAATAATACGGGATCCCTCCAGATCGTTGGCTAGTAGTCAATGATCGGAGGATAATAATTTTGTGATTACTTAAAGCACTGATACCATGTTAGGTTATAGAATTCCCGTAGGTCTAATGTTTATTGATTGATTGAATTAGTCATAGAAAACCATGGTGACCTAATCGACCTCGACCCATTAGAGTCATGCATCTAATCTAATGTCTAATAGAAAGATGGCAGAATCAGGCGGTGGCGGATGCAGAACCATATAGAGTGGAATCAGGCGGAACCAGATGCAAGGTGGAATGAGATGCAGAACTAGGCGGGATCAAATGCATAACAAAAACAAGTTGTTGATGTCGAGATGCAACACACAACTACTCAAGAATTCATTGGATTAGTTAATACCGAAGCATCACCATCAGCAACGCAAAACCAGATATAACCTATAATTAGGTCTCCAAATCACGAAACCATCAATAAAACCAAACAGGATCACCAAGCAACATCAAACTCGGTTGAACCAATATCAAACCTAATTTACCAATCCAAAAATAGACTAAACCAGAACCAAACAATCTGCTATGCTTTACCTTTTTTTATCTTTCAAACAAAACAACACTACCCAAAACAAACTAAACCACAACCATGAATGAAGGAAAAATTAATCAAATACTTACCTAATAAATAATCAGCCGAAATAGATCAATTGTTCAAGAATTCCACATGCTTTACCTAATAAACACCATGATCTAATTAGGCCGGGTAATTCGTAGTCAATAGAGATCTTGAAGCTAATATACCAAGAAATAACGAGAGTGATTTACCAAAGGAACAAATTAATAAGGTATCTATGCATAATGTATGTGCGCTGTGTTGTAAATTACATGAGCCTCCAGTTATGGTGTAATAATGGACCAAGATCATGCTTAGACCTTTGTGACTTATCGAGTTGCATGGGTTTGTTTTGCAAAGCAAAACTTAGATTTGTATCAAAGATAATTCACCAACTGAATTATAATAATTGACCCTTTCGTAAAAGTATTAACATTCGGTAAATTACTTTTTGCATACAATTTTCATTGTTGAAATTTAGTTGCCTCTAAAATATAATCAAGTTTTTGACTATTGGTCATTTCAAAAGATAACGTTAAAGTTCTAACGTGTGAGCACAATGCTTGACGTAATGTTAAGTCACACCCCCTATTAATGGGTTTGATGAAACCTTAAGCTAGTTTTAAAGTGCTTACATATGTAATTGGTGTGCTCAGGCGCCGAGCTAGCATAGCTGCTTTTGTTTTTTTATATGTGTTAATGATTCTAGTGAAAAACATAGTTCGGTATCATCAAATTAAATGTTTAATTTAGGACAACAACTGAATCCATACAATATAAAACCTAACGCCTTATGAGAAGAATTAAAATCAAATCTTTAAGTATTATATTCTCTGGAACTATCTTCAAGATGACAATATCTTTGAGTTCCTACATGCACACCCCCATTCCCTTCGCTTCCTCTATGAAATTACATAGAGTAAAAGCGATTAAGGCAATGAATATTGAAATCCACTCAAGAAAATTGATAAAACCATCAGTTTCAACTCCCCTTAACCGACGTTGTTATAAAATAAGCATCACCGATGATTTTGCTCTGAACATGAATTTACCTCTTGTTCTTTTCTTCCCACCTAATACAAAGTATAACCTAATGTTCGTCAAAAAGCTCGAGGAATCATTAGAGAAAACCTTAACACTTTTATACCCTTTAGCTGGTAGATATATGGAACACATCCGCACGGTTGATTGCAATGACCAAGGAGTTGAATTTATACAAGCTCAGGCTAATATCACAGTTCAAGAAATTCTAGATGCCAAAATAGATCCTATGTTGATCAACAATTTCATTCCCTCCAAAAGTCGTGTTTTGAATCACACGGATGCAATAATTGCCACACAAATCACCATGTTGAAATATGGAGGTTTAGCATTGGGTGTGAGTCTTTCACATAGGATTGGCGATGCTTCTACTATGATCAATTTTCTTAATCAATGGGCTACTTTGAGTCAAAGAGACACCAATGTTGAAACCGATGGCATTGATTTTACATTATTCTCATCGTCTCCGGCTCAAGGTTTACCATGTGTTGAGGCAGGATTCTCCAATTTAGTGAATGATGATGACTATGTTGGTGGTTATTCGTCCCAAATCAGGGTGTAGATAATCAACTTCAGCAGAAACGATCAACTGTTTCAGCAGAAACAAACAATGGTCAGCAGTAACAGATACCACCAGGTGGTTACCGGATATCACTTGGAATCGTGTGATCACTTTCCAAAGTAAACTATTCGACCCTAATGCCTGGGTATCACGAATATCTACTTGGGATAAGACCAAATGCAGTTAGAGAATTAGGCACAATTCTTTAACCCTTGCGCTTATAAGTGTTTTGTGTTTTCTGTGTGTCTTTCATGCATGTTCAGATCTCCTATTTATAGGAGGTTACTCTTGACCGTTCCAATGGAATTATGAGTATTAATCGGCCCATTAATAGCCTCATAATTATCCCCATTATAGCCGTTAGTGGTTACATGACAAATTAAACGTGGTCATAATGATGCAGTTGTAACTGTCATTTATCAGTACTTATATTAGTACTTTCATAGTGCTTTCAGTGGTTACACTGCTTCAGTGGAAACGCCTGCTTTAGTGTAAACACAACTTCAGTGAGATACCACTTCAGTGGAAACACTGATCCTGCTGAAGTACTGCTTCAGTGGAAACACTGATAATCAGTGTTAACCACAATAGTACTTTCACCAAGCACTACCAATACATACCACTATTAGAGTCAGGGTGTTCATGGACCTTATGGGTGTACACTCCATACCTCCTAACCCATTACAAGGTGTGAACCATCCCACAAGTGCACTAAATTTTCCAACAATCCTCCCCAAATTTAGTTCACTCCCTTTGCATGTAAAATAAACATCAAGCAAAACATGTGCATAAACGAAAATGTCCTGAGGATTGAATTTCCATCTTAGTAATTACACGTTCAAATATTCGAGAATCAGGGTGTTCTAAGAATTGAACCCTTCAACCCATTTGAATACCTCAAGATAACTACACACAAGTTTTCAAACACTTAAAAGCTCCTGACACTATACAAGCCATGTGTCCATATCCAAATTCATAAATGTTGTAAAAGCTAAAAGTCCAAAAGCTTCCTGAAGCGGCAAAACTTCAACATTTACATAGGTGGTTTCTCTTTATTCATGCTCCTGCCAAGCACTTTTTCAAAGATAAGTTAACCATTAAGAAGTAAAGACTTCATCCTCCTTTCAGCAGGTTCCAAGCACAACCTTGGGATGTAAAATACACATGTGCTCCAGTCCACTGAATGTTCAGCTTTCCACATTGAACTCAGCTCCTAAGTTTCCTCAGGAGGGAGTTGGGTGTCATAGCATTCAGTGACTAAGTTGGACTTAAACCCATCCCTTTAGCAGACTTTATAACCAAGTCTCTAGCCAGTCCCTTCGTCAAGTGATCAGCTAAGTTCTATTGAGATCTAACAAACTCTATAAATACCACCCCATTCATGATAAGCTCACGAATCATGCTATGCCTGACACCTAAGTGTCTAGACTTACCATTGTACATCTGGCTATAAGCCCTAGCCAATGTAGCTGCACTATCACATCGGATAGAAATGGGTGCTATAGGTTTAGGCCACAATGGAATCTCAAGAAGCAAGTTTTTCAACCATTCAGCTTCTTTACCAGCAGCTGCTAGAGCCACAAATTCAGATTCCATTGTTGAACTGGTGATGCAAGTTTGCTTCTTGGATGCCCAAGAAATTGCACCTCCACCAAGTAGGAATACCCAGCCACTGGTAGACGAATTGTCTTCAGTGTTACTGATCCAACTTGCATCAGTGTAACCTTCCAACACTGATGGGTAACCAGTATATGAGAGACTATAATCCATAGTTCTCTTCAAATACTTCAGTACCCTTTGAACTGCTTGCCAGTGATGAGCACTAGGATTGCTAGTATACCTGCTCAATTTTCCCACTGCAAAACCAATATCAGGCCTTGTACAAGTCATGGCATACATTAGGCAGCCAATTACCCTAGAATACTCAAGTTGAGATACAACCTTGCCTTGATTAGGCATCAGCTTCTCACAAGTATCCATAGGTGTACTCACTGGAGTACAATCAAAGTAATTGAATTTCCTCAGTACCTTCTCAATATAATGAGACTGAGAGATAGAAATTCTATTACTTTCATGTTTAATCCTTATACCAAGGATAACATCAGCCTCCCCCATGTCTTTCATGGAGAACCTTGATGACAAAAATTCCTTTGTCAGGTCAACCTGATTTTGGTCAGTGCCAAAGATCAACATGTCATCAACATATAGACAAATGATGACTCCTTTACCAGATTCATCAAATTTGCTATATACACATTTGTCAGCTTGGTTGAGAACATAACCACTAGACAAAACCACTTCATCAAATTTTTGATGCCATTGCTTAGGTGCCTGATTCAGTCCATAAAGAGACTTAATCAGTTTACACACCTTGTTTTCATTGCCAGGCATGATGAAACCCTGAGGTTGGTTCATATAAACCTCCTCTTCCAATTCACCATTCAAGAAAGCTGTCTTCACATCCATCTGATGAATAATCAGATTGTGAATAGATCCCATAGCAATCAGCAGTCTTATGGTACTGATACGAGCCACAGGGGCATAAGTATCAAAATAGTCTATCCCTAACTTTTGTTTAAAGCCCTGAATAACTAATCTAGCCTTGAACTTTTCAATAGTTCCATCTACCTTCATTTTCCTTTTGAAAATCCATTTGCAACCCAGAGGTTTGCAACCTGGTGGTAGATCAACCAACACCCAAGTGTTGTTGCCCATGATGGAATCCATCTCATCATTGATTGCTTCTTTCCAGAAAGCAATGTCCTGGGACTTCATTGCTTCTTCAAATGTCTTGGGATCATCCTCAACAATGAAGCAATAGGAGTATTGGTCTGAGACCTCATCCCTTGTACCTTCAACTAAGTATAGTTGAAACTCAGGTCCAAATGACTTTGGAGTCCTGACCCTTTTGCTCTTAGTGAGCACAGGTTCAGGTTGTTGAACCACAACCTCATCAGGGACCATTGATGGTTCATCATCAGGGACCTCTGATACACCAGTGTCATGAGTTCCATTAGGAATCCTCTGACTTGGTCTAGGGACTGATGTGAATCTATTCTCATCAAAAGTTGCATCCCTTGATTCAATTATAGAGTTAATTGAAACATGTTCATTAGGTTCAATAACATAGAACCTAAAAGCCTTGGAATGCTTAGCATATCCAAAAAAGATGCAGTCAATGCCTCTTTCACCCAAAGTCTTTTGCTTTGGATCAGGGAGTCTTACAACAGCCCTACAACCCCAAACCTTGAGATAGTTCAGTTTGGGTTTCCTTTTAGTCCATAGTTCATAAGGGGTAACCTTGTTCTTTTATTTGGAACCCTATTTAATAAATAGCAAGCTGTTAACATAGCTTCACCCCAGAACCCTTGACTCAGTCCTGAATAGGACAACATGGAATTAACCATCTCCTTCAGCACCTTGTTTTTCCTTTCAGAAATACCATTTTGCTGAGGAGTATAAGGGGCAGTTGTTTCATGGATTATTCCAACAGACTGAAAGTATTGAGTATCCATGTACTCACCTCCCTTATCAGTCCTTAATCTTTTGATTAAAGACCTAAGTTGTAATTCAACTTCAGTTTTAAACACTTTGAATTTATCTAATGCTTCATCCTTGGTATGTAACAGATAGACATAACAAAATCTAGAAGCATCATCAATAAATGTCACAAAGTACTTCTTATTCCCCAAAGAAGGAGTGGCATGCAAATCACACAAGTCACTGTGAATAAGCTCCAAGATCTTAGTCTCACGACTAACACCCTGAAAGGGTTTCTTGGTTATCTTGGTCAACATGCAAGTTTTACACTTTTCAGTGTCCATGTCAAAAGCAGGGATTAAACCATCCCTAGACATATCTTGCATTCTTTTATAGTGAACATGACCAAGTCTAGCATGCCACAGGGTAGAATCAGTCTGATCATATGTGGTCACAAAAGCCGAAATGACACTGTCAGTGGTAATATTAAGCCTGAACATTTGATTACATAAATAACCAAAACCAATAAAAACACCACATTTAGAGAGAAAAAATTTATCAGATTCAATAACTTGTTTATATCCATGATTATTCAAAACACTACTTGAAACCAAGTTCTTCCTGATATCAGGAACATGAATAACATTAAACAAAGTTACAATCTTTCCAGAACTAAACATAAGATCTACACAACCACGACCATGCACCAAGGCTGTTGACTCATTTCCCATGTGAAGAATAGAACCATCATTCAGTGACTCATAAGTCTTGAACCAGCTTCTATCTTTACACACATGAACTGTTGCACCAGAGTCAAACCACCACGCAACATCATCATCCTGCACATAAAAAGATTCAGATACATATGTAACATAATAAATCTGAAAAGACTTATTAAACATATTCTGACCTTTCAGTGAGTTGGCTGAACCACCACTCCCTGAACCATTAGTGCCTGATCCATTGGCTTTACCACCAACTTTAACACCCTTGCAGTCCCTTTTAATGTGACCAGTCTTGCCACATTTCCAACAAGTAGGTGTAGCCTTCTTGTTAGGATCTGCCCTTGTGTTGTCATGATATTTGCGTTTGCCTTTGTTGTCATTGTACCTGGTAGAGTTGTTATGCTCTACCATATTGACAACAGATGGTCCAGCAGCATTGCTACTCTTTGGCTTGTCATTATCCTGTACCTTGAGAGATTCCTCAATGTGCAGATGACTGCCCAACTCAACAAGAGTTAACTCCTCCTTCATATGTTTCAAGGTATGCTTGAAATCTTTCCATGAAGGAGGGAGTTTGTCAATGACACAAGAGACTTTGATAGCCTCATCCATGTTCATTTGGTGTTGTGTAAACCTTCCAAGTATTCCAAGAAGTTCATTGTATTGTTCCATAATTGGTCTTGAATCAGTCATTTTGTAATTTGTGAAATTACTAACAAGGAACTTCTTACTTGATGCATCCTCAGCCATATATTTGGCATCCAAGGAATCCCACAGTTCTTTGGAAGATTCAAAGTTCTGATAAATATCAAACAAAGAATCAGACATACCATTCAGAATAAGACCTCTGCATATGTAGTCATCATTCTCCCACTTGCTCCTCCTCCTGATCTGCTCTACAGTAGCATCATCCCCATCATCAGGAATTGGAGTAGTCAGCACATAAACCACACTCATGCTTGACAGCAAGAAGTGCATCTTCTTCTGCCACCTCCTAAAGTCCACCCCTTCAAACTTATCCAGCTTAGCAAAGTTTGAAGCCATGTGTTTCATTGCAGCAGTTGCCATTGATTATCACAAAATAGTTTACTTTGATTGTTGGTGGTTATTCGTCCCAAATCAGGGTGTAGATAATCAACTTCAGCAGAAACGATCAACTGTTTCAGCAGAAACAAACAATGGTCAGCAGTAACAGATACCACCAGGTGGTTACCGGATATCACTTGGAATCGTGTGATCACTTTCCAAAGTAAACTATTCGACCCTAATGCCTGGGTATCATGAATATCTACTTGGGATAAGACCAAATGCAGTTAGAGAATTAGGCACAATTCTTTAACCCTTGCGCTTATAAGTGCTTTTTGTTTTCTGTGTGTCTTTCATGCATGTTCAGATCTCCTATTTATAGGAGGTTACTCTTGACCGTTCCAATGGAATTATGAGTATTAATCGGCCCATTAATAGCCTCATAATTATCCCCATTATAGCCGTTAGTGGTTACATGACCAATTAAACGTGGTCATAATGATGCAGTTGTAACTGTCATTTATCAGTACTTATATTAGTACTTTCATAGTGCTTTCAGTGGTTACACTGCTTCAGTGGAAACGCCACTGCTTTAGTGTAAACACAACTTCAGTGAGATACCACTTCAGTGGAAACACTGATCCTGCTGAAGTACTGCTTCAGTGGAAACACTGATAATCAGTGTTAACCACAACAGTACTTTCACCAAGCACTACCAATACATACCACTATTAGAGTCAGGGTGTTCATGGACCTTATGGGTGTACACTCCGTACCTCCTAACCCATTACAAGGTGTGAACCATCCCACAAGTGCACTAAATTTTCCAACAGACTATGTCACAAAGAAACTTTCAGTTAACGAGAGTGCAATATCTAATATGAAAGACAATGTTAAGCTCACTGGAAAACATAGTAATAGTACCCATCGATTGTCTAAGGTACAATTGGTTTCAGCATTGTTATGGAAGGCTTTCATCGGCATAGATCATGCAATTTATGTCAACCAAGAGATTCTGTCTTAGTTCAGCCAGTTGCACTCAGGCAAAAAAGGGAAAAAATGGTATCCATGATGCCCAAAAATTCTTTAGGGAATCATTGGGGGCTTGTAGCCATTGAATTGGGTACAACCAAAATGCTAAAAGAGTTCCATGATTTCACATATCTGTTAGGAGACTCTATTATGAAAACCATAAAAAACTATTCGAAAGTCAGTCACGATAGCAAAGAATGGAAAGAAATGATGTTGAACTCCTTTGCTGATATTGCCAATATTCCAGATACAACAAACGTAATCTGGTTAGCTAGTTGGTGCAAGTTCCCCTTCTATGATGTCGATTTTGGTTTTGGAAAACCCATATGGGTAAGTTGCGGGTTTGTACCATTCAAGAGAGGTATGATGTTATTAGATGATGCAAGAGGCGATGGAGTGGAAGCGTATGTGACTATAGCAGTAAAAGACGTTCCTTCTTTTGAGCAAGACGAGAACATTAAAGTTTTTTCTTTTTAAATATCTATGCTCTTGCTTAACACGTGATAAATAGACATCGTCATCATATATATGTACTACAATAAAGTATTAGCAGGTCTTGCGCGATGCGGCTGCGAATATCATGTAATTTAATTTCTTCGGCTAATAATTTATTTCATTTGTATATTTTTTGGCAATAGCTTTATCGATTAGTTTGTTCGTTTAGGGACTATAATCAATGACAAAATTTTTGTGAAACTTTGGTTAGTTTGTATTATTTTATTTGTTTGTTTTTTGTGTTTAGTATCTTGGTTGATTTGTAAAATGTGTTCTTTTAATTGTAATTTTTATTAAAATGAGGTTTTTAAAGTATTATTGCAGCTTCCATGACTTGTACTATATATTTTAATACTTGTATTTATCCTTAAATGAGTATTTTAAAAATGTATAGTATTAATTATGCATCAATTATTTGCTGAAAATTATATGTTTGAGGTATTTAATGTTAGAAATTTGTATTTTATTTTGTTTTATATTTAGCTTTTACGTTTGTATTGCCGAATTTTAAGACTTAGTGCATTAAATGCGCAAAAAATGATAAATGCATTATAAAATAGTATGATTTGAGACCTATTAAAAAAAAGTTTTAAAATATTAAACAAACATACTTATTATGGAATTGTGTTAGTTTTGTTATGAAATCAATAGCTTGCAGCATAATCATCATAAATATATACAAATTTTAATAAGTATAGCTATAATATCATTAGTTACAATACTTTAAAGCACTTTTGTAGACATGTTTTAATAAACTTAATTGAAAGAGTGAATTACATAAATTGTCATTATGGTTTGCAGGTTTTTGAAGATTTAGTCACCGAACTTTTTTTCATCAGGTTCCGTCATTGAGGTTTCGAATGGTTACGGATTCACTCCAACTTTTCCAAACCTGAGTGTCCATTTGTATTATTTAGGCAAATCACAGTGACCATTTATGTAGCGAAATTGGATTGGATTTGTAACCATCTGAAACCTCAATAACTGGAACTGGTGAAAAAAATATAAAGTGACTAAATCTACAAAAACCGGCAAACCATAATGACCATTCATGTAATTCACTCTAATTAAAGGAATACAATGTAATTTAATATAAAGAAGAAAAAAAAAGGCCAATAACCATAACCACCTATAATAAATGTTATTTTTAAAACATCCTTAAAATGAAAATTATATGTTATTATACACTAGACGAATACCGTGCAAAGCGACGGTGTATAACGGCAATTAATTTTACTTGCCAAATCGTGATTCTGGTTTGACCATTGATGTTAAGTGTGTATTTTTTGAAATATAAAGCGTATGTTTTTTAAAGTTAATATGATATGTATTTTTGAAAAGTTGTCACGTTTAAAATTGATCAAGTTTAAGGTTTAGTAAAGGGTACTTATGGGTAACTTAGGCAAATTACATTAATTTATGTGTTAAGATTTCAAGAATGCACATACACTCTTTATAAGTAGTAGAGATACAGTACAAACTAATAAAACAGACAAAACTCCTTACAATTTATATGCAAACAAGTTGATGGTACATATGGTTTTAAAAGTCGGACTTGACCAATGGGTTCAACCTGTTTAAACTGGAACCGGAGTCACCATCGGCCTGACGCCAATAAAAGAGGTCTAAAAACGAACCTGTAAGGACCATCGGAATCGGAAGACTTTGAACCAGACGACTTCTCGTCCTATTAAGGTGCACTGAAATAGATGGCATGCTATTAGACCATTCCAGGCTGTTTTTTGTCGCACACTCAAATTTCCAAATGTGTGAATCAGGATCAGTAACTCCATCGTACGTGTATATGTCAGTGGAAATTTCAGGCCCACTAGGAGTTGGTATTCCTCAATCCATTTCAAGAACGGGTTTCTTGCAATTCCAAAGCACAAAGATATTCAGGTTGTTGTCGCCAACTTTTTTGTTGTTGCGATGTTCGTTTATGTTTAGCACTCATGTCATTAGTGTGTTGAATAGGCCCATAGAGGATGCTTGTTGTTGTGAGCTTTGAGCCTGAGTTGACATGAATGAGATGGTTGCCTAAGTATTCTGATATCAAGGCATAAGGTGCGTAGACCCGCTTGGGTACATAGGTTCTTGATGGTATTGAGTTTGCATGTTTTGAGTTTCCTGAAAAGTTGTTTGTGGGATGTGTTGTGATGGTACAGTGTTGTAACTTAATGGCTGTGACATTTGAGGTGTTGCCTAATTGCCATCTTGTTGTGGGTTCGCGTTGAGGGTGTGTGTTTATGGCCTGGTTCCAGGTTTTCGCGCATTAACCTATTTAAGAAGGCTAATTGTGATGGGTTTAATCAAGTGTTGTCAATATTGACTTCAGGTATAGATGTGGAAGTCGATCTTACAGTGAGTGATGTTATGAAATTGTCGTTTGCCATGAGGTATTGACAGTGTTTCGTGGTGGACTCCCTGGAAATGAGGTTATGCTCATTAAGGCTGGTTGAGATATGATGTTATGATTTTTTTTGTGTTATAGTTGCCCGTCCTTCGTTCGTATAAGCGGTGTCTCAAACGAAGGTTGAGGTGGTGAAATTTGCTGATTTTGTTGTTTAGACATTTTGTGAAATGAAATTTTTCAGTATGAAAACGAGGTTTTTGTCTAGGTAAAATGATAGTTTTCATATTTTGAAACAAAAAAGAGTTTTAGATCTAGTGTTTTCTGGTGACAGAGAATATGAGTTTCTATTTCCAAGAAACTTTGTGAGTATTTTGATCGTGAAATAGTGCGAGTTTTTTTTCTTTTTTTTTAATTATTATTATTTTGGATTAAATCAGGTTTTTTGGGGAGCCGAAAAAGTTTTCTGGTGTTAATCGGAAAAAATTCCCGGTGAACGGAAAAGTGGGTTTTCGGCTATTTTGTTACGTATAGTAAGGATGGTGCCATGTTTACGTCAGGTTCGTATTGGAGGTGAATGTAACTAACCGTTTGGTAAGGACCACAAAGTGTGACCAGATTCACGAGTTGCGATAATTCTCACGGTGTAGCTAGTGTGTGTGAATGTGAGAATTCACTATGTGTTGGTTGGTTCATTCCATAGGAATGAACTTACTATTTCGAGGGATGGCCATAGGGTTTCATGCCTGATGTGCGCATAAAGGCGCGTTCAGGGTCGAGAAAACCTCTTTTTCTACAAGCAAGTTTTTCAACCCTCTAGGCAGTGAACCTAATCGTTATAGTATAGTATGGGGTAAGCCTCGGAGATTGATATTGTTCTCTAGGGGAATAGGAATGCTAGTAAGAAATATATGACGAGAAGGTGGGGTTGAGGATGATTCTTTTTTTTTAATCTTTTTTATGGTTTTTAGATAGCTAATGTAAAATTTTTGGGCAATTGGTTGGGGGTGGTACTTCTACCAATTTTACTACTTCTACTAATTATCTATTTATCTAATTACTACGGATAGCTATGTTTAATTGAGGTGTGCTCGTATGATGATAAAATATGTGTTCACTTAGATACTATTACTCCCTAGTTATCTTTTATTGGTTAGTTGAGTTGTCACGTCCTTTATCTTAACGCGTTGTATTCCTAAAAGTCGTAGGGTGTGCGGATCCCCTAGTTCTATGAGGTTATCTCTCATATATGATTCACGGAATCGACAAACCTAAGCTATTCCATCCGTACACCATATCATCATCAAGCATACTCAAGCATTAAATACAACGAAAGCCTAATCGCACTAATTAAGCCAATTTCAATTAAGACAAGAAACATCCTATCAACAATCAATAACTAGGTTTCATAGATCTAAATAAACACACAAGTAATTTAGCTAGACATGATAGACAAGCAAGCATACACACAATCAGTCGAACATGGGGTAGACATAATGATAAATTGGATTAACAAACTTATCTTGATGTGTAAAATAGGGTATGAGACCCTAGAATACTGTCAACGTCGGACTACAGCTGAGTTAGGGTTTGCTCTCCAAAATTCTACCTCTTAAAATACAGAAAAATCGAATTCTATATATAGATTTACAATCGCGACGGCGTCGCCTTTTTCATGCGACGCCGTCAGGTCGCCGTCATTAGGGTTTCGTCTGGGCCAAGTCATCGATGGGACGGCGTCACTTGAGAGTTGTGACACCGTCGGTCTTTAGTTGAGACGTCGTCTGATTCTAGATCTGGGCCATCTGGAGTGAAAACTACAAGTGACGCCCTCCATATTTAAAGCGTGACGCCGTCAGGCTTTACGACCTGAAATTTCACTGAGCCGTCGCGTGCATGTTTTGATCAAGTCTTCATAGAGGGATGACGTCGCACTTTGGATGGGACGCCGTCAGGTTCTGTTCATCAGCCTTGAGTGTCTTCGATCTTGACTTTGCCATTTTATTCATGTTTTTGCTCCTTTTCTGTCCAAATATGCTTCGTTCCAGCATTTTGCTTCCTAGAGACCTAAAAAGTGAAAAGGAACGAAATTAAGCAGTAACGGATATAAAATGTGTCGAAATAGGGCTTAAATGACCCCCTAAAAGCGTACGTTTTAAATCCTTACCAAATATCCCTACACTTGGTATTTGCTTGTCCTCAAGCAAATGTGCTTTTGACTAATCAATTTATAAGTTAGGGGGCATGAAGCATTAGTTTAAAAAAGTTCATAACAAGTAAAAGCGCCACAATAGTCACAACAAGCACGGAAATTATACACAAGCACCTTACAAGTGGTGTTTGGATTTTCTCATCTCTCGGGTTTATATGAAATATAATATGAATGGAAATGAAAGATAAACACTCATTACAAGTGGTGTTTGGATTCTCTCATCTCTCGCTTTGGCGTAAGCACCTAGGAACAACTATCTAAGAGGTCTTTACAAGGGTTGTAACGTTAGGCTTAGGGTAGGGAAACAAAGGGTTTTGTTGGAGAGGGGATATTTAGTGGTGGCAAGTCAAAAATATTATGTTACAAGCATGTAAAGCGTGGCGTTGCTAAGCCAAGACTTGACTCACTAACACTACATAACTTGAAACAAAACAAACATAAATTTAAAAACATAAACATAAAGATAGATGTAGGATGGTAGCCCGTATGTTTTTCTTCATTTTTTTCATACCTTTTTACTCTACCATCCTCTACGATAACATCAAAATATAAGGGATTTATAGAAGCATCCCTACACTTGAGTTTTTATTTCTCTAATACTAATTGACCCGATTTGAAAAGATCAAATCACTTGGAGTATTTAATTACGTAGACAAAAGGAATTTAAATTTATCGTTCTTTCCCATTACTCCATAAAATATTACTTTAACCCATTAGTCCCAATCGTCCCAAAAATATGTACAAAAGATATGACTCGACTTAGCAATCATGCAATTAACTAGATATTTGAACTAAGGTTTTAGTAATGATAACAATAATTCACTAAAGATGAGTACTGATGAGTGTCTAAATACTCATCATTTTTATACTGTTTAGAATGCCAAAAACATCTGAAAACACTCAGAAATGCATCAAAATGATGAAAATATCACAAACAAGTGTTTTATGTGTTTTAAATGCAAAAATATCAAAATCTGGTGAAAAACGTATCAAGTTTGCATAATTGGCAGTTTTAGTCCCCCAAGTTTCAAAAGTTGTCAAAAACAGTCCCTGGTAAATCAAAATAAAGAAAAATATCATTTTAAGTCCTTAGGGATTCATAAAGTTGTCAAAACAAGTCCTTGAAATTTAAAATTGCAAAATTACAACTTAGGTCCCTTAACTTTTAAAAATGACAAAAATGGTCCTTGGACATTTAAAAATGGAAAATAATCATCATTGGTCCTTGTAATATTCATATATGGCAGGTTTGGTCCTTATGATAACTTTGGAATATTGGCAAGATCAGTCCTCAAGTTTGGCAGAATTACAACTTTGGTCCTTGATATTAAATAAGCCAATTAGACCCTTTTTGTGTATTTAGAACCCAGCCAACCAAAAAGAACCCTGCCAAATGACCTGTGACCCCCCAATTCTTTTATAATATCCTAAAGTCAAATCCAGTCAATACGCGCCCAAACCATGGTTACTGTTCACCTTCCTCCCAAGTCTGTAATCCCAAAACCAGAGGTGGTTTTTCCTCTTTTTCAACACTCCACCTGTCTTCCCAGCTGTATACCAACCCCATTCCACCTCCACATCTATCCAAGACCCATTAATTAGATAAACCTGCTCAAGAAAAATTGGCGCCAAAATTGCCATTTGGCAATATTGATGATCTGGATGATTTCAATGGTCAAGATAAGGTGGGATTTGCTCATAGATGTCGACAGAGATGAAAAAGATCTTTATATACAAGTTTGAAGCAATGAGAAGAAATGTCTAGAGTAATTTTAGTTTTTAATGTCGTTTTTGTTAATTTTAAAAGTTCCAGTGTAATTTAAGCCTTCCAAGTAATCTGTTTAAGTTATTTCAAGTGAATGTAAATCTTTTTCAGTTTCAATTTCAGTCTTAACTCAAATTTTCAGTTTATGCTAATTTTCCTAAGTTCAAAAATCTCATGAAAGATCAAATGTTGTTTTTAGTTGATATTACGGACTTATAAGCACATATAAGCTCCCAGAAAGCTTATTAAAGCTTTTAGTAACTCTAAAACTTTGTTTAGTATCAAAAACAGAAAATTCATAAAAATACCAAGAAAATAGTGAGAAAATAAAAAATCAATGGAGAAGGTACAAGAAGACTGGTGAAGAGCTAATTTTGGATTGCTTATTGGTTTAGAGCTTCTTGGGAAGCCATAGGAGTGATCTCAGTCCTTGGTTCTTTGTTTTGTGCATTAACTCATTTTGTAAGCCATTTCCTTAAATTTTGCATTTCCTAGTTCAAGTATTTAAATAGTGTTAATTTTAGTTCAAACCTGTTTTATTACAGTTAATACAAGTTAATAAGTAGAATTATTAGTTTAAAAACTTGTTTTAATACTATAAGCTTCAAAACAGTTGTATAAAGAGGTGTTTGGATCTACTTGTTAAACTGTATTAGAGGTGAACTATAGTATTGTGCTTGTTTGGTATGTATCACAATAGCATCTAATAGCTCAGTTCTAGCATAAAACATAGTCCTTGTTTAAGTAAAAAGTCAAAATAAGTTTTAAATTTATCCTAAGTGTTTACTGTTAAGAATTTGGGATACAAATTACATCATAGTAGCTTGAAACTTAGTATTTTAGCTTAAACCAATCTCATTGTAGCTTATTACAACTTATTCAGTCCATAGAATCAGTTAAAAGTTCATTAACGTCAACTTTGTTTCATTTTCTTAAAAAGTCAAAATGTGCCCTGTGCACAGTTTTAAGCCCAGAATCACAAGCTTGCAAAAAGCTCATTAGTTAATCATAGCTTGTGATTCTTGGCTTTTTGTGAAGCTAACATGGTCATCTTTGAGTTCCAAGTTTAATATTTCAATTTGTAGCTTTTTAGATAGGGCTGCAAGTGCTTTTTATTTCTGTCCATTTAACTCAGTGCACTGAGAAATAACTCAGTGGTTTTCCACTTTTTAATAAGCTCATAAAAAGCTCTCTAGTGGACAACACTGTGAGAACTTTAGCTTTTTGGAAAGCTTAACTGGTCAACTAGCTAATCCAAGTTTTCATTTTCATTTTCTAGCTTATTACAGTGCTTAAAATTAAGCCATTAAGTGCCTAGTGATTCAAAAAAGTGTCCTGTGCAAACCAGTGTATCTTGTGCTTATTTTGGCTTATTTAGTGCTTATTTTCAAGTCATTTTGCTTTTTCATTTGTAACACTAGCTTATTATCAGTATTTAACTTATTTCCATTTTTCATTTTGCTTATTGAGTAGCTTATAAGCCATTTGGCTTAAATCTTTGTGCTTATTCCTTTTATTGCCTACTGTTGAGATTATAAGCTCAAAACAGAGCTTATTATTGGATTTTAGAAAAAGTTGTAGTTATAAAAAGTGCTTATTTTTAGTAGCTTAATAAGTTTTAAAAAGAAAAAGTCCAAAAATAAATAGTTGCAAAAAAGAGTTGATGGGATTCGAACCCTGGCCACCCAGCTCACCACACACACACACTACCACTCGCCCTTGGGTCTTTTTCAGTTTTCCTTTGCATTATTTAATACATAACCCTTGTTTTCCATTTAAGCTTATACGAGCTTATTTGCTTATTTCCAGCTTATTTATAATAGCTTTTTCAACTTTTGTATTTTTCATAGATTTGTATTAGTATAAAGTATTTTATAAAAAAGTTTCAGATTTTTCTCAATAGTTTTAATATTTTTAAACATTTAATTAGTGTAAAATCTTATTTAATTCATAATAAAAAATATAAAAGTCAAAAGAATATAATTCTTTTTTCTAAAATTTTCTTTTGTCATATGGTACGTAAGAAAATTGTTTTTACACTTATAGGTCTTTTATTTCAAAAAATTTACGTTTTTGCTTGCGCACTCGCGTAATTTTTATACTTAACGTACGTTTTCATTTTAAGTCACGTTTCTAGATAATTTAAGTTTACGTTTCAAATAAAATAGTTTATTTAAGTCATTTTGTTTTATAAATTTAGAAAAACATCATTGTAAAAATAGTGATAGCGTTTATTTAATATATTTTAACTTTTTAATTTTCTTTAATTTGCATTTAAGCCCCTGTAATTTATAAACTTTTTCTTTAGTTATAAATATTCCAAAATCCTTACTGATCACTATCCTTAGTGATTATTCGACATCTGTCTGTGTTAAACACCATTCATCCTCCGTGGGACTTAACGACCCAGGAATCCACTATATTCCTCTGATCTTAATTGCATTTGCTTTCTGAGCTGTTTTAAGTTTATTACGGTTGACTATTCACAAGTGGTCAGCTTGTGTGATTAAACTTGACTGTTTGGGAGCGAATCAAATTTTGGCGCCGCTGCCGGGGAGGCTGTAAGCGTGTTTTAAGCAGTTTTCAGACCCGTACTTGCACATATACCACAGTTTGTAAACAGTTTTTTTTGTAAAGTTATCATAAATCAAAAAGTTCATTAACACTTTTCCTAAAGTGTTAAAAACACCAAACAAAATATAAAACAACAAAACAATCGTAACGTTTTCTAGCTTGTGTTTCTTTTAAGGTGATTCTTAAAGAAATACGATTTGGTTAAACGAGACGATACCAAAAATATTGTCCAAAAGTTTTTAAACCATCAGCACAAATCATTACCTACGTCTTTTCAGTGGTACTTATATACATAAAAATCAACCACCGCAAATCAAGGCAGTACACCTACTAACTGGGGGTGTGACCATAATAAGTTCCCGAACAACAGATTTAAAACTTGCCTTTGTGTCCTTGTGATTTGGTGTACCTTTTTCAAAGAAGCCATTTCATTTGTGATTATTGGTTAAGTTCACTTGTCGTTTTGCCTCGCATTTGTTTTGAAAATTGATTTTTATACTTAGTACATGCGCACTCGTTCTTCCAGTTCTACAAGTCCACTGTTAGAGCTTGCAAATATTCCTCGTAGACGTAGAGGACGTTCTGCTCCTTCAGCCGTGACTGAGGAACGTCTACCACCACCACCCCCTGTCGAAATGGCAGAAGACAAGCCGATGAATGAGCTTCTCCAAGCACCCATCGAGGGTTACGGAGATGCCATAATTGTCCCAGCCATCGTGGCTGATACCTTTGAGTTCAAAACCGGGTTGCTTAATCTGGTAACCCAAAGCCAATTCTATGGTTTTGAGCGGGATGATCCTCATGCACACATTCGATGGTTTAACAAGATTGCATCTACCATCAAATACAAGAATGTCCCACATGAAGCCATTAAGCTTCTTCTGTTCCCATTCTCTCTAGAGGGACAAGCCCGGAATTGGCTTGAGAAACAACCCCCTCGTTCTATTGAGACATGGGAGGATCTAGTCACCAAGTTTGTTAACGAATTCTATCCTCCATCCCGAACTACAAGTCTTAAAAATGAGATAATGAAATTCTCTCAAAGATTTGATGAATCATTCGGGGAGGCATGGGATCGTTACAAAGAATTGCTCCGCAAGTGTCCGCATCATGGTTTTACCGAGTTAATGCAAATGGATACTTTCTACAATGGTCTGAGACAAGCTGACCAAGACTCTCTAAATGCCTCTGCGGGAGGTAATTTCCTAAGCAAGACCACAAAAGAAGCCTTGCAAATCATTGAAAACAAGTCCCAGGTCCGTCCTTTCCGCACAAAGACATATCAGACTCAGTCTAATGCTGGACCTTCTACTTCATCTCCCGTGAGTACATCTAGCACCGATGCTAAGATCGACAAACTCACGGATATTGTTCAGGCTTTGGTTCTTGCTAACCAAAAGAAAGTCACTTTCACTCAAACACCATCACATGGTGAAGTGAAGAAAGTTGAAGTTTGTGTTACTTGTGGTGGTCCTCATGCATACTACAACTGTACTGCCACCGATGGTAGTCCGTTTGAAGCCAATGCTATAGCCGGTACTTCACATCAGGGAGGTAATCAATACCGTCCTCAAAATGAACCAAACTACCGTGCTAACACTTATCAGGCACCACCCGGTTTTAACCAGAATCCTAGCATACAAAACCGGAATCAAAACCAACCTAGAATGAACCAAGGTTATCAAAACCAAGGTAATTTCTATCCTGGACCCAATCAAGGTTTCCAACATCAAGGAAACCTTAATCAAAACAATTTCAATCGAGGGAATCAATTTCATGGGAATATGAATCCTAATCAAGGGAATTTTCAACAACAAGGTCATAATCAAAACATCCGACCTCAGAATTTCCCTCCACATCCTCCAGTACCATCATCTGATGAGTTATTGAAGCAGTTCATGAAATCCCAAGATGAAATGAACAGGTTGTTGGTCAGTCAGATCGCTGATCTCAAGAAGTCTTTAAATGATCAACCCTCGGGCTTAGGAAAACTTTCGAGCAACACGATCGCTAACCCGAGGGGCGATGCTAAGGCGATCACAACCAGAAGTGGTGTTTCATACAATGGACCCGCTATTAATACTTCTTCTTCTTCTTCTCTCCCGAAGGTAGTGGAAAGTGAACCTGAGGCTACAAATGACAAGGAACTTCCTATTAATAACGGAGGAACCAATGATGTCCATCCTCAAGTTGTCCAGAAACCCAAATCTAATCCAGGAGTTGTTTTTGAACCACCTGTAGCTCCCGTTGAAAATACCAAATCCAAATCTTCTATTCCTTACCCATCACGTTTGAATGAGCAAAAGCTCCGCGAAAAAGCCAGTCATCAAATGGACAATTTTTTTCAAATTTTCCAAGAACTACATTTTGACATAAGCTTTGCGGATGCTATCATGCTGATGCCCAAGTTTGCATCAACTCTCAAACACATGTTAAGCAATAAGGAAAAGCTGTTTGAAATGGCAAAAACTCCTCTGAACGAGAACTGCTCAGCAGTTATCTTGAAGAAGCTTCCAGAAAAGCTTGGAGATCCTGGGAAATTTCTCTTACCTTGTGTATTTCCAGGAATGATTGAATGCTTTGCCTTAGCAGATCTTGGTGCAAGCATCAACCTGATGCCTTATTCAGTATGGAAGAAACTTTCTCTTCCGGAACTTACTCCTACATGCATGACTCTTGAGCTTGCAGATCGTAAAATATCCCGTCCTCTTGGCATTTCCGAGGACGTATTTGTGAAAGTAGGAAAGTTCCATTTTCCAGCTGACTTTGTAGTTGTTGATTTTGATGCCGATCATCGGGTTCCTCTCATTGTTGGACGAGGATTCCTGAGAACGGGCCGTGCTCTCATTGATGTATTTGAGCAAGAAATCACATTACGTGTTGGTAATGAAGTTGTCACCTTTAACCTTGATCAAACTTCGAGGTACTCCGCAAATTATGATTCTGAGTCGGTTAACCGAATAGATATCATTGATGTTGCTTCTGAAGAGTACTCTCAAGAAGTTCTTGGTTATGATCATAATTCTTCGAGTGATAATCTCACTCATTCATCTCAACCTATCATCGCCAATTCTACTCCTTCTCTCACCCCATTTGAGGAAAGTGACTTCATCTTGGAAGAGATTGAAGCCTACTTATCTAGCGATTCTGTTCCATGGGAAATTGATCACGCTCCCATCGACATCGAGGGGGACATACTTCTCATTGAGAAGCTGTTTAATGATGATCCATCATCACTCCCTCCCGTCGAACTTCATAACAAGGAATTCAAGTCAGTTGAGAAAACTGAAGAATTTCCTGAAGTCGAACTTAAGGACTTACCACCTCATCTCGAGTATGCATTTCTTGAAGGTGATGATAAATTACCAGTCATTATTGCTAGAGATTTGAGTAAAGATGAAAAGTCTGCTCTCATAAAGATCTTGAAGTCACACAAGCAAGCAATCGCTTGGAAACTCTCCGACATTAAGGGTATCAACCCTGAGTTTTGTACTCACAAAATCTTGATGGAGGATGACTTCAAGCCAGCAGTTCAACATCAGAGAAGAGTAAATCCAAAAATCCATGATGTTATCAAACAGGAGGTTATCAAACTTCTTGATGCAGGATTGATTTACCCAATCTCAGATAGTCCTTGGGTTAGCCCAATTCATTGTGTTCCTAAAAAGGGTGGCATAACTGTTGTCACGAATGAAGATAACGAGTTAATTCCAACTCGGCTGGTTACTGGATGGCGTGTATGCATTGACTATCGTAAGTTGAATGACGTTACTCGTAAAGACCATTTTCCTCTACCCTTCATGGACCAAATGCTTGAGAGATTAGCAGGGAACGAATACTATTGTTTCCTTGATGGTTTCTCGGGGTACTTTCAGATCCCCATTGATCCAAAGGATCAAGAAAAGACCACATTCACCTGCCCATACGGAACTTTTGCCTACAGACGTATGCCTTTTGGCTTATGTAATGCTCCTGGCACGTTCCAACGATGTATGATGGCCATTTTCCACGACATGATCTGGGAAACAATGGAGGTGTTTATGGATGACTTCTCGGTCATTGGGGACTCATTTCAAACATGTCCCTCCCATTTAGAAAAAATGCTTCAACGGTGTGAAGACACCAATCTTTGTCTAAATTGGGAGAAAAGCCACTTTATGGTCAAAGAAGGCATAGTCCTTGGCCATAAAATTTCAAAAAACGGGATTGAGGTTGATAGAGCAAAAGTCGATGTTATAGCTAAATTGCCTCATCCTACTACCGTCAAAGGTATTAGGAGTTTTTTAGGTCATGCCGGTTTCTATCGTAGATTCATACAAGATTTTTCTAAATCGCCCGGCCTATGACCCATCTTCTTGAAAAAGATGCTCCTTTTATCTTCTCACCTGAGTGCATCAAAGCTTTTGAAACATTAAAGAAAAAGCTTACTGAAGCACCCATTCTCGTTGCTCCCGACTGGGACTTGCCTTTTGAGCTTATGTGCGATGCAAGTGATTTTGCTATCGGTGCAGTCCTAGGGCAACGTAGAGCTAAGTATTTTCAGCCTATCCACTACGCAAGTAAGACTATGACTGAAGCTCAAACTCATTACACCACCACAGAAAAAGAGCTAATAGCCGTGGTGTATGCTTTTGAGAAATTTCGGCCGTACTTAATCTTGACCAAATGTGTGGTGTATACGGATCACTCGGCTCTCAAATATCTCTTTGCAAAACAAGATGCAAAGCCGAGATTGCTCCATTGGGTTCTCCTCCTCCAGGAATTTGATATCATTATACGTGATAAAAAAAGAGCTGAGAACCTGGCTGCTGATCATCTGTCCCGATTAGAAAACCCTCACCAAGATGTTTTCGAGAAAAAGGAAATAAATGAAACATTTCCTCTTGAGACACTCAATGCGGTTTCTTTTCATGGAAATTCTACCACCCCATGGTTTGCTGACTTCGCAAATTACCATGCGGGTAACTTCATAGTGAAAGGGATGTCGACCCAACAGAAGAACAAATTCTTCAAAGATGTTAAACATTACTTCTGGGACGACCCCTACTTGTTAAAAATTTGTGCGGATCAAGTCATCAGGCGATGTGTTTATGGACAAGAAGCTATGGATATTCTCAAAGCTTGCCATGCTGGACCCACTGGGGGCCATCATAGTCCAAACTACACCGCCAAAAAGGTGTTTGATTCCGGGTTTTATTGGCCCACAATTTACAAGGATGCCCACGATTTTGTCAAAACCTGTGACGCTTGTCAACGTCATGAAAATATCTCTCAAAGAAATGAAATGCCACAAAATGCCATTCAAGTTTGTGAGATTTTTGACATCTGGGGTATTGACTTTATGGGGCCATTTCCATCTTCTCGAGGTAACAAATACATACTCGTGGCTGTTGACTATTTGTCAAAATGGGTTGAAGCAAAAGCCTTACCTACCAATGATGCCCGAGTAGTTGTGAAATTTTTGAAATCTCTTTTTGCCAGGTTTGGAACTCCACGTGCTATAATCAGTGATCGTGGTACACATTTCTGCAATGACCAATTTGATCGTGTCATGCAAAAGTATGGTGTTACCCACCGTCTATCTACTGCATACCACCCCCAAACAAGTGGGCAAGTGGAAGTCTCCAACTGTGGTATTAAAAGAATTTTAGAAAGGACAGTAGGCGAAAATCGTGCATCCTGGTCGGATAAACTGGATGACGCACTCTGGGCCTTCCGTACAGCTTACAAAACACCCATTGGGTGTACTCCATACAAGCTAGTGTACGGAAAGGCATGTCATCTTCCGATTGAGCTAGAGCACAAGGCATACTGGGCCTTAAAGCATGCAAACTTCGATATACAGACAGCTGGTGATCACAGAAAAGTTCAAATGAATGAATTAAATGAACTCCGTGATCAAGCATATGAGAACTCTTTGATCTACAAACAAAAGACAAAGAAGATTCATGACTCTAAAATCAAGAACCGCGTTTTTAACGTTGGTGATCGAGTCCTTCTTTTCAATTCAAGATTGAAGATTTTCTCGGGGAAACTTAAGTCCCGTTGGTCTGGTCCATTTACCATCACTAAGGTTTATCCTTATGGTACCATTGAGTTATCTCAGCCCGATGGTCCAAATTTTAAAGTGAATGGTCATCGATTAAAGCACTACTTTGGAGAGGACATTCCACCTGTGATTGTCCCGGATCTACAAACTTTCCTCATGAACCAATGAATGCGGGGATCGAGTCAAGCTAGTGACTCGGGAATCAAAAACAGTAGCACACACCATATGGGTTTTCACCCATGTTTCTGTCTTCTTACCCTTTTCTACCACCCTAGTGTGAAGGAGTTTCCCCCGCTGTTGTATATATTCATTTCTAAGTGTGGGGGGGAATTCTCACGAATTTTATCATGTAATTATTCCACCCAATTCCCCCGTTTTTGGCCAAATTTTTTTTTTGGAGTAAGTGTTTTTCACTTACTCAGCAAATGGTAATCAGTCCGCCATGTCTAACCCACATAAGGATTGGCTAATCCAGGAGCAAACGGCTCTTGGTAAAGATATCTCAAATCCGTTTATGGCTTGCAATTTGCCCAAAATTGTATGGTGTTCAGCTCACCATATCTTTAAACTAGTGAAAAGTTGGCTAGCCCGCAAGTTTATGGCTTGTGGTAAAGGCAGTTGGAAATCCATAATTGGTAATCGGCTCACCAAAGATAATATTGATAATTTATCTAAGAGTTGGCTAGTCCAGAAGCAAACGGCTTCTGGTAAAGACAAATCAAATCCGTTGAAAGCTGGTGATTTGCTCAAAATTATTTGGTTATCATTGTGCCAAGGTTCTTACTTGAACTAAAACAATTGGCTACTCCAGAAGTAATGGCTTTTGGTAAAGAGATAAGATCCATTAATTTTTCTCAAAACATTGCTAGGGACTAGCAATATCTTAGTGTGCGGGATTGATGAGTGTCTAAATACTCATCATTTTTATACTGTTTAGAATGCCAAAAACATCTGAAAACACTCAGAAATGCATCAAAATGATGAAAATATCACAAACAAGTGTTTTATGTGTTTTAAATGCAAAAATATCAAAATCTGGTGAAAAACGTATCAAGTTTGCATAATTGGCAGTTTTAGTCCCCCAAGTTTCAAAAGTTGTCAAAAACAGTCCCTGGTAAATCAAAATAAAGAAAAATATCATTTTAAGTCCTTAGGGATTCATAAAGTAGTCAAAACAAGTCCTTGAAATTTAAAATTGCAAAATTACAACTTAGGTCCCTTAACTTTTAAAAATGACAAAAATGGTCCTTGGACATTTAAAAATGGAAAATAATCATCATTGGTCCTTGTACTATTCATATATGGCAGGTTTGGTCCTTATGATAACTTTGGAATATTGGCAAGATCAGTCCTCAAGTTTGGCAGAATTACAACTTTGGTCCTTGATATTAAATAAGCCAATTAGACCCTTTTTGTGTATTTAGAACCCAGCCAACCAAAAAGAACCCTGCCAAATGACCTGTGACCCCCCAATTCTTTTATAATATCCTAAAGTCAAATCCAGTCAATACGCGCCCAAACCATGGTTACTGTTCACCTTCCTCCCAAGTCTGTAATCCCAAAACCAGAGGTGGTTTTTCCTCTTTTTCAACACTCCACCTGTCTTCCCAGCTGTATACCAACCCCATTCCACCTCCACATCTATCCAAGACCCATTAATTAGATAAACCTGCTCAAGAAAAATTGGCGCCAAAATTGCCATTTGGCAATATTGATGATCTGGATGATTTCAATGGTCAAGATAAGGTGGGATTTGCTCATAGATGTCGACAGAGATGAAAAAGATCTTTATATACAAGTTTGAAGCAATGAGAAGAAATGTCTAGAGTAATTTTAGTTTTTAATGTCGTTTTTGTTAATTTTAAAAGTTCCAGTGTAATTTAAGCCTTCCAAGTAATCTGTTTAAGTTATTTCAAGTGAATGTAAATCTTTTTCAGTTTCAATTTCAGTCTTAACTCAAATTTTCAGTTTATGCTAATTTTCCTAAGTTCAAAAATCTCATGAAAGATCAAATGTTGTTTTTAGTTGATATTACGGACTTATAAGCACATATAAGCTCCCAGAAAGCTTATTAAAGCTTTTAGTAACTCTAAAACTTTGTTTAGTATCAAAAACAGAAAATTCATAAAAATACCAAGAAAATAGTGAGAAAATAAAAAATCAATGAAGAAGGTACAAGAAGACTGGTGAAGAGCTAATTTTGGATTGCTTATTGGTTTAGAGCTTCTTGGGAAGCCATAGGAGTGATCTCAGTCCTTGGTTCTTTGTTTTGTGCATTAACTCATTTTGTAAGCCATTTCCTTAAATTTTGCATTTCCTAGTTCAAGTATTTAAATAGTGTTAATTTTAGTTCAAACCTGTTTTATTACAGTTAATATAAGTTAATAAGTAGAATTATTAGTTTAAAAACTTGTTTTAATACTATAAGCTTCAAAACAGTTGTATAAAGAGGTGTTTGGATCTACTTGTTAAACTGTATTAGAGGTGAACTATAGTATTGTGCTTGTTTGGTATGTATCACAATAGCATCTAATAGCTCAGTTCTAGCATAAAACATAGTCCTTGTTTAAGTAAAAAGTCAAAATAAGTTTTAAATTTATCCTAAGTGTTTACTGTTAAGAATTTGGGATACAAATTACATCATAGTAGCTTGAAACTTAGTATTGTAGCTTAAACCAATCTCATTGTAGCTTATTACAACTTATTCAGTCCATAGAATCAGTTAAAAGTTCATTAAAGTCAACTTTGTTTCATTTTCTTAAAAAGTCAAAATGTGCCCTGTGCACAGTTTTAAGCCCAGAATCACAAGCTTGCAAAAAGCTCATTAGTTAATCATAGCTTGTGATTCTTGGCTTTTTGTGAAGCTAACATGGTCATCTTTGAGTTCCAAGTTTAATATTTCAATTTGTAGCTTTTTAGATAGGGCTGCAAGTGCTTTTTATTTCTGTCCATTTAACTCAGTGCACTGAGAAATAACTCAGTGGTTTTCCACTTTTTAATAAGCTCATAAAAAGCTCTCTAGTGGACAACACTGTGAGAACTTTAGCTTTTTGGAAAGCTTAACTGGTCAACTAGCTAATCCAAGTTTTCATTTTCATTTTCTAGCTTATTACAGTGCTTAAAATTAAGCCATTAAGTGCCTAGTGATTCAAAAAAGTGTCCTGTGCAAACCAGTGTATCTTGTGCTTATTTTGGCTTATTTAGTGCTTATTTTCAAGTCATTTTGCTTTTTCATTTGTAACACTAGCTTATTATCAGTATTTAACTTATTTCCATTTTTCATTTTGCTTATTGAGTAGCTTATAAGCCATTTGGCTTAAATCTTTGTGCTTATTCCTTTTATTGCCTACTGTTGAGATTATAAGCTCAAAACAGAGCTTATTATTGGATTTTAGAAAAAGTTGTAGTTATAAAAAGTGCTTATTTTTAGTAGCTTAATAAGTTTTAAAAAGAAAAAGTCCAAAAATAAATAGTTGCAAAAAAGAGTTGATGGGATTCGAACCCTGGCCACCCAGCTCACCACACACACACACTACCACTCGCCCTTGGGTCTTTTTCAGTTTTCCTTTGCATTATTTAATACATAACCCTTGTTTTCCATTTAAGCTTATACGAGCTTATTTGCTTATTTCCAGCTTATTTATAATAGCTTTTTCAACTTTTGTATTTTTCATAGATTTGTATTAGTATAAAGTATTTTATAAAAAAGTTTCAGATTTTTCTCAATAGTTTTAATATTTTTAAACATTTAATTAGTGTAAAATCTTATTTAATTCATAATAAAAAATATAAAAGTCAAAAGAATATAATTCTTTTTTCTAAAATTTTCTTTTGTCATATAGTACGTAAGAAAATTGTTTTTACACTTATAGGTCTTTTATTTCAAAAAATTTACGTTTTTGCTTGCGCACTCGCGTAATTTTTATACTTAACGTACGTTTTCATTTTAAGTCACGTTTCTAGATAATTTAAGTTTACGTTTCAAATAAAATAGTTTATTTAAGTCATTTTGTTTTATAAATTTAGAAAAACATCATTGTAAAAATAGTGATAGCGTTTATTTAATATATTTTAACTTTCTAATTTTCTTTAATTTGCATTTAAGCCCCTGTAATTTATAAACTTTTTCTTTAGTTATAAATATTCCAAAATCCTTACTGATCACTATCCTTAGTGATTATTCGACATCTGTCTGTGTTAAACACCATTCATCCTCCGTGGGACTTAACGACCCAGGAATCCACTATATTCCTCTGATCTTAATTGCATTTGCTTTCTGAGCTGTTTTAAGTTTATTACGGTTGACCATTCACAAGTGGTCAGCTTGTGTGATTAAACTTGACTGTTTGGGAGCGAATCAAGTACATACAAGGTAGGCTAAGGCGATTTGGGTGTACATTTGGGGTGGATTGTAAACAATGCTCTTCATTGATATTCCGGAAAACCGAAACATCACGAGAACCGCGAAAAGGATAGGCTCTGAGGGGTTAACTATGAGTATCGTGTACTAAAGATGAGTACATCGCAAGGGTGTGGGGTAATTACTCAACCGATGTGGAAGAGGTAATTATAATACAGGTTTCAAACAAGGGCTATCCTAATGCCTCTTATCATTTAGTTACTCCTAACTACACAAGTGTAGTCTCACTAGTGATCTCGGAATGCATCACAAAACAAGTTCCAGAATCTATTATACTATCGGTACACTCACTAAGCATTAAATATGAATGTTTTTATTCCTAAAGATCTAGGGGAGAACCTCACATTTTTGGGGTGGAATTTGAGTGGTAAACGGTTTTTGTGCTAGTCATATAATTCCTATCCATGAGACGCTTTATTAAGACTAAAGTTTAGCTCGTAAATACCATAAAAAATTTTAAATTTGGTGCTAAAATTGCCCTAACGAATATTTTTCATAGTTTATTACACAAATTACCAAGGACAAGACAAATGATCAAGTGAGTGAATAGTTTCTAAGTTCTCGTTTTATTCTCCCTCCCTACACTTAAACTGAACATTGTCCCCAATGTTCCCCGAAAGCACCAAATTTATGATAAAGGAATATAAGTAAGGAAAAGAAACTAGTAATCCCCTGATTAGCTCGGTAGGATATGTATGAAGTTGCGATTAAATCCTCTTCCAGGAAGAATGCATAAGTAATAAGCTTCATCCAATGTGTGTTTCTTCTTCTTTCCCAATATAACCTGCACACTTATAAGAAAACAAACGAAACCTTCGCGTAAAATCGGCGGTAAAACTATATATGACACACAACTACACTAGAAAGCAAGTAAGATATAATGCTTGTGGAATGGATGTTTGCAGTTTTTCTGGAAAATTAAGACCTGGGAATTTCCAAAAATTTATAAACTGCATAGAAAAGGAAAACTGATTATCCTGTTTCTACATAACCTGACGTCGTCTGGCTTTAATCCTGACGTCGTCAGGTTGTCGTGACAGAAAGTGCTGCGTTTTTCTGAAAAAATTTTGGAAAAAATAAATCATTAATTGATGCGCTCCCAAACAGTCAAGCTAAATCACTCAAGCCGGCCACTTGTGAATGGCAGACCGTAATCAGCTTAAAACTGCTCAAGCACGAATGCAATGAAGATCTGAGGAGTATAGGTTTTCCCCGGATCGTTACGTCCCAGCGAGCTATGCAATGGATCACCCAACGTATAGTGATCGAGAGATTTGAACAGAAAAGGATTAGGAATGATTATTATAACTACAGAAAAAGCTCATAAACTACAAGGGCTTAAATACAAATTAAAGAAAACTAAAAAGATAAAAAATATTAAATAAACGCTATCACTATTTGCAAAATGATGTTTTTCTATGATTTATAAAACAAAATAACTTAAATAAACTATTTTAACTAAAACGTAGACTTAAAATATCTAAAAACGTGGCCTAAAATGAAAACGTACGTTATGTACGAAAATTACGCTGGAGCGCAAGATAAAACGTAACATTTATGAAATAAAAGTCCTACAAGTGTAAAAACAATTTTCTTACTTACTATATGATAAAAGAAAATTTTAGGAAAAAGCCGGGTATTTTTTTTGAGTTTTATATTATTTATTACGAATTAAAAACGATTTAACACTAATTAAATAATTAAAAATACTAAAACTTTTTGGAAAAATCTGAAAATTGTACAGAAAATACTTTAAGTGCTACTGGATCTAGGAAAAATGTAAAAGCTGGGTGTTGCTTTGAGAAATAAGCTAAAAATAAGCTAAATAAGTGCTACAAACTAAACTGCCAAACCTACTTAAATATTAAGTTGTGTAAAGAAATAACCAAAGAAGTCCCAAGGGCAATTGGTTAAGTGAGTGGTGTTGCGTGCTTGGGGGAGGAGACCAGGGTTCGAATCCCACTAAACCCCCTTTTTCCACTTTATTTTCTTTTTGGTGTTTTTCCTTTTACAAACTAACTGAGGACTAAATTAACAATCTTTTACAAGAAACAAAACATGGACAACTGGAATCCTAACAGATCAGCTTGCAGCAGACAATTAAAAAAATGGGTACGTTTGGGATAAGAGCAATCCAAGGTAAAATAAGCTACAACAAGCTTCTGAAAAGCTACAAACTAGTAGTACTAAATCTAATAAGCACTTAAAGGTCTTTAATAAGCAACTGAACGAGCCAAATAAGCAACAAAAAAAAAAGTTCTAGAGGTGCTGCAAACTGCAGCCTAAATCAAACCATAGGGGCTAAAGAGTACTTAACAATAAGCACTTAACCTACTCTTGATTCCCAAAAAGCTAAAGATGGATAAACATGGTACTATGGGGGCAAAGATAAGCTTCTAAGGAAATCTAAACTACTTGATAAGCTATGACAAACCTGATAAGCGCTTAAGAAAAACAAGAATGCACTGCTGTTGTGAGTGAGCAGATTTGCAGGCAAGGAGGCTGTTGTGAGAGCTTAAGGATAAGCTCTTAAAAGCTCTAAAGTCAGAAACAAGCTGCAAACAAGAGACTTAGCACGACAAATAATATAAATAAGCTAAATGGAGGCATATTCCACCCTAAGTTAGCTTAAAATTTAAGCTGTGAAAAAGTTGTACGACCCACTGATGCTGCTCATTCAGTAAAAAAAAAACAACAGTGAACAGATTTTTAAAAGCAAATGGGAACACAAAACTTGGATTTGAAACTTAAAAGCATGATCAACAAGGCTTAAAAATCAGCAACTAGAACCTCTTAACTCAGTTTCAACATTAAAACTTTACCAAATCTCCTAAAATAAGCACAACCCAAACACCCCTTTCAAGGCAGATTTCGAGTTTGAACCAGAAACTAAAGTTATGACTTATAGAAACTGTTTTTTGCAAACTTGAACTAGAAATAATCATGAACTTAAAACGCAGCTTTGATAGGCACCTCTACATGTAAACACAACCAATAACTTGAAACTAAATAAAATTTGCAAAACATATAGATTGAAAAGAAACTGTAATGGCATTAACTTAAACCGAAATTACAATTGAAATTAAATGACCAGGAAAATACAACTGACTCCAATTAGAATTTTAGACTGAAACTAAAAAAACTACATTAAAACTGAAATAAAAAAAACTAACTAAACTACTAACTAAAGCTAACTGCCTTCTCACTCAATGGCTGCCCATTTTATAAGCTCAGCTCCCAACTCTTCTTTCTTATCTCTCATGAGTGAGATAAAACAATAAAACACGCATGACTGCCCTCTTGTCTCTCTTTCTTGTGCAACTTGTGTGAGATAACGAGCCAAAAAACTGGCAAGCATGCCTGCAGTCTGTGTCTCTTGTCTTCTTTTTTATCTCTTTTTAATTCTTCTCTCTTCCTCGTGTTTGATAAACAAGCCAGAGCATGCGTGAGATGAGGAATATGATGGGCTAAGGGTTTTAATAAAAGGTGTGTGTTCTTGGGCGTTGGGTTGTCAGGCTTGGTGGGATTATTATATTGTGTGTGTCTGGTTTGCTAGGGTTCTGTGTTTAGGGAAATGGGTGTGTTTTGGGCGGGAAAAACAGAGAGAAGAAGAAGGGAGGATGTTAACTCTTGACTAGGTTAAGGGGGTGACCGGTTATTGGATTAAGGGTGAGTTGGGCTTCTGGGTATTTGGACCGTGGGCTTGGGTTTGGTTTAGCTATTGGATTTTAGGATTAAGTGTAGGATTCAATGAGTAGTTTAGGTACCAAAGCTGTAAAATCCGAAACTCCAGGGACTAAACATGTACTTTCTGAATTTATGATCCAAGGGCCTATCTTGTCATCTCAAATAATCCAAGGATCACAATTGCCAATTTTTGAAACTTTTAAGGGTATTTTCTGACAATTTTAAAACTTGGGGGACTGATCTTGTAATTTCTCAAAAATTATTATAAGGACCATAAATGACAAACTTTATTAACCAAGGACCATAAATAATATTTTCCATTTTTGAAAATCCCGGGGACTTGTTTTGCCATTCTTGAAAGTTGGGGGACTGAAACTGCCAATTATGCAAACTTTGTTCGTTTTTCATTTGTTTTTAAACATTTTGCATCTGAAACGTATAAAATGCAATTTTGAGATATTTTCAGTATTTTGATGCATTTCTGAGCATTTTTAAATGTTTTGCAGTTCAGATTTGACAAAAAATGATGAGTATTTACACACTCATCAATCCCCCACACTAAACTATTGCTAGTCCCTAGCAATCTTTTGAGAAAAAACTAATGGATTTGAATCTCTTTACCAAAAGCCATTACTTCTGGAGTAGCCAAATGTTTCAGTTCAAGTAAGAACCATGGTACACCGATAACCATGTGATTTTGAGCAAACCACCAGCTTCCAACGGATTTGATTTGTCTTTACCAGAAGCCGTTTGCTTCTGGACTAGCCAACTCTTAGATAAATTATCAATATTATCTTTGGTGAGTCGATTACCAATTATGGTTTTTCCACTGCCTTTACCACAAGCCATAAACTTGCGGGCTAGCCAACTCTTCACTTTTTAGGATATGGTGAGCTGAATACCATACAATTTTGGGCAAGTTGCAAGCCGTCAACGGATTTGAGATATCTTTACCAAGAGCCGTTTGCTCCTGGATTAGCCAATCCTTTTGTTTATTAGACAAGGCGGACTGATAACCAAATGAGTAAGTGCAAAACACTTACTCAAAAAAAAAAATTTTTGGCCAAAAACGGGGGAATTAGGCGGATAATATATGATAAAATTCGTGAGAATTCCCCCCCCCCCCCACACTTAGAAATGAATATTGCCCTCAATATTCAAAGTACCGGCGGTTATGCCGAAACTGAGAACGTAAAAGGGAAATACTACGGCCATTATTTGAAAGTTTTTTTTTTTTCTTCTTTTTTTTTTAACTTATATATATACATAACATGTGGGGCAACTCCCCCACACTAGGGTGGGACACACGGGTGAAAACCCATGTTAAGCTACTGTTTTTGATTACCGAGTCGCTAGCTTGACTCGACCCCGAATTCATTGGTTCATGGGGAAGTAAGTGGAAGAGACAATCTCCATCGGATTTTCATTCAAGATGTTTGGATAAACATTGAAGCACGTGAAAGTTCCACACCGATGAGATACACACAGACAGACCCGGCTCAAGAGTGATAAATGAAAATGCCTGGGTCAAAGATAGTGTCTTCATTCCCGAAGGAGTGAAGATGGAGAGAAATCACAAGATATTTGAGGAAAGGAAGAAAGGTTTTGATAACAATCAAGATCCATTCCTCATCCTCAAATGCAGACGTATCGGGAGGAAGGGTGAAAGTAGTATCATTAATAAGCATACTCATATGATAGAGTACACCTTCCTCCGAGCTAATATCATCCTCAAGATCAAAATAAAAATGATCATGTTCTGGAGGAGATATGTCATGAGAGAGTTCACCGGAGAACTCTTTATGAAGAGAATCATTCACATGAAGTGAAGTTGTGAACTCTTGTTCCATTGTGGGCTCATCACTATCCTCAATCTGAGTATCAAAGAGTGGATTCTCAGAAATTGAAGTGAATTCAGATTCGAATTCAAATAGAGGATTGGTGAAAGTAGCTTTGAATGTTTCGGGAACAAAGTGATCAACATTCTCTATTGGACTATTGGGATAAGAAGTGAGTGAACGATCATTATCAATGAGACTTTCAGTCTCTCCCAGATCGGCTTCGAAATCAAAGAGTGGATTGATGTGAGTGAGTTCACCGGAGAACTCCTCAAGAAGATGATCAACATCAGATTGTGGAAGTGATGCCTCAACGTACTCGATGTTTCCATAGGAAGCACAATCTTCGCTATAATTGGAGAAAGTTTCAAATCGATCATTTGAACACTCAAGAGGGGAAAGAGAATCACACATCTGATCAGAAGTTCCCTGTGACTCTCTCGGGATTGGGACAAGGTTCTCAACACTAGACTTTATGAATTCGTCCGATTCCTTTTCAGGAACAGTGTCAAGATGCTCGTCCCCCATGTTCAGAGAGTGAGTGGGAATATCGGGTGTGATAGCAGTTGTTTGAGAATGAATCTCAACTGCTGGGATTTCAACTGATGAACTTGATGAATTTTTATAAAATTGAAGGATATCAAGTGTATCCTCATCATCACTGTCATCAGGAATGAAACGAAATTGAGAGCTAGATCTGGCTGCTTTTTCTTTTGCAATTGATTCCCTAATAGATTTTTCAAACGCAATTTTGGAATTTAATTTAGCAGCCTGCTCTTCAGCTAACAATTCTTCCATGGATTTTGGATTATCTTGGGAATGTTTACATTCCTTCAAATCTTTCACTAAATCCAAAAGATCAAGGAGAAGATTTTGAGGAAGTGGATCAGGCTGAGGTGGTGCCTGATTCATTTGGTATTGTAGAGGTTGGTCATGATACGAAGAGTCGTAATTGTTACAAGGAAATGGATTCCTTGTTTGACAATCAGAGCTAAAGTGAGGACCTCCACAATACTCACAACAGTAAAACTGATGTGGCTGTGAGTCACATGTGTTGTAGTCATAATTGTTATCAGGAACCTGCTCATAGACAAGTGTGTTTCCCGATTGACAATCAGAACTGGAGTGTGAACCACCACAGTACTCACAACAGCAAAACTGCTGAGTCTCACAGTGTGGTAGCTGATGGAATAAATCAGTTGTGTTATGGTAAGAATAGGGATCTTGGTTATAGACAGACCCGTTTCCTGCCTCCACCATGCCACAACTGGGGCAATTGCCACCATTATAAGGACCACCACACCATTGACAACCAAGAGGGTGAGGATAAGACATAGAAAGAATCAAAGGTTTTCAGAGGGGTAGGGATGAAGAATCAAAGATGTGAGAGGGTAAAGATGGATATTTTTGGTATTTTTGAAAAACATTTTGCAAAAACAAAGAATGAAAATCTTTTTGGATTTTTGGTTTTTAAAAGAAAATATAAACACATACAGATGGTATAAACAAGGAGTGAATATCCAAATCACTAATCTGCTAAACGGAAGATAATCAGCACAGCTCCCCGGCAGCGGCGCCAAAAATTTGATGCGCTCCCAAACAGTCAAGCTAAATCACTCAAGCCGGCCACTTGTGAATGGCAGACCGTAATCAGCTTAAAACTGCTCAAGCACGAATGCAATGAAGATCTGAGGAGTATAGGTTTTCCCCGGGTCGTTATGTCCCAGCGAGCTATGCAATGGATCACCCAACGTATAGTGATCGAGAGATTTGAACAGAAAAGGATTAGGAATGATTATTATAACTACAGAAAAAGCTCATAAACTACAAGGGCTTAAATACAAATTAAAGAAAACTAAAAAGATAAAAAAATATTAAATAAACGCTATCACTATTTGCAAAATGATGTTTTTCTATGATTTATAAAACAAAATAACTTAAATAAACTATTTTAACTAAAACGTAGACTTAAAATATCTAAAAACGTGGCCTAAAATGAAAACGTACGTTATGTACGAAAATTACGCTGGAGCGCAAGATAAAACGTAACATTTATGAAATAAAAGTCCTACAAGTGTAAAAACAATTTTCTTACTTACTATATGATAAAAGAAAATTTTAGGAAAAAGCCGGGTATTTTTTTTGAGTTTTATATTATTTATTACGAATTAAAAACGATTTAACACTAATTACATAATTAAAAATACTAAAACTTTTTGGAAAAATCTGAAAATTGTACAGAAAATACTTTAAGTGCTACTGGATCTAGGAAAAATGTAAAAGCTGGGTGTTGCTTTGAGAAATAAGCTAAAAATAAGCTAAATAAGTGCTACAAACTAAACTGCCAAATCTACTTAAATATTAAGTTGTGTAAAGAAATAACCAAAGAAGTCCCAAGGGCAATTGGTTAAGTGAGTGGTGTTGTGTGCGTGCTTGGGGGAGGAGACCAGGGTTCGAATCCCACTAAACCCCCTTTTTCCACTTTATTTTCTTTTTGGTGTTTTTCCTTTTACAAACTAACTGAGGACTAAATTAACAATCTTTTACAAGAAACAAAACATGGACAACTGGAATCCTAACAGATCAGCTTGCAGCAGACAATTAAAAAAATGGGTACGTTTGGGATAAGAGCAATCCAAGGTAAAATAAGCTACAACAAGCTTCTGAAAAGCTACAAACTAGTAGTACTAAATCTAATAAGCACTTAAAGGTCTTTAATAAGCAACTGAACGAGCCAAATAAGCAACAACAAAAAAAAGTTCTAGAGGTGCTGCAAACTGCAGCCTAAATCAAACCATAGGGGCTAAAGAGTACTTAACAATAAGCACTTAACCTACTCTTGATTCCCAAAAAGCTAAAGATGGATAAACAGGGTACTATGGGGGCAAAGATAAGCTTCTAAGGAAATCTAAACTACTTGATAAGCTATGACAAACCTGATAAGCGCTTAAGAAAAACAAGAATGCACTGCTGTTGTGAGTGAGCAGATTTGCAGGCAAGGAGGCTGTTGTGAGAGCTTAAGGATAAGCTCTTAAAAGCTCTAAAGTCAGAAACAAGCTGCAAACAAGAGACTTAGCACGACAAATAATATAAATAAGCTAAATGGAGGCATATTCCACCCTAAGTTAGCTTAAAATTTAAGCTGTGAAAAAGTTGTACGACCCACTGATGCTGCTAATTCAGTAAAAAAAAAACAACAGTGAACAGATTTTTAAAAGCAAATGGGAACACAAAACTTGGATTTGAAACTTAAAAGCATGATCAACAAGGCTTAAAAATCAGCAACTAGAACCTCTTAACTCAGTTTCAACATTAAAACTTTACCAAATCTCCTAAAATAAGCACAACCCAAACACCCCTTTCAAGGCAGATTTCGAGTTTGAACCAGAAACTAAAGTTATGACTTATAGAAACTGTTTTTTGCAAACTTGAACTAGAAATAATCATGAACTTAAAACGCAGCTTTGATAGGCACCTCTACATGTAAACACAACCAATAACTTGAAACTAAATAAAATTTGCAAAACATATAGATTGAAAAGAAACTGTAATGGCATTAACTTAAACCGAAATTACAATTGAAATTAAATGACCAGGAAAATACAACTGACTCCAATTAGAATTTTAGACTGAAACTAAAAAAACTACATTAAAACTGAAATAAAAAAAACTAACTAAACTACTAACTAAAGCTAACTGCCTTCTCACTCAATGGCTGCCCATTTTATAAGCTCAGCTCCCAACTCTTCTTTCTTCTCTCTCATGAGTGAGATAAAACAATAAAACACGCATGACTGCCCTCTTGTCTCTCTTTCTTGTGCAACTTGTGTGAGATAACGAGCCAAAAAACTGGCAAGCATGCCTGTAGTCTGTGTCTCTTGTCTTCTTTTTTATCTCTTTTTAATTCTTCTCTCTTCCCCGTGTTTGATAAACAAGCCAGAGCATGCGTGAGATGAGGAATATGATGGGCTAAGGGTTTTAATAAAAGGTGTGTGTTCTTGGGCGTTGGGTTGTCAGGCTTGGTGGGATTATTATATTGTGTGTGTCTGGTTTGCTAGGGTTCTGTGTTTAGGGAAATGGGTGTGTTTTGGGCGGGAAAAACAGAGAGAAGAAGAAGGGAGGATGTTAACTCTTGACTAGGTTAAGGGGGTGACCGGTTATTGGATTAAGGGTGAGTTGGGCTTCTGGGTATTTGGACCGTGGGCTTGGGTTTGGTTTAGCTATTGGATTTTAGGATTAAGTGTAGGATTCAATGAGTAGTTTAGGTACCAAAGCTGTAAAATCCGAAACTCCAGGGACTAAACATGTACTTTCTGAATTTATGATCCAAGGGCCTATCTTGTCATCTCAAATAATCCAAGGATCACAATTGCCAATTTTTGAAACTTTTAAGGGTATTTTCTGACAATTTTAAAACTTGGGGGACTGATCTTGTAATTTCTCAAAAATTATTATAAGGACCATAAATGACAAACTTTATTAACCAAGGACCATAAATAATATTTTCCATTTTTGAAAATCCCGGGGACTTGTTTTGCCATTCTTGAAAGTTGGGGGACTGAAACTGCCAATTATGCAAACTTTGTTCGTTTTTCATTTGTTTTTAAACATTTTGCATCTGAAACATATAAAATGCAATTTTGAGATATTTTCAGTATTTTGATGCATTTCTGAGCATTTTTAAATGTTTTGCAGTTCAGATTTGACCAAAAATGATGAGTATTTACACACTCATCATTAATACCTGGAAAAATTCCTGCAAAACATCCATTGTGACTCGATACAAGCATTTGACTCTAACAAACACACATATATATCAATTTCAATAATTGTAATTCTCATGTTCATGTTCTTAAAAACGTATCTGATCTTCCCTGCACTTGTCTTTTTGTAAAATACCTTTATATGTAATTAAGATGAGGTTATAGACAAAATAAAGCATTTTCACAAAGTCTAAAATGAGAATAAACAACAATGAAAGAGATATAAGACACACAAAAATTGAAAAACAAAACAAGCAAACAATTAAGCATGAGCTGCCTCCCACGAAGCGCTTTTCTTTATTTATAAGTCTTGTAGCTAGACTCGAAGTCGTGCTCCTATTTTCCGTATATCTTAGATGCCCATTCGAATGCCTTGACTCTTCCTTCATCACAAATGTATTCGAGGCCTAACTTTAGACAAGTGGTGTAGTGAACTTTATCCTTACAATCAACCTCAAAAGCCGAAATATTGTCCACATCTAACTCATCAATGCCCTTAAACCTTTTATTTTTGTAAGGCATTACATATTTAACACATTTGGTCCCATTTGAGAACTTGGCTATTCCTTCCTCTTGATCATAAATCATCATGGATTCCTCAATAAATGGTCTTCCGAGTATCACATCTCCTAGGAATCCATCAATGATGCCCTTAACATCTTCCAAGATCATGAAATAACACCTATATGTGAAATTACCTACAAAGACATGCAATCCTCTAGCTCTCCCAACATAGTTACTTACTTTCCTAGGATAAAAGGGATCTCTCCTAGGTCCTAGCTTTTCGCTCATGATCCAATTGAAATAGAGCCTAGACATTATGTTCATGGGTGCCTTATAGTCTATGTAAGTGTGATCCCTACACAAGTACCCAATCATGCATGGTATCTTAATGTTTCTAGAGTCACCCTTTTTTATGCATGGCTCGAAAAGTGGTCGCGGGTAGTTAACTACGTTATAATGATAGGCGATTTCTTTCCATTAGGGTATGACTTGAAATACTCATTAAGTTCCTCTTCCTCACTACCCTCCATAATTTCTAATACTTTATAATCTCCTTCCCCAATTTCATCATCCGAATCATCACTCGTGGTTGAATTGCTATCTAAAGAACTAGTTGTTTCTTCAAGGGCTTTCTCAAGTGCACTTTCAGTTATCCTATTCAATTTCTTAAGTTCTCCAATTTCACTAAAGATACGAGCGCAAAGTTGGTTGGCATAGGTCGGATCAAGTGGTGGGTTTTGTGGCGGATGGTTGTTTGGTGGTGGATTGTCACCCATGGTGATAAGTGACAAGGTTACGAACAAAACCACAAAGAAGGGGGATAAACTACAAGGAAACTAATGAAAATAAGAAAAAATCTTACTTAATAGGAATCAAGCAAGGGAACCTAAACGAGATAGAAGTCTAACTAGCTATTCTATTCCCCGGCAGCGGCGCCAAAAATTTGATATGCACAGAAAGACCTCCTTTTCTACGAGCAAGTTTTTCAACCCTCTAGGAAGTGAACCTAACCGTTGTAGTGTAGTATGGGGTAAGCCTCGGGGATTGATATCGTTCTCTAGAGGAATAGGAATGCTAGTTAGAAATATATGACGAGAATGTGGGGTTGAGGATGATTCTTTTTTTTTCTTTTTTTTTTAATCTTTTTTATGGTTTTTAGAAAGCTAATGTAAAATCTCGGGGAAATTGGTTTGGGGGTGGTACTTCTACCGATTTTACTACTTCTACTAATTATCTAACTATCTAATTACTACGGATAGCTACGTTTAATTGAGATGTGTTCACTTAGATACTATTACTCTCTAGTTATCTTTTATTGGTTGGTTGAGTTGTCACGTCCTTTATCTTAACGCGTTGTATTCCTAAAAGTTGTAGGATGTACGGATCCCCTAGTTCTACGAGGTTATCTCTCGTATATGATTCACGGAACCGACAAACCTAAGCTATTCCATCCGTACACCATATCATCATCATCAAGCATTAAATACAATGAAAGCCTAATCGCACTAATTAAGCCAATTTCAATTAAGACAAGAAACAACCTAACAACAATCAATAACTAGGTTTCATAGATCTAAGCAAACATACAAGTAATTTAGCTAGACATGATAGACAAGCAAGCATACACACAATCAATCGAACATGGGGTAGACATAATGATAAATTGGATTAACAAACTTATCTTGATGTGTAAACTAGGGTATAGGACCCGAGAATACTGTCCAAGTCGGACTACAACTGAGTTAGGGTTTGCTCTCCAAAATTCTACCTCTTAAAATACATAAAAATCGAATTCTATATATAGATTTACAATCGTGACGGCGTCGCCATTTGCATGCGACGCCGTCATTAGGGTTTCGTCTGGGCCAAGTCATCGATGAGACGACGTCACTTGAGAGTTGTGACGTCGTAGGTCTTTAGTTGAGACGTCGTCTGGATTCTAGATCTGGGCCGTCTGGAGTGAAAACTACAAGAGACACCCTCCATATTTAAAGCGTGACGCCGTCAAGCTTTACGACCAGGAATTTCACTGAGCCGTCGCGTGCATGTTTTGATCAAGTCTTCATAGAAGGACGGCGTCGCCCTTTAGATGGGACGCAGTCAGGTTCTGTTCATCAGCCTTGAGTGTCTTCGATCTTGACTATGCCATTGTCTTCATGTTTTTGCTCCTTTTCTTCAAATGTGCTTCATTCAAGCATTTTGCTTCCAAGAGACCTTAAAAAGTGAAAAGGAACGAAATTAAGCAGTAACGGATATAAAATATGTCGAAATAGGGCTTAAATGACCCCCTGAAAGCGTATGTTTTAAATCCTTATCAATGCCTCCCTAGAAGTCCATCTATGAGTTAGAGGATGGTCTTTGTGGTAGACTTTCAAAAAAGAAGACAAAAATGACACGTGGCGTATCATCCTTGGCCTAGCCGCGTGCATGGAATGATCCATGGACGATGCAACACTACCTCTGAGCTAATGAGGTAGTGACACGTATTTGCTTGTTGCAACACTCGTTAGGGAAGCACCCGGTCGTGTCGTTTCCTGTCCGTGTTTGCCAGGCCTTTGGCCTGGGAGTTTGCCTCCCATGTGTGTTATGACAAGTTCCTACCATGATGGGCTTGTATAGAGCTTATGAGCCTTTATTCAGTTGGGTGAAAGCTCTATACGCTATCACTAACCCAGGGCCGGCTTTAGGGGAGTGCAAGAGGTGCGATTGCACATGGCCTCCGCTTGACGAGGGCCACCAAATTTCATGCACTTCTATTATATATGTGAACACAATATGAGATTCGAGCTTAATTAATTCATGCACTACTTATACATACATATATTATGTGTGTGGTTGAAGGCCCAAAGATAGTAATGGCACGGGGCCACTGAAATCCACGAAACGGCCATGCACTAACCGAAAACAAAATTGGCGTAAATTATACTTGGTAATTCAAAAATAAAAACAAGAATTAAAAAAATAAGAAAAATAACTTTTTACACGTAATTTATATACATATGTACAATAACAACATAATATCAGTGTTAAGCAGACAAACATATAACAATGATCATTAGATGCATATCTATCACTCTATGTACGCTAAACACAACAAAAAAAGTTATGTGAATATTTTAATTAGTTAGGGTTCATAATAAACTATAAAGAAAAAATTATCTCCTAATACCGTATTTCAAGGGTTATAGGTCCCAATACCGTCTTCCACGGTGTATGGGGGAGGTTAAGATGTAGACAGCCATACCCCTACCTAAGGTAGAGAAGTTGCTTCCGGTTCTATCAAAGGTAGAAAAGGACCTCCAGCCTTGCAAGAGGTGAGGATCGAACCCTTAATAAATAATTAATATTAATAAACTATAATAAAAAGTACATTGAGAAAACATGCTCATCTTGAAAACATGCATGAGTCAATTTTTGAAAACGGGAATATAATTATCAAATTGTAAGTACGAGTTACTGTAATATGAAAAAAAATATACGTGATTGTACTTATAACAACGACTCATGTAATTCTTATTTATTTATATAAGGATATGTAGAAAGACATTTTTTTAAAAACTTTAAGGAATATATTTTAACTTCATCTACACTAATTATGTGCTACTAAACTCGCATCTTGTGTATAACATAATATCAATAGTGAAATTTAAATAGCAACATCAACATGTATGTCACATAGTATAGTAAAATTTGAGTTATTTAAGAGAATTTTTTACAAAAATTTATTTTACCAAATTTTAATGGATATTAATGTATAATAGAAAACTCGTGCATAAGTATATAATTATATAATTATATGTAATTATCTTTAAACAACGGTACGAGGTATTTATAGTACGCACGATATGTGGTTGCCTTAAAAAGAATTCCATGTCGATCCTTGTACTATGTTTTCATTGGTTGGATGTGTGAAAATAATATGCTATCACACGGATTGAATTTTTTGTGTTTCTTTTGTCAAATATGCTATGAGGTATTTATAAGGGTGGTGGTAATGGGGCACGGTATGGTTCGGTTTGGGCTCATACCGTGCGGCAATACTGTTGCCTGTAGTGCGGTATGGTTTGGTTTGGGAGGAGAGCGGCATACATTGCCGAATCGGCATGGTGAAGGTGAAGCAAAATATAGCCGTTTGCAACGGCTTAAAATATAGCCGTCAGGTGTTTCAAAAAAAAAAATAAATATAAATAATAAAATAAAATAAAAGAGTAAATTACACCGTTCGTCCCTGTGGTTTGCTCCAAATCACACCGGTAGTCCCTGTTCTTTTTTTTTTGCTTTTTTGCTCCCTGTGGTTTACATATTGCACGCTGTTAGTCCTTATCGCTAACTACCGTTATCTTTTTCGTTATCTCAATGGCACCGTTAGTCCTAACCAAGCGATCACTTGCAGCGTTAGTCCTTTATACTAACGACCGTTAATAACTCCAAAATTTTATTAAAAAAAATCTTTTCTACGCGTTTTTTATCGTTTTCGCCCGTTTTTCTTACGTTTTTGTCCGTTTTTGTCCGTTTTTATACGTTTTCCTTCGTTTTTTTACGCTTTTGTCCTTTTTTCTTACGTTTTGTCCCTTTTTATACGTTTTCCTTCATTTTTTTACGCTTTTGTCCGTTTTTATACGTTTACTTCGTTTTTTTATGCTTTTTTCCTTTTTTCTTACGTTTTTGTCCGTTTTTATACGGTGTACTTTAAAAAAAAATGACGCTGTTTTTAATCTGATTTTTTTTTCCGATTAAAAAAAAAATACGTTTTTTTTAATCTGATTTTTTAAAAAGTTTTTTCCGATTTAAAAAAAATTGCGTTTTTTTATCTGATTTAAAAAAAAGTTTTTTCCGATTTAAAAAAAATACGTTTTTTTAATTTGATTTTTAAAAAAGTTTTTTTTGATTTAAAAAAAATTACGTTTTTTTATCTGATTTATAAAAAAGGTTTTTCCGGTTTAAAAAAAACGTAATTTTTTAAAAAACTTGATTTAAAAAAAAGTTTTTTCCGATTTTTTAAAATCAGATTAAAAAAAACGTATTTTTTTTAAATCGTTAAAAACTTTTTTAAAAATCAGATTAAAAAAAACGTATTTTTTTTAAATCGGAAAAAACTTTTTTTTAAATCAGATAAAAAAAACGCAATTTTTTTTAAATCGGAAAAAACTTTTTAAAAAATCAGATTAAAAAAAAACGTATTTTTTTTAAATCGTAAAAATAAAATCAGATTAAAAACAACGTCATTTTTTTTAAATTACACCGTATAAAAACGGACAAAAACGTAAGAAAAACGGACAAAAGCGTAAAAAAACGAAGTAAACGTATAAAAACGGACAAAAGCGTAAAAAAACGAAGGAAAACGTATAAAAAGGGACAAAAACGTAAGAAAAACGGACGAAAGCGTAAAAAAATGAAGGAAAACGGACAAAAACGGACAAAAACGTAAGAAAAACGGGCGAAAACGATAAAAACCGCGTAGAAAAGATTTTTTTTTAATAAAATTTTGGAGTTATTAACGGTCGTTAGTATAAAGGACTAACGCTGCAAGTGATCGCTTGGTTAGGACTAACGGTGCCATTGAGATAACGAAAAAGATAACGGCAGTTAGCGATAAGGACTAACAGCGTGCAATATGTAAACCACAGGGAGCAAAAAAGCAAAAAAAAAAGAACAGGGACTACCGGTGTGATTTGGAGCAAACCACAGGGACGAACGGTGTAATTTATAAAAATTATTCCTCTATAAATATACACTTTAATCACCATTTTCAAATCACATTTTATTCTCATTTTCTTCTTCCAACTATCATTATTTTAAAAAGATGGATGCTAAGAAAGCAAAAAGTGTTTCAACCTCATCCAAAGGTCGTGGACGAAGCTCTCGATCACAACCCGTTCGTCTGCAAGTTCAATCACAACCACCTCCCTACTATCCCCAAATGAGTCCTAAACCCGCTCACTATTATCCTCAACCTGTTGGGGGTTAGATCCCAGAACAGGGTTAAGACAATCAATAACTGTTCAGCAGAAACAACAAAGAGTCAGAAGTAACAGATACCACTTGGTGGTTACCGGATATCACTTGGAATCGTGTGATCACTTTCCAAAGTAAACTATTCGACCCTAATGCCTGAGTATCACGAATATCTACTTGGGATAAGACCAAATGCAGTTAGAGAATTAGGCACAATTCTATAACCCTTTCACTAATAAGTGTTTACGTTTTCTGTATGTTTCTCATGCATGTTCAGATCTCCTATATATAGGAGGTTACTCTTGAGCTATTCCAATGGAATTATGAGTATTAATCGGCCCATTAATAGCCTCATAATTATCCCCATTATAGCCGTTAGTGGTTACATGACCAATTAAACGTGGTCATAAAGAAGTTGTAACTGCCATTTAGTAGTACTTTCCATAAGCAGTACTTTCTACTAGCAGTACTTTCACTTGCAGTGGAAGTACAACCTATCAGTGGAGACACTGCTTATCAGTACTTTCATAGCACTATCAGTGGATACACCACTTCAGTGGAAACACTGCATATCAGTGGAAACACTGCTTATCAGTGGAAACCACAAGCAGTACTTTCCACAAGCAGTACTTTCACCAAGCAGTACTTTCACCAGTACTACCAATACAAACCACTATAAGAGTCAGGGTGTTCATGGACCTTATGGGTGTACACTCCGTACCTCCTAACCCATTACAAGGTGTGAACTATTCCCACAAGTGCACTAAATTTTCCAACAATCCTCCCCAAATTTAGTTCACTTCCTTTGCATGAAAAATAAACATCAATCAAAACATGTGCATAAACGAAAATGTCCTGAGGATTGAATTTCCATCTTATTAAATTACACGTTCAAATATTCGAGAATCAGGGTGTTCTAAGAATTGAACCCTTCAACCCATTTTCATGACCACTTTCATGACGAACCACTTTCATGACGAACACCTTTCATGACGAACACCAAAGGTGACTATTCGTCACAAAGGTGACTATACGTCACAAAGGTGACTTCACCACATAG
>BPTQ01000001.1:65267146-65471262 GCA_019973895.1 Chrysanthemum seticuspe | reverse complement strand
CTAACAAGCTCAGAAGGTGAATCTTCCACATAAATGATGTCTCCACAAGATAACGAATCATCATCATCAGAGTCGGAGAACATCTCAACATGATCATTTTGGAAGACAAGAGGAGGAGGGATATCACACACATGATCAAGAATTCCCTGTGACTCTCTTGGGATTGGGACAAGGTCCTCAACACTAGACTTTATGAATTCGTCCAATTCCTTTTCAGGAACAGTGTCGAGATGCTCGTCCCCCATAATAAGAGAGTGAGTGTGAATCTCGGGTGTGATAGCAGTTGTTTGAGATGGAATCTCAACTGCAGGGATATCAACTGACTGAGGGAGTTGAGAAGTATTATCTTTAAAAGGATAAAAACTCTCCTCGTCATCATCATACAGAGCTGCCTTGAGAAATTGGGAACGCCTTAGAGCTGCTTGCTCTAGGATTAATAATTCTTCCCTAGATTTGCGAGCTTCTTGTTCTTCTCGTTCTTCGGCCAGCAATTCTCCTATGGTCTTTTCACCACTCACTTGATTCTTAAAGTTACTAATCATATCATCAAGTGTTTTCATTGTGGTTTCAAAATCCTGGGAGATTTCATGAGACAACGGCTCAGGTGGAGTTTGAACCGTATAGTGCTGTTGAGGTTGGAAATTTTCAAATATGTAAGAGTCATGATTGTTGCAAGGAATTTGGTTCCCTATTTGACAATCAGAGCTGAAATGGGGACCTCCACAGTACTCACAACAGTAAATCTGTTGAGTCAGGACTGGTGAATCATATGGATTTTGGTCATACCCAAAGTTCTGAGCATCACCGGAAAACTGTTCATAGACAAACGTGTTTCCGGATTGACAATCAAATTCTAGGTGAGGACCTCCACAAAATTCACAGCAGGTATGTTGATTATATGAAGATAAGTCGGGCTGTGGTGGGTAATTGGAAAAGTTTGAGGGGTCGTTAAATGGATCAGGATCATAATCAAATGAATTCCTCGAACCACAAAACAAACAACTCCCGTTATGAATATCATTACCACATTGTACACACGTACACCAACGACAGGGTGAACCATAAAGAGGCTCACCACAACCGACACAAGGAATAAACGATTGCATTTGAGAGTTATGAAGAGGAATCAGTTTATTCAAAGGATCAACAAAACCAACATGGTGATCCGAATGACTATCAAGTCTCGAAGAACATTCAGAAAAATCAGGAGGTAGGACAAGTGGTGTGCTCTGAGAGCTAGCAATTTCCACCACTTCCGTTATGGTCTCCGGTTTTTGAACATCAGATAATTCGCACCAATAACAATATTTGCTTGCACCCATCCTTCCACATCGCTTGCATAAACAATCCGGATTCTGACAACAGAGCTGATCCTCTTCCATACTGCTTTTGCAGTGGAAACAACGAGGATAATCGAACGTCGCCATGAGAATTAAACATGTAGAGGGTTAAAGAAATAGAATTAAGTGGTTTTGAGGTTAAAGAAGAGCTGAATCAAACGGTACGAGGGGGTAAGAGAAATAGAATCATACGGATAAGAGGAATGAGAAGAGAATTTTTGGTATTTTTTTTTTGAAAAACATGATGTAAAAACAAAGAATGAAAATCTTTTTGGGTTTTGATTTTTTATTTTTAAAAGAGAATATAAACACATACAGATGGTATGAACAATGAGTGAATATCCAAATCACTAATCTGCTAGACGGAAGATAATCAGCACAGCTCCCCAGCAGCGGCGCCAAAAATTTGATGCGCTCCAGAACAGTCAAGCTTTATCACACAAGCCTGCCACTTGTGAATGGCAGACCGTAACAAGCTTAAAACGGCTCAGGAACGAAATCAATGAAGATCTGAGGAGTATAGAGTCTCCCCGGGTCGTTATGTCCCAGCGAGCTATGCAATGGATCATCAAACGTATAGTGGTCGCGAGATTTGAACGGGAAAAGGATTTGGAATTATTATAACTACGGAAAAAGGACATAAACTACAAGGGCTAAAATGAAAATTAAAGGAAATTAAAAAGATTAAAAATATTAAATAAACGCTATCACTATTTTAAAATTGATGAACGTTTAAAACTTAAAACTTAAAGGAAATTAAAAAGATTAAAAATATTAAATAAACGCTATCACTATTTTAAAATTGATGAACGTTTAAAACTTAAAACTTACGTTTAAATAAAAATACGTAAACGTACAAAATAAAAAGTGAAATCTAAGAAATAAAAATCCTAAAAATATGAAAATGACATTTTTACAAACCTAATGATAAAAGAAAAGTTTTAGAAAAAGAAAATTATTTTTATAACTATTTAATTAATTATTATTAACTTAAAAACTATTTTTAACTATTAAATAATAACCTAAAATGCAAGAAATTAGGAAATAAAGCTAGAAAAATAAAATTAAGACTTAGAAAAATCTAAAATACCAAAATAGACTTTTCAAAACTATTTTTGTATTTTTATGATTATTTTTCTATTTTCTAGGAATTTTAAACTATTTAAAACTAATTAAATTATTTAAAAATACAAATTTAACTAAGAAAAATATGGAAAAATACTTTTTTGGCTTTTTATATTTATCTAAACTTAAGAAAATTGAAAAATTATTTTTTTGAAACTTTTCTTAATTATTTGAATTTAAAGCTAATTAAAAATACTTAAAAACTAATTTAAATTAAGAAAATAGCAAACAAGCTTGGAAAAATCTGAAAATTTCAGGAAAACTCCAAAATAATATAAGGAAGCTATGAAAAATAGAAAAACATGGGGTTGTGTGGAGGAATTTGAAACTGAAGTGGAATGTGCTTAAAAATAAGCACTTGGATAAGTTAAAACCACACCAAAAGGTGTCAAACTGAATCAAAAGCTCCTATAAGCTAAATTAACCTAAATGCAACAGGAATCAACAAGCTAATACCACAGAATCACAAGCTAGCACAGATTAGATGAAATGAGATTTAAGCTAACAAGCAGTTTCTGGGACAAACTTTGGGCTCAAGGATAAGCAATCAAATAAGCTAGCAACTAGAAACCAAAACTAAGAACTTACACTAGACCTAGGTGAGACCTTGTAAACTAAATTACAGACCTAGGTGAGCTAAAATGAAACCTGTGCAGACCTTGCAAAACCTGCATAAACCCTGTGCAGGTAACAGTGCCCTGCACAGGGGATTTAACACCACATTCACAAGCTCTTTTGAGCTTAAGAAAAAAATTACAAAAATTGACAAAAATGATGATGATAAAATAGACCAAGAGAGGTTTTAAAAGCCACAAGAATCACTTGATTTGACCTAGAAATGAGTGCATGAAAAATCCCTCTAGTTGAGCTCAAAACTGAGTTTGTGCATTTTGACTTTTTAAATAAGAATGAAAAGCTGACCAAAATGAAATTTGAAGCTAAATCTTGGACTGATCTAGATGTATTATGATGAAGTAAAGACAATGCAACCTTGGTTTATGAATTTGGAACACAAAATAAGATTTTGACTTGAAAATTACTCAACAGACAAGTGATTAAGACAGGCATAAAGGAATTTTGACTTTGAGCTTATGTGGGTGCAAGAACAAGACAGATAAGGGCTCAAAGGGACTAAACAAGCATGACCCATCAGGTACCAAGCACTGAGCTATCCTCTAGCATAGTTTAAAGGCCAAATCCAAACACTACTTAAAACATTGAATCAACAACAAAACTGAGATAACTGTTAATCCAACTGATTTAACTGATTAAACTTAGTTACATGGACCTAAATACAACTATATAAACCAGTCTACACTAGTGGTGACCACAGAAACAGTTACAAGCTAAAACTGCAATATGATTTGAAATATGAAAATCTGGAAACTTACTAACCACTGTGTCCAGCTTATGCAGGCCAAAACCAGAACCCAAACCTAACCTAATCTAACCTATTTCACCCCATTTCAACCTCTGCATCACCAGTAACCATTTCCAAAACCATATGAAGCTCAGTTTAACTTCTGTTGACTATTTCACAAAATGGCTTGAAAATTAAATGTAACCTTTTGAAAGGCTATGATAAGCTTATATAAGATTGTTTGAGTTAGAAAATAAGCTACTAGGAGCTTATACATAAGAAATTGATACTAAACTTTGTAACAATAACATGAAACTTATAACTTAGATGAAAAGTTGAGATTGATACTTAAAAGTGACTTACAAAGATTTGTCAACTGAATTATGATACATAAAAGCTGAGATTACAGTATTTGGACTTAAAGCTAAAACATTAATATAAAAACGACATTAAGAAAAAACTACAAAACTAACTAACTCCATCCATAGCTTCTTTCTTCCTTTTTATAGCTCCAAGAGCTTTCTCTCACTTCCTCGATTGAATCCCACCACACTTTAGGACCCTTGGATGTCTTGGGAGATTTTTAGCCATAGATTGGTTTTTTGGCGGGAAAATTGTTTTGACAGTTGGAGGGTTGAGTGTGGATGATGGAGGGGACAATGAGTTGTAGGGGAGGGGCTGGTGTAGGTGGTGTGGGAGATGGAGGAACAAAGGTGTTGGGATTGCAGGCTACTTTGTCGGGGAAGACAGGATAGGGGGCGGGGTGTGTTTTGTTTAAACGTTGGGTAAATGGGTGGGTTGGATTCGGGTTAAAGGAGACTGGACCGGGTAAAGGGTAAAAGGGATTGGATTGGGCTTTGAATAATATAAGGTCCGTTTGGTTGTTTATTAAACACAAGGACCATTTTGCAATTTCACAAAACCAAGGGACCAAACCTGCAAATTATGAAAAGTAGTCCAAGGGTTGGTCTTGCCAATCTTAAATAGACCAAGGGCTAGATTTTTCATTTTTGATTTTTTCAAAGTTCCCAGGGATCTATTTTGCCATTTTTGGATTTTCAGGGACTAAACCTGTAATTTCTCAAATATTTTTGGATTTTCCACCAAAGGACTAAATATGACAATTTATGATTCCAAAAGGACCTTTGGTGACTTTTCTTTTAAAATAAATGCCTAGGGACTGATTTTGCCATTTTCTGAAAGTCGGGGGACTGAAACTGCCAATATTGCAAACTTTGATCGATTTTCCTTTGTTTTTGCACATTTTGCATTTAAAACACATAAAACACAATCCCTGGGATATTTTAAGTATTTTGATATCTTTTTGATTGTTTTTGTATGTTTTGGCAGTTTAAATACGACAAAAATGATGAGTATTTGAGCACTCATCAATCCCCCACACTAAACTATTGCTAGTCCCTAGCAATCTTTTGAGAAAAACTAATGGATTTGAATCTCTTTACCAAAAGCCATTACTTCTGGAGTAGCCAAATGTTTCAGTTCAAGTAAGAACCATGGTACACCGATAACCATGTGATTTTGAGCAAACCACCAGCTTTCAACGGATTTGATTTGTCTTTACCAGAAGCCGTACCCTTCTGGACTAGCCAACTCTTAGATAAATTATCAATATTATCTTTGGTGAGCTGATTACCAATTATGGATTTTCCACTGCCTTTACCACAAGCCATAAACTTGCGGGCTAGCCAACTCTTCACTTTTTAGGATATGGTGAGTTGAATACCATACAAGAGGGGAGACTGGTGAATGTTGGTCATGGTGGTTTTCCGTACTTAAAGAATGCATAGGTGATAACCAGGATTTGGTTATAATATCTGATAGGCATCCTGCCATTGCGTTAGCAGTACGCAATGAATACCCATTGGCGTTTCATGGTATTTGTTGTCGTCATCTTTTGATGAACATTTCGTTAAAAAAGAAAAAAAAAACAAAGGGGCTATATTGGAGCATATGCAAAGCGTATACACCTGAAGAATTTGATAGTCAGATGCAAATTCTACAGGCTATTGAGCCTGAGGCGTACAACAAGTTACTTGAAGCAGATGTGCAAAGATGGTCCAGAGCGTATTGCCCACGCAATCGTTACAATTATTGTACATCAAACAGCGTTGAGTCTGTTAATGCTTGTACTGTAAAATCAAGGAAGCTTCCAATCACAATGTTGACTGAGCAATATCGATCAATGGTGCAAGATTGGTATTATAAACGGCGACAAGCCGCAGGTATTTATCTTCCAAAAGAAAATATATTTTTTAAATGGTTTTGTTTACTACAAAGAAACTTATTCACGTCTTTGTGTTCATGCAACGAAAATGAAGTATGAAATCACAGATTGGGCTGCCCATAAGGTGGATAGAAGGAAAATAAAAAGCGCAACTTGGAGTGTATATGGGGTTAATGCAAGTCGGTTCCAGGTTTATGATGGGCGATACAATCGTGAAGTGAACTTAGAGAACATGTCATGTGAATGCCGCAAATGGCAGCTTTCCGGCATACCTTGTGGGCACGTTATTGATGTTACTAGGTTTTTGAATCAAACGGATTGTGTGCAATTTGTTCAACATTGGTTTAAAAAACCAATATACCAGGCGACGTACGCAGAGTCGGTTAATTTTGTAGGAGAGTTTCACGAATGGGATTATCCAGGGTATATACAACCCATCACTCCTCCACGAATGGACAACCCACAACCTGGTCGGCCAAAAAATACTGACCGTATATGATCTCAGGGTGAGGAACCACAAGTTAAACATTGTGGTAGGTGTGGTGAAGCAGGCCACAAACGTGGGCAATGCAAAAAACCATTTGTCTTCCAGCCACTAAAACGGAAAGAATACCCAAAGAAAAAAAAGTCAGTTAACGAGCATCCTGAAAATACACCTACGGCCAACTCATACCTGACTCAAACACTTGATCACAGCTTCCCTAATTATGACTCATACCCAACGCAACCGTTCGAACAAAACACATACTCACCACAACCATATGATCAAATGTTTTACACAACAGACCCATATGACCAAGGTCAACCAAGTCATGAACAAAATGATCATCAAAACCCGTATCCAGGTTATGACCAATACGACTCCCAACCATACGCCTCTCAGCATTTAAATGATCAAAACACTCAGTCATCGAATAATAGTTGGTTTAATTTATTTGGTTTGTAAACTAAGTAGTACCTTTTTTATGTTGTTTTCTTACATTGGTTTGATTTTGTAACATATGTCATGTTTATGTTATGCTAGTATGTATTTTCACAACCACCTTATTTCAGAAAGTACAAATGGATGATCACCAAAACATAATCATTTACAATGTTGATTTGATAACACAGAATATTTGACTTTTCAGCTTTAATCATAAAAAAAAAATGACGTGATAACTCATTCACCTATTCTGACAAAGAAATGACTAAGCACCTTTAATCATATATATATAACCACTACTTTGAGGTGGTTTCATTACTCAAATTCAATTGTTACTTCTTCCATTCATCAAATGTCAACATCTAGTACGCCTACATTCAACTTCACTATCAACTTCAACGGAAATTTTACACTTACCCAGTAACATATCAAGATGGTTCAAACATGAGTATCAATGTTCCAGAAATTGATTTTCAGGATATGGTTACTTATCTAAAGAGAAAAATACCAACGAGGGTCAACAATCTATATTACGCATTGCCAGAAAACAAAACGTTGAACGGTCTAAAACCAATTGAAAATGATTATGATATAGATGTTATGTATGACATCGCAAAGGTTGCTGGGAAGCTCCAACTTTTCGTTTCTGAGCAACCAATATGGAATAATCGTTCGTATTCGTAATCATATGACTGAATAAGTGTCATGTATGCTTTAAGATTGTCTTATTTGTATTATTTTCATTATCAATGTTGGAATGAATGTTAGCATATGTATTCAAATTACATTTATTCAACTAAAAGTACAAACGTTCATTACTGAAAGACAAACCACATAAGATAAAAACATAAACACAATCTTCTTATTTGTTGGGTTGAACAACAAACATCTGTGCCACTCCATCATAAGCAGTGGAAGTACATTCAACGAAAAACATTACCTCGTCATCTTCAGTAATATCAATACGATAGTCAAATGAAGGCAACTTACAAGACAAATAAATCGGAAGATTTGGATCTAACTTGAATTTCTTCACCACCAAACCAAGTAACCCTGAGTACGTCATATCATTATACATAATTACACCTCGATGCTGATCATCAAAATGTAATACACACTTGAACTTCTTAATATTTGAATTCATGGCTACCCTAGAGAGAAGTAATAAATCTATGTTTATTTCAATTCTAAGGTAGGCTATAAGGTAGGTTATAAATGACAATGTCGATATGACAACTCACTGACAATGTCGTATATACTTTCAAATTTACACGAAATATGACATTTTTAAGAACTAACATTGATTTGACAAATCACTGACAATGTCGTGTATGCTTACAATTTTATACGAAATACGACATTTTTAAGTACGAACATTGATATGACAACTCACTGACAATGTCGTTGTCGCTTACAATTTAACACGAAATATGACATTGACATGACTAATCAATGACTTTCATATGAACTCTTTTTACAATTTTGTAAATGCTTCCAGAATGTTTTCAAGTACGTACTTTTTTAGTTCTAAACACAAGATAAATTAAAAACCGTATATCTAACCATTCACATATATTTAAGTACGTACTTTTTCCCATCATTTTAAAAAAACTATGAAAAAATTTAATGTTTAAAGGATTTGTATACTACACAAGTGAAAATACATTAACCATTATATTGAAAAGATTTTATGTGTGAGATATAGATATGTGTTTCTAAGTCTATAGATATAGAAATTCTATTGTAATTCATCATGACCCTAAAACAAAACATGTGTCGTAGAAAACCCTAAAACATGTCGTGTATAGGGTATTATATTACACGACATTGTCTAGGGCTTGAAATGAGAATGCAAAATATGTGTGTCGTGTATTTCCATCCTCTATACACGACATGGCCTTTGTCTTTTTTCCATCTCGTGTATTTTCTTGAATGGTACCCGACATGCCCCTAAACTTTGTCCAAGTATTGACCCATGTCGTGTATTTTATTGAATGGTACCCGACATGCCCCTAAAGATTGACCCATGTCGTGTATGTTTTTCACACTAGATGAGATTGGTAAGAATAAAAAAAAGGCATGTCGTGTATAGACGTCCTTTTGTACCCGACATGCTACAAATTTATTTGCAAGAATCATTTGTGGCCATACACGTCCATGTCGTGTATATAGTGAAAATATATACCCGACATGGATGGGTATTTTTGATATTGAGAAGAAAGATGGGTAAGTGCAGACACGGTATTATCATTTTGGGTAGTACAGTAATTTTCACTTTTTACTACTACATGAGAGTATGAGACGCCTACTGCCCAAACAATTTATTCCCCACTTGTAATTACTTTGTTTTTTTCATTTTATATTGAGCCAAATGAAATATAGTAGCCTGTTAGTCAAATATTTAAGTTAATTTTATGTTTTAACGGTATTTTAAAAAATGAAAAAATTGTGGGATGAAATTAACAAGTAACCCGATAGAGCCAACCAGATAACCCGCAACCCGATAGATCCGATACCTTATAGGGTCGGGTTGCGGGTTAGTTTTTATTTTTTCAAAACCCGATAGACCCGACCCGATAAGCCTCAAACCTGACCCGATAACCTTTTTGACACCCCTAATTACCACCAACCCTTAATCGCCTACTTATATTTGTAATAGTTGAATTATAATATATTTTGTGAATGTAAAAAATAAACTGTAAAACTTATAAAGTAACTTGGATAGTTTTGGTGTCAGAGTCAATCAGATCGAAATCGTTTCAACTTTTAAATGAATATTATACATCATGTTTATTAATAGCAAATAAAATAAAACGATACTAATCGCAACCTATACATGTAGTATTTAAAATTCTTTTTGGCAATTGTGATTTCCGACCTTATTTGCCAACTTATCAACGGGGGTTTTGAAGCCCATCATGAGACAAACTTAAACTAGGTAAAATCTTATCTTTCTTAAGAATGTAGACGTTGATACTTCAAAGCTATTTGCAAGTAACATGCGTATACACTTAGGTGTCAATGCAGAAAAACGACGCGTTAGATCTAGGGACGGAACCAATGCTAAAAGTGACCAAGATCACAAATCTTTTTTAACTGCAACTGAAAGGAAAAATTAACAAAAAGGTGCATTTTCAATAAAAACGAACGAGTTTAGTAAAATTGCGTTCACTATTCACTAGTTTTCGTTAACCTCGAAAAACCCCTTTGGCCAGCCCTTGCTAACATGTTTAATTACATGTCTAAAAATGCTGTCACAACAATTTATTACGCAGTAGTTTATAACACATCAGCATGGACGAAATTAGGGGTTCTCGCAGGTTTTCGAAAACCTCATGAATTTTTACGATGTAGTATTAATTTTTTTTTTAAAAACATAATGCACCCGATCTAGTATTATTTAGTTAACTCTATTATGTAAAAATTCATTTTTTTTTTTTTTTTTTTTGTAATCAATCATGTTTGGTATTGATATGTCCCCGCAATTCATACATAACATAGGTTATAAATAGCGCGATGCGTGACGTGGCGGCATGATCATGCCTCACGCTTTTGCGATCAAAACGAAGCTTTTGCATTTATAAGACGTGAAATAAAGCGGCACAAAATATGAAATTATATATTTATATCATATTTCATATATATAGATTTTACAAAAATATGTAGCATAAGACAGCGTGACGGCATGACCAAACCTCACGCGTCTTTGCAAGCCTTTTAGATAAAATTAAGCAATTCTTTTACGTTTCTCACACATCATCTCATACGCACAAAAAAGTTTAAAAATACGTTCCAAAAGTCGAAAAGATTTTGAGAATCGATGGCGGGAAAACTAGTCATAATTTTTTTTACCCCCTTTTTATTCCAAGCCCTAGCTCTTATTTCATTCTTATCCCCAAAAGTAACAAACACACTCTTCCTTTATTCCTTCAAATCCACAAATCATTTCATTTTAGCAATCCATCCAAACACGCTATCCCAATCCCAAACGCTAACGCTAGATTCCTTTATTACTCAACCAGTAAGCTCTTTAATTTCAATTTTATTACCTAGGGTTTGTTTTTTTTTTAATTCGATTGTTTAATTAACTGATTTGATTTGTGGAATAATAGAGAGAGATATGGCTGATGTGTTTGACGATGAGAATGAAACCGAGCAAACGGTGTCGTTGAATGAGTACCTTGAAGAGGTCGAGCATCAGGAGCTTGTAAGTGATGCTTTTTTTATATAATATTTTATTTGTGTGATTTTGTTAGTTAATTCAAGGGAATGGAATTAGGTTGAGGATTTAGCCACGCAGGGCCGTCTTCGAGTTTTCGGGGCGAAAACTCAAAATGAGGCCCTCAAAAATTAAGATAGGATGCAAACTAGTTATATAAAGTGCACCGTACATGATTAGCGTTGTCAGATTTTGTTTAACTAGTATATGATGGAACTTTACGAGTAGATGATTTTTTGCGGGTAATATCACACGAATTGGTACAGGAAAAAAAGTGATTTTGTGTGTTTGTGTGTGACTAATTTTGCATTTGGGGTACTAAGGGGTGTTTGTTTAGGCTTATATAGCCAGCTTGTGGCTTATCTGATTTTGGGCTTACGTTCATAAGCTCTCTTTTTGTGGCTTATTTTGACTCTTTCCAGCTTATGTAAGTTTCTTATGTTATATAAGCTGAAAAGTTTCAAAATAAGCCACAAAAAGTGAGCTTATGAAACACAAGCCCAAAATCAAATAAGCCATAAGCCGCCAATATTAGCCGAAATAAACACCCCCTAAGTACAAGTGTAACATGTGTAAATTAGCACAATTGCGATATTAAGATATCGTAGCTCATAGCTAGCCATAGTTGTTGGTTGTTTGTCATGTTTGTAATATTATATATAGTTTGAGAAAATAAGGTAAGATATTAGGATGGTCTGTTAGTTTTCAGACATATGCTTGTTGCTTTGTAAGCAATAGGTATTGACCCTTAGGTAGAGGTATGACTGATTGACTGGTCTACATCATATCTCCCGCGTACTCCACACTTTAGTGGAATTGGGTAATGCTTTATGTGTGATCAATGTTGCTGTTTTAGGGAGGTTAGTATATGCTGTTCAAGCCATATGCTTGGTTTTTTTCGGTTTCAAATGACGGCTAGGAATTGAGGTTCTAGGTTTGCCTTAGGGTTTTACCTTTTGTATCAGCTGGGGGATATATCATGTATATGATATATATGAAATTGAGTTTGATGGAATTTCATGGATATAGCTAAAGAGTGCAAATTTGTTTAAAATGATATGTCTCGCGTCAATCAATGAAGTTTTCTTATTAGTAATTAGTAGGTTTTGGATGTTTTTACTAAGTTAAAAACATTCAACTAGTCATAGTGGGTAGTTTTGTTTCAATATTACAGTCTGTTGGCAAAAACTTTGCATAACGTAGAATATTGTTTTGTTTTAAACCATATATTTGGTTCTTTGAGAGTACACATCACTCCTGCATTTTGTACTTTAGGACAAGGACTCCTTGGTGAGACCACTGAAACTGAGGGAATGCACATGATATTGTGACATCCTTTTTCTCATGTAGTGAAGTTACTGTATTTGAAGGGAAGATAAACCTAAAATGCATCGAGTTGGGTTTTTTTTAGGCCAAAAGTTGTGTTAGAAAGCTGAACACACTTCATAAGTCATGCAAGTGACCTGATTGTAGTATTAGGGAAACCTTAGTGAGCTACTTACTATTTACAAGATGAACTAGCGTCTGAACCCAATCAACCCATGCTATATATGTAAAACTTACAGGTGGCAAAACGGGCGGGCACGGGCTACGGGCTAAACGGGCTATGGGCTAAACGGGCATAGGCTAAATGGGCACGGGCTAAACGGGGCACGGGCCAAACGGGTGCATGTTATACGAATCGCTTTAGAAAGGACCCAAAATGACAAAATAAATTCCTCAAATGTAAAACCTCATTTATATTAAAAAAAAAAATATATTATATCTATAAGTTTTTCTTTAAAAACAATTGTGGTGTTCTCCAAGTGATAGAAAATATGTGCCTGTTTGTGCCCATTTAACTTTTAAATGGGCAATATATGCCCATTTCAAAAAAAGAAGGGGGCTAAATGTGGCCACATTTTTTAAAAAATTGCCCAAATTAGCCCATTTTTTTGATTTTGGTCACAAATTGCCACCTCTAGTAAAACTAGAGCAACAAATAACACTATACAAGTCCATGATTTAGTTACGCCCTCTAGTTGATAAATAGATATAAGAATCAAACACTGTATTTTTACAGTCTTGTACTCTTAAAGTCTTATCTAAGAACTTGAGGACCGATTATTCCATTGCAGCAGTATATTCGATGAAATGACTAATAATGATGGTCAATACTGTTTGTTATTTTGAATACAAGTTATTAATGGTGTTTGACATACTTTTTATTTTCTGATCCCTTGTTATAGGAAGCGGATTTAGTTCTGGGTGGTGATGAGGGAAAGGAGTGCACCTATGCCAAAGGTTATATGAAGAGGCAGGCAATTTTCTCGTGCTTAACATGCGTTCCTGATGGAAATGGTGGTGTTTGCACTGCATGTAGTTTGTCTTGCCATGATGGGCATGAGGTTTGTCTTTTTCTTTTATTATCTATATTTGATAAATGTGTCTGTTATTTGATTTCTTATGCTGTACATTTTACCACTATGTTTGGTGGTTTGCATACAAATAAGTAGGCGCCTATAGGCATTTTGAGCCTTAGTGAGTTAAAGAACTTTCACACTGCATTTGTGCAATGCCTTTTAGTTGATTGTCATTCATGAAATTTTGGAGTTCTGCCGCCAACTTGATCTATATGCTCAATGATTTAATATAAGATATCTTACTTGCCATGATTGACATTATCTTTCTCTTTACAAGACCTTTTTCGTCTTCATTTTGCCATATGTTTTCTTCTCTACTGGTGGTTCCTTACATACGGATTGTCTTCTAAAACAAGTCATGTTCAATTGGTTCTCCAAGTCATCCAGATGAGAAGTTGATGGCAATGATTGGTGGAAGACAAACATATCTAAAAATAGAACCATGTACATATTTAAAACATAAAGAAAGAAAAAATAGGATAAGGTATTAACAATAGAGAAATGATTGCTTACAACACTCAACCTGTGTATACTTCATATAGGATCAAGTAGATACGTGTAATTGAAATGCTAATACGACCTGTAGTAATTTTTTCTTCTATGGAAAGTCTTGCAAAGGGTATGGCTTAGCCACTTTTTTTGTTTCAAGAAGAGGTGTATCATGCATGCTTTTTGACCATTTGGGTTGGGTTTATCATTTATAGCACTTGCGCTTAGCTACGTTCTATCATGGCAGTATATGCTAAATTTGTTGAGGGTTTGCTGTTTAGACTGAAATTTGCTATAGATTGCATCGTGCGTCTGATCCTTTTTTGTTTTGGCCAAATTTTTTGGTCCTGTATCAGATCATAGAACTCTGGACTAAGAGAAAGTTTAAGTGCGATTGTGGCAATTCAAAATTTGGAGCAGGCTATTGCAAACTCTTACCAAGCAAAGATTCTGAAAATGAAGAAAACGCTTATAACCAGAATTTCAAGGGGAAATATTGTACATGTGGCCGCCCTTATCCTGATCCAGATGCCGAGGAGCAAGTAGAAATGATCCAGTGTTGCATATGTGAGGATTGGTTTCACGAGGAGCATCTTGGTCATGAGTCCACTAATGAAGTTAGTATTATTAATTATACTACACATCAACTCTTATGTATTGTCATAATCTTGTTGCTGAGTCTTTGTAGTAATTGATACTTACTAAAGACATCAAGAAAACTATATCGTGTTATAATTATGTTAAACTAAAAAGAATATATAATCTTGAAGGAAATTCATTTATTATAACCATCTGTTTTGTCATTGTAATATTAGGTAAAGTTCCCAGTAGATGAGGAAGGCGAACCTCTGTATGAAGATCTTATCTGCCACAAATGCTCCCCCATTTGTTCCTTTCTGCACCTTTACCCTCCAACCATATGGGCATCAGATAAGGAACACACTGCAACTCCTTCCAAAGAAAAAGATGTGGCTGCAACTCCTTCCAAAGAAAAAAATGTGGTGTCTGCACCTTCTGCTTCTGGATCATCTTCAATGCTCGAAGATGGTACTTTAGAGATTCGTGATGCAGACCCTGCTGCTGTACCTGATGGTAACTCCAAAAGCCCGCATGATGATAAGGATGTGGTTCTTGGTGAAAAACCCGTTACATGTCTTCTTGGTGTTGACTTGTCGGCCACTGAGCTAGCCTCGGAAAAAAGTCAACCAATGTTTCTTGCAAAGAATTGGAGGGAGGCACTCTGTGGATGTGCTAAGTGTTCAGACTTTTATGCTAAAAAGGGAATCAGTTACTTGCTTGATAAGGAGGATTCTATTGCTGAGTATGAGAGAATGGCTAAACAGAAGAGAGACGAGAAAATGCAGCAACAAGAAGGGGCTGAGTTGAATTTTCTCAGCAATCTTGGACATGCGGAGAAGATAGAAATACTTTCAGGCATTGCTGACATGAAAGATGAGATTCGTTCATTCCTGGTAAGTTGCCTTTACTGTAATGCTAATATTGCAGAGTGTCGCTAGTTCTATTAGATCATATAACGATTGAATACGATGGTATCTAAGACTAAATTGCTTTGCAGTTTGGTCTTAGAGGTTAGCTTGCCAAACTCATTTTTTTTCTTCCCAATTACATCAAGTAATAATCTAGAGAAATTAAAAGAACCTTAAAACACTTGCAACAAATTTGATAACTGACATTCATTGTGCTACTTTTTGTTACAAGGACTTTTTCTCTCGTATTCTATTGATTAATCTAGAATAAGAACTTAAAAAGCTTTAAAACACTTGTAACCTGTTGGGCTTTTGATTGTAAGTGAACTGTTTGTCGTGGGAAATATGCAAAAGAAAACTTTTTTGTCCCAGAGCAAGCAGTTTATAACAAAACAAATGGCAAGTATGATGGATTTTTTTTTTAATATCTACATGTTATAATATGTTTAAAGTCACTAAAGTCACGTTAACTCTATAGTTTTTGTTGACATTTTTATGTTTTCGTCTGCAAGAACAAGTCAAACATGATTTGTTGCAAAAGTCATTCTTTCTAATCATTCGCATTGCAGTTGTGCTTAATGTTTAAGTTGCATTTACTGTTATATATTGAGTTTCTTATATTTTACATTAAGGCCATTAATTTATCTTTTTTTTTTTATGTTATGAACAGCAAAATTATGATGCATCAAAGCCAATCACATCTAATGATATCCACCAAGTTTTCGATAACCTTAAGAAACGTCGACGAACTGACTGATCATGTCAAGATATGTGGACCATTGCTTGCAACTGAATCTTCCTAAATTAAGCCGTGCATACTCATGTTTTAACGGCTTTTGTTTGGCTTGTTTTATAGGTAAGTTATCTTGCATTCTGAAACTAAGAACTTTTCTGTCTCCTGTTAAGTTAAGAACTGAAGCAGATCTTGGCTCAGACTTGCTATGGTTGTTGGCATGTAATCTTCACTTTCATGTTTAAAAATTTACTTTGACCCTGTTTATGTTGCTGGTACAAAGTATCACATGTCATTATAGTCACGAGCAAGCTGAGACAATCTCGGTTCTGACTTGAAGACCTTAGGCTAAGCTTAAACTTAGTTTTGGTAGCCTGCTGCAGACTCGAGCTTTTTAACATTGTCAAATCTAGTTTTTATATGCTTTAGCTGGTTCAGTTATACAGAGAAGGTTTTAAACTCCATCTTGGTACCAGAACTTGAAAAAAGTTCAACTTAAACATGGTCGGGTTGAGTTTCAGCTCAATTAACTTGATGAAATTTCGCCTTATTTTCAACCTTTGGAATGTTAATATATGCGACAATACCAGTTTCAAGATATCCAGGTGGCTGGTAATGATAATAAACCAGTTTGACCTCTCGTTTTCTGTTTGGTAAAGGTAACATTCTTGGAAATACTTTGAAAGACAAACTGTTGACAAAGTTGTTGATAGGTTTCAACCTTCTGTCGAATCATGCAAAAGTTAAAATTTTAATCATTTGATTATTACACGTCCTATTCTTGTCCTAAAATGTCAAGTTAGGTACATTATGAGATTAAGTTTATGAACTGTAAATCAGTCTTAATCATTCAAAATAATATTACTATGCAGATTTGTTAAATCAAGTTAGATGCTAGAAAAATGAGTTGGTGGATGTGTCCAATATTATCTTTCTATTTTATTTTATATAAATAATAGATTTGATTAGGACTGGGATTACTTTTTCAAATTTAATTAGTTTGTTAACTAAAAATGTTAAAGAGGTTAAATTAGTTTATCAGAAAATGGGTCATATGCTTAAAGTTAAAACTGATGCCCAACGTATTCGTTTAAATTGCTTTCTTTAAAAAAGGTGAATGATTTTTATTCGTTTAAATTACTTTTCACTTGTTAATTATTCGTAAGCAATGGTTAGGTTAGAGGGCTGGGCATGGTGCAATGGTGCATTACTTTTGTGTGCCACTCCGACGTGTCACCCAACTTGCTCCGCCAGTTGGGGCACCACCATACAGGTTGTGCGAGTTGGTTTGTGTATTAATTCATGTTAAAAGAGAAGAGAGAAAAATGCTTTTTTTTTTTCTTTTTTTTTTTTTTTTTTTTTTTTTAACACTATAAATAATATCTTATTTTAACCATTTTATACACAACTTTCTCTATCTAAAACACACTCTATAGTCTATACCAAAAACATAATTTCTCTCTACAAAAAATTATGGTTTGTTCACTTTCACATATCGTTGATTGAATAAAAGCCAATATTCACAAACTAATTGATAAGGATACCATTTGAAGCGATTGTTGAGTTAGCTGAGTAGTTTGGCAAAACAGAACAAGTTAAAGTTGATATGAGAAAAGCATACACGGAATGCAAAGATTTTTCGCCAGAAAAACTAGCTTCGATCAACATTTTTTTTAAAAATAAAGCTTGGAAAAACTGGGAGATACATGATGCTTTGTATAAACTGCCGTCAACAATACTAGATAACATCAGTGCCAAAGTTTGTTCGATGAATAGAAAAAACAAATAGAACGATCGTGCATTATTTTTTTTTCACTCTCTCCCGTAAAACAATTATTTTAGATGCAGTGAGTATTTGCTATAAACACTTAAAACTAATTTTTGTATTTTACCATTGAATTTACAACATATTTCGTCTTTAGTTAAATTCGGTTTACTTGGTCAAGTATATATTTTAGTCTAAAGAGGTAAAAGTATGGAGTAAGTAGTGGCACCAAAAGGTAAATTTAGTGCTGGTCACTATAACTTTTTGTCGTGTTGATAAACAGATTCCTGATTAGGAGTATTTGATAACACCAATCATAACCTCTCTTTGAAGATGATAATTTCTGACATAACACGAAACACGACTTGAGACAAACATAAAAAATCATGGGTAAGGTTTGAACATAAACAAGTTTAGATTGTAAATAGGTTAACACGATTGATTTGTTTAATAAATAAGTTAGGTCTGGGTTGAGATTATCAATGTGATTCCAACCTAACAACCCTTTTAAAAATACAATTTAAACTATTAAGCATTAGAAGTTATACGGGGTTTATAGACAGATAGGTTACCCAACTTTCCAACTTTATTCACCTAAGTTACAAAACTTTTTTTTTGTGCAAACATGGTATTGGACTACACGGAGTTGACATTCAGGTTACTGAATTTGTAAAATGAGACATTTAAGTTACTTAACTTACCTAAAAAAATGCGTTTGAGTTACTTAACTTACCTAAAAAAATGCATTTGGGTTACTTTGATTACACTGAAAAATGGAGGTTGAATGCTTAACTAAAGTTCAGTAACCTAAGTGAACAAAATTAAAGTTTGATAACTTAGGCGAACAAAGTGGGAAAGTTGGGTAACCTGTCTGATATAAAACCCAAGTTATACGTATAGTTTCTTTATAGTAAGAAACAACTATTTTGCGTCTTTATTTTATGACATGCCATCAGATTTTGAAATATTTTATAGTAGTATATATTTATGTTAAAGTATTTATCTTGTTGCTTAAAAGGTTTATAGCATACATGTTATTATATTTAATATGTCTCATTAATTTTAGACTAAAATACACCGTTGGTCCTTAAAGTTGGCACGACGCATCGCGATGGGACAAAACTCGCCCTTTTCATCGTCGGGGGTCCTTATTTCAAGGTTTATACTCGCTACAAGTCCTTTGACCATTTTGCCGTTAGTCAAGGACATCTTATGGCGTTAGATTTGTCTTTAGTCCAAGGGCATAATTGTCATTTCCACTTTTCAATTAAGCGTGCTCGATACACTTTTCTGTGGGTGCTACAGTAATTAGGGCCTAATAAAAGCAACTCATATTCACCACTCATCCCTAAAGTCTCCTCTACAAAAAAAAAATTCTTATCCTGAATTTTTCCGATCTACTTGTAATAATGGTTCATTGTGCTTGTGGTAGGCTGGCTGTAGTTAAAACTTGCTGGAATAATGTCAACGCTGGCAGGCGTTACTATGCATGTCCTGTTCAGGTTGGCTAGTCTTCTACATGATAATGCTTGTATTTTTTTAATTTAACATGTTTAGTTAATAGTTTCATGTTGGAGTCAGCTTTTAAGTGTGTTCAAACGTTTGATTTCTGATTTTTTAGGGATCTAGGTGTCCCATAAATGGGTGGTTGGATCCACCACAGACCACTAGAGCAAGGGAGGTGTTCCTCTACTTGCAAAGGCATATCCACCGTAATGAGGCGGCGTTGCAAGAATGCCAACAAGCCCTCATCAGCGAGACCATGGAGACTATAGACGCAGTCGCCAGGGCAAATGAGCTAGAGGCTACTTAAGCCGATACCCTAGCTGAACTCCTTCTTGAGAAGGAGAAACTCTGCCGACTGAGTAACTTCTGTGTTTTCTCCTAGATACTCATCATTGCCGTCTGTATATGGTTTATCTAGTGGGTTAGCAATGTCGGTGGTTTTTTGCCTTTTGAGTCGGTGGTATGTATAGTCTCTGTAAGTAGACTTGTGGCTATGGTTGACTTTTGAAAAGTCAAGTTTTGATGTACTTTGGTCCTTCTACAATATAAGTAGTTTTACTTTTATGCTTTAGTCCTTATGAGTGTTATGCCTTTAATACTTGCTCCTACCCTTTATAAATGATCAAACCCACATCAGTTGCCACACAATTATTATCCAATTCAAAGCACACCTTAGTAAAATGATCAAACTCATAACACAACTACAAGTATCAAAGATGGATGAATGATGAGGGATGGATGAACAGACACCACTTTTGAGTATCAACATAAACTTGATATGGTGTTGTTCATCCATCTTTCATCCTTCATTCCTGTTTGTTAACCGTATCTAACTCAAAACACAGATCCAAGTATCAAAGATGGATGAATGATCTGAGATGGATGAACATACACCACTTTTGAGTATCAACATAAACTTGAGATGGTGTTGTTCATCCATCTTTGATCCTTCATTCCTGTTTGTGATGATAGAATAACCGTATCCAACTCAAAACCCATATCCACGTTCAACAGATCCAAGATTCATAGACGTATGAAGTCTCAAGGATGGGTGAACCGACACCATTTCTGAGTATCAACATAAACTTGATATGGTGTTGTTCATCCATCTTTGATCCTTCATTAGTGTTTGTGATAATAGAATAACAATATCCAACTCAAAACACAGATGTATGAAGACTGTATAAAAACAATACAATAAAAATACAATTTAACCCATACACTAACATGACATGATTTCATACATACCGCAAATGGATATATTTCCAAATGCATAAAATTTTGTAGTCTACAAAGTTCAGAAACATACATTGTTTAAACACAACAAATATTGTTTAGGGGAATACATATTCGATGGATAACATTGGCTTTCATATGCTTAACCAGCATTTTTTTGTGGTGAAGAAAGCTTTGCTGCTATAATCTTGGTCTTAGTCCAAAATTGTTTTGGAGACCCACCAGAAGCAGCATCAACTTGACTTCCAGATTGAGAATGGACCACACTTGGCTGATCATTACCTTCATAGTTGTCAGTTGTCACCTGTAACCTTTGCCTTCTTCTTTGCTGTAACTTTTGGCTGGGATGAACCTATTTTTTGAGACTGTTGTGTAGTGCCTTGACTTCCTGTAACACCTCCTTGCCCAAGACATGTTTTCTTGTTGTGTCCAGCATTGCCACAAATACCACAAACCACACTCTTACTAGACTGTGACAAGTTACTGGTTTTGTCACTATTATCATTTTCAATAAAAGCCCTGGTTCTTTTATTTCGTGGCCTACCTAATGGTTTATGATGTTTAGGTGGAAGAATGGTTGTAGGCACCTGTGACTTATACCAATGCTCATAACCATTTATTGGCTGGATGTGGTATTTGTAAGTTTCTTCCCAAGTCTTAAGCAAGTAACATGGATGCACCCATGATTCAACAGATCCTATTTGCATTCCATTCAACCTCATACACCGGTGGGTAGCAACAACATGTTTACATGGCATACCTGTAAGCTCCCATCTTCTACATGTACAAGCCCTAGCTTCAACATTCACAGTACACTTGTCTCCCCATCCACTGACCTCATACTTTTCTCCTTCAACCCCGTAAAGCAGTGTACTTATAAGCCTCTTTCTTGATTGCATCTAACATGAGTGTTGCCTTTGGTGTTAATGGTCCGGCACACTTTTGAATCACATTCACAACGTTCACTATTCTTTTCATACAGTACTCTCTAATGTATTCCAAAGCAGTAATGATGGGTTGGTGCCTACCTCCCACTAGTTTCCCATTGAACACCTCACACATGTTATTAAGTAGCACATCAGAATGAGCCCTCCCTATAACATGTTTGGTTAGGTACCTGAAAAATGTCGTAGAACAAAAGATGTACAAGTAGACATAGATTTGGTTAGGTACCTGAAAAATGCGACCTTGACCAATGGGTAGGTGGTATCTTACTTAACCAAGCATGGGCAGGTTCGCTAAAACTCTTGAATGCCAGCATGGCTGCCTCAAATTGTTGGACGGTTGTTGCTGCTGCACATCTCCACAAATGTTCCTTGTATGCTTTAGCATTCCATTACAATTTCATATTATCATGGATGTGCTTCAAACAATATCTGTGTTCAGCACTAGGGAATACTTCTGCTAACGCTGGAATGATACCCTGCACAAATAAACATCAATTCCTTACTAATAAAACTTGCATTTAACAAAAATACAAGTGAATCTAATCAACTAAATGGTAAAATCACATTTTGCCTGTCGCTGATAAAAGTGTTGTTTGAGTTTGGTTGCAAGTCAAGATCATCTCTTAGACATTAAAGAAACCAAATCCACGAGTCTTTGCTTTCAGCTTCTGCAGCCGCGTAGGCTACAGGGTATATTCCATTGTTGTTGTCTATAGCGACTGCTGTAAGAAGTTGGCCAGGAAAAGGACCCCTCATAAAAGCACCATCTAACCCCAACAACTCTCTTTGACAAGCTTTATATCCTTCCTTCAAAGCGCCTAAGCATACATACATTCTCTTGAAAACTATGGTTGGACTTGTTGCATCTGTTGCAGTTTGTACACTTATCCTAACTGTTGTATCTGGGTTAGTTTTCTGCAACTCTTCATCATAGTCTCTTAAAAGGGTGTATTGCTGCTTATGATCACCCCTAATCTCATTTTCTGCCTTGTTTTTTTGCCCTTAATGCTTTTTGCATAGATACCTGAACTTCAAACTGTTTACTGAGCTGATCTTGAATAGCCCTGATTGGAATATCTGGATTGACTTGAACTTGGTCAACTATTTACTTCGAAAGAAACTTGTAGTCAAAAGCTTTAATGTCTCTTGATTGCAAACATTTGTGTTCATCCCTGAAAGTTCGAACAATCCATACATCTTTATCTGTATTTTTGGCTACATACAACAACCCTGGACAATCTGTTGCTTGCTCCTTGCGTGTTCGCAAATATACATCCCTACCAAGGCCTCTAGTTATCGGACCATTTTTCCTCTTTGGGGCTTTTCCCAGCCCTGAACCTTCGGTTATTCCACAAACAGGTATTTGTCCAAGACACCTAACCCTAATTCTCTGTTTGTCATTCTTAATTAGTTGCAATTTCCTCATAGTCTTTATTGAAAGCAGGTAGATCCTATCTTTCATTTCTTTTGCAGTTACAAAACTTTGACCACAGAAAAAAAAAAATTCGTCCTCTGTTTGTGCTGCCTCACTTAACTTTTGTTTCTTGTATGCCCTCAATTTGTTCCTCCTAATAACATAGTCATCCTCATTCTCAGAACCACTTGCAAAATCATTATCATCTAACAGATCCAACTCATTTTTCTTAAAAAAATCATGTGGTAGCTGGCTGGTGGTACCTATAGATGGTAATCTGTAGTCTCGGTCACTTTGAACAGATTAACATCAAAATCAGTCTCCTCAAAAGTATTAGCGTCATCGACAACTATGTTTCCATCACCATTGTTCTCAATATCATCATCGTCACTTATATAAGTGTCTGTCTCACTCACATTGTCATCACTTACAGCTTCATCGATTTCACTAACCTGCACAGATTTACCTTTTTGGATATGATCCACAGGATTACATGTTTCCTCCTCATGATGACCTAACTCTTGATCATTTTGAGATTCCTCTTCAGGACTATCTATTTGGATATGTTCAACATGTTTATCTATATGCTGGTTGACATCACCTACAACATCTTCAGTATGACAGACCTCTACAGATGGAAACAAGGGTTGTGTTTCTGGCATCTGACTAGATTGTACCAAAGTATTGACTTCCAAAGGTTGATGTGTAACCTCACATATATCCTCTACCACAGACTTATTAACAATGTTTTCTAAGAACAATTTCTTTGAGCAATATGGAACAATAGCAAGAGCTGCCTTTTTCTTTGTTGCATCCACATCAGCAATAACTGTCCTAATTGACTTTGGTGACATTTGATCAACGTCCAATGTTGTCTTACCATTTTCAACATAAACCTCTATCATCTTATGGTCATCAACAAGATCTTTCAATATTTCTAAATTAGCACTCTCACTTAAGCTATACAAACCATCATCTAAATTACTACCAGGCTTAACAAAGTAATAGTAATTTTTTGAACCGAGCTCATAACCCAATTCATACATAAGAACATCCAACTCTTCAACTGACACACTATCAACATCAACCAAATCAACTAAACTTTCCATACCTCCAACGTATATTCTACCAGGCCAGTATTTAAAGACACCATTGTGATGAACCCTCATACTAAACATATTAGATCTACCACCTGAAAACATGTCAATATATGTTTAAAGCATTCTAAAAACTTAATTGGGAAACAATACATACCACAATTACAAATTCCAATGACTGTAATAAAAAAACAACAACATCGTATTTCTTCTTAGCAGAGTCGTATAGGACGGTATCATCAACTGGATAACCTGACTGTCTTCTTACTTTCCATAGAGTAAAGTCCATGTTTCGGTTTTATGATTGATAAACAGGGGTTTTGTGACTTTCAATTAGGGTTTGTGAATTCTGATAATTCTTGTAACGAAAGTTTTGGGACGAATGATAATACAGACTATGTGTTTATTGGGGCGGGAAGAGGGTTACATTACATGTGGCAATAATTAGGAAATTTTTAATTGAAATATGGAAATGACAAAAGTGCGCTTGGACTAAAGACAAATCTAACACCATAAGATGTCCTTGACTAACGGCAAAATGGTCAAAGGACTTGTAGCGAGTATAAACCTTGAAATAGGGACCCCCGACGATGAAAAGGGCGAGTTTTGTCCCATCGCGATGCGTCGTGCCAACTATAGGGACCAACGGTGTATTTTAGTCTTAATTTTATATTCAAATCATAAACGGGCTGACATGATTAACCTGTTTAATAAATGTGTTCAAGTTATGGTTAAACTTCTTGACATGATCAACTAAACATGTTCGTTTGGGTTGAGATATTTGAGCTGCCAACCCGTCAATTTGATCCCGTCAACCCAGACACGACCCGAATTACCACCCAACCCTCAATCGCCTACTTATATTTGTAATAGCCGAATTCGAATATATTTTGTGGATGTAAAAAAACTGTAAAACTTATAAAGTAACTTGGATAGTTTTATTGTCACAGTCAATCAAATCGAAATCGTTTCAACTTTTAAATGAATATTATACATCATGTTTATTAATCACAAATAAAATAAAACGATACTAATCGCAACCTATCAATTGCGACCTATACATGTAGTATTTAAAATTCTTTTAGGCAATTGTGATTTCCGAACTTATTTGCCAACTTATCAATAGGGGTTTTGAAGCCCATCATCAGACAGACTTAAACCAGGTAAAATCTTATCTTTCTTAAGAATGTTGACATTGATACTTCAAAGCTATTTGCAGGTAACATGCGTATACACTTAGGTGTCAATGCAGAAAAATGATACTTTAAACTTAGGGACCGAACCAATGCTAAAAGTGACTAGCCAGGGTCACAAATCTTTTTAACTGCAACTCAAAGGAAAAATCAACAAAAAGGTGCAATTTTCAATAAAAACAATCGAGTTTAGTAAAAATTGCCTTCACTATTCATTTATTCATGGACTAACTAAGCAATAGTTAGGCCATCCACTATGTAAATATTGTTGAATGTTTATAATTGTGTCATCACATTAATTTACAAACCCTCATGTTTTATGAACATATCTCCATTAAAGCTTTATAAACACCTCACATAATTCAAAAGCATTAAATTGTGAAAGAGATTATCTTAAACTTCTTCATGTCATACAAGCTTAAAATGAATTCTCACTATGTTTTAAAAATATTTAAACCTCTTCATCTTTATATAAGCCTTTTTATAAACTAATATAATAGATGCCCTTATAAACACAATCTATTGGGATCGGGTGCATTATGAAGAATTCAATATTATTCGCGATAATTAACACTACGAAGAAAAATTCTATTGAAATCACGTGATACCACGAGACCCCTTAGTTCCGTCCACAGATCATATGTTGCAGACATGGAGGTTTTTTACTCCTTGACCATGAATCCATAATGCCATTGTCATCAAAACTCAGGCGTTTTTTTTTTTCATAGCCGTCTTAGTAAAGAAATATAGCGTACGAGATGTAGCATCCACGGTCAACGTTCTAATACAAGTTAAAAAATGAGATTTTCTTTTTTAATATACACAAAATCGGCTATGACAACATTAACTTTTAATAAGATAAATTATTATCATCATTCGGTGAGCTAAACGTCATTACAAGACTAAAAACTTTAGATTATTATTGAGGTTGATTATAAAGTATTGTTTTTCTCTGGCCTCTAAGAACTCACGAGAAAAATTAAGTGACATCACTATCATATGTTTCTAGTTCTATAAATCTAAATATCTACAATAACCCTATTATAGGTCACAATTTGTTCACTCACCCTTCATTAGAAAACTTTGAAATTAATAAAAATTACGCCTCAAAAAGCAGACGAACATAGTTTTGAACATGTCATTGAGTTAGTTTTAACATCGTCTTTCACATATGATCATTTGAACAGGGCTTATCAGCTTGTTGATCGGTCAGGCATTGTCAATAACAACATTTATCAAGAAATTAAGAAACAATATATTTACACTTACCCTTAAAACACAAGAGACTATAAAAGGTGCCAAAAACAATAATTTGACATTTTGGAGGTGATATCTTGTAGTATCGGGGGTGATTAACCTTCTCATAAGAAGTCTATGGTTCAAACCTCATTCGGTATACATTTGAGGGTGATCTAGAAAATGGTCAGAAACGACCATGAGGATTCTTCAGTTACACCACACACATCTGAATTAAAACTCACCTCAACGGACAACCTAAATAAATAAACATAGGTCCTTTTTTTTTTTTTTTTTAATCTTGTTTGTACTTATTTCACAACGAACACGACTTATTTAGTGTCGGTATAAGTGACAATGAATTCGGATATCATGATTAAGATTTGGTCACCTCTTCCAAAAGAAATAGTACATATGAGTATAGTAAAGTAGCTAGTTGGTTGTTGTGAACTTGTGATCAGATCACATTTAATCAAGTTATTGTGTACCGTTGGAGGAATGCGACAATGTGGGTCACCATCTTGCATAATTGCATCTATAATAATGTTATGTCTCTATATTTAATGTCAAAATGGTTATCAATATAACTACTTTTGTTCATATACTATTTTAGCTGGTTCACTTTTTACTTTTGTATGGTAAGTAGCTTATATCAAATGTGCATCATATCTACTGAGTTTTAAACTTTTAAGTTTTTTGTGAGGACGCTACGTGACTTATCACTAGGTTATTCCGTGGTGGTTAATCTGAATAGGGAAAACCTCAATGATAATTTTTTTGTGATTGTCATCTTAAATTCGAATCATGTTTGGTGGGAATAACCATGAGATGACAATGCAAGATTCAGACAATATAAGTTAGTCGGCAGGTCGAAAACATATTTGGAAAAAAAAGAAACACAAATTTATAGTAGTTGCATCAACTTACAACAAGTCATTAACTTGGTCATTTTCCTGTAGGCCTACAGAACGCGTTGTTGTATGAATCACTGATAATATGTGTAACCGTGTAATTCATTAGAGACATCTGTATTCTTTAATTTATTCAAAACATTAGATTCAAAGTAAACAAAATTAAATTATATGGGCCAATAAGCTCATGTTAATTCACCTCCATTATTGGAGACACTGTTGATATTTTTGTTACGGGGCAACTTATCCACACCCTCCCATAGAGAGGGTCTGCAATGATTGGACGCATCGTCAGATTGTACAGTATGCATCGTGAGTTGTACGATTTGACCAAACCCTCCTAATGTGACCATATAGGGAGGGTTTGTATAGTGTATCCGGTTTGTTACCTGTCAACCAGTAAACAAAGAATATATAAATTTGTTTCTATTTCTAGATTTAATCAAAGCAAATCTCTCTTTTTTGTTTAAGGAAAAAGAGGGGTAGAAAAGTCAGCAAGATGCCAAGATGTTCCACATGATGACACAAATTCATCACAGGATTGATTTAAACATCACAAGATACACATAAAAGTTATATAACTTGCCAAAAGCTAGCTAAAAACATTTACGTATTTACTTAGTATGAGTATGCAAAAAAATAGTATGTCGATAGATAGCACTAAATAAATACATTACATTACAGGTTAACGTCGTAACGAGTGTACTTTTCTTAGAAATGTGTGTCATATTAACGGTAAACAATTATTATGAGACGAACTAAACAATAACGGTTTATCTCTAATAATACATATTATGAGCTATTAGAGGCTGAAAAATCACAATCAGATTGGATTTTGCATCATAACCACTTTGCATGTGAGAAATTTTACAAAGTAGAACGTAAGAATAAATAAACCTTGCTTTAGTGAGCCATTAGTGATTAGTCTATTCAAAAAGATAATAAATATGTCACCTACATATAACATATGTTCCCCACCCCTCACATGCATTAGTTGACACTCTCTAACAACTCCTCATTTTTCTCTCCAAATCTCATTGCTCTTCATAAATTCATATTTTTAAAAGTTGTGTTTTTCATATATAAAACTCACTTCCAACATTGTTTTCCAATTTCAAGAGCTTTTGATAATGGGCAATTATATGGAGACATGCATACAAAGGGATCAAATTGAGCAAACACCACCACTACAAAGACAAGTTGAACAAGGGAGGCAAGATTATGTGAAACCAAGGGGTACTTATGATATGGAAAGTGGTAAAATGAGGGTGAAGTTGGTGTTAACAAAAGATGAGCTAGAGTGGTTGTTATTACAATTGAAGAACAAAGAAGGGAAAAGATTAGATGATGTTTTGGGTGAGATTGGGAAGAGTAGAATGAATGGTAGTAAAAGTGTTGCAGCATGGAAACCTTCTTTAGAGAGTATCATGGAAACTCCTGAAGTTCATCATGAAATGATTAGATCATGATAGATATGTTTCATGGCAAAATTGGAATATTACCATTTTTACCCTTACCCTCCACTTTTTACTTCAAGATCATGTGTTTCTACATATCATGGGAAGTGAAACATATCATTTTACCCTTAGGTAGTTTAATCTTGTTTCAAGATCATGCATTTCTCTTTATCATGCCCAGATATGTAATTATGTGTTTTGATTTGGGATTTTTAGATTGATTGGTATGCCACTCAAAGGAAAATGCTTCTACGATAAAACAAGGGTATTTTCGTCTTTCAGCAGTAATTTCTCTTAACTAGATCTACCATATATTTTTGTGTTGTATTTCATTATTGTGGATATTCAGATTATCTAGGTTTATATGTATGTGTTTAGTAGTTTTAAATGGTTACTAATTATGTTTCATATGCTTCTATTCTGTAAGTTATTTGGTGAAATATATACTAGTAGTAATTGATGGTATTTGAATTGAATGTATGTTTAATTAGAGTATAATCCCCATGACTTGCGTTGTACTAATAGACAGTGGCGGAACCAGGAAATGAGGATGTGGGGGGCAAAATTTTTTTTTTTTGACGACAACAATAGAATGCGGAAAAAAAAAACGAGGATCGTAATGATAAACCGAGTATTTTTACTTTAAAATGATGGATTTATAAAGCTTTAGAGTGTTGAATGTTGGGTTTTAGTATGTGGGTGGGGGCATTTTGAATTTTGAGTGGGGGGCACTTTCGAAAAAAGGTCAAAATTTTAAAAAATTATACTAAAATCGCGACTTTTTCGGCTAGCCATGGGGGGCACTTGCCCCCCATTGTTACCAAGTAGATCCGTCCCTGCTAATAGATTTGAGTGTTTGAGTGTAATTAAGTGATTATAATTTTGACCATTTCAAGACCAAGATATCTTTTTTTAGCAGATAAATGTAACTATCCCTAGCTTCAAGACTTTAAAGCCTTTAATCAATATCTTATTTTGATTCTTCACGTTAATGTATCCGTTTTCAAAACCCGTATCAAAACTCCCCCCCCATAACTTAAGCCCGAAATATGGACACGTAACATTTCTAGTTCCGTGGTCCTAATGCAACCATGCATTCGAGTTGTGACTTGGTCCAAATATATTATGATCTAATATCCTCCAGGTATTATTGTACATTCAATTTTCAGAATGAGACTTCATAGCCATTTAGCACCATCAATCTATGTCTAACTTATTTATAGCTAGTTAATGAAAGGCTGAAAAAAAAAAGAAAAAAATAGCTTTCATTGAGTCTATTTCGTTAGTAGTATTATAACGCGGTCAAATTGATGGGGACAACTTAATAAAAGTATTATATTACGTTTTGAAGTATAAATTGGATTGAGAAAATGTATTTGACTTATTTTTTCTCAAAATAATCCCAATAAATAAATAATGCATGTGAATAAATAACATGCTAATCACTAAACAAGATTACATATGTTGTTACTCAATCACTCAAAGGAAGCAACCAATGTTGCAGATTTTAAATTTACTATGGTCTTGTTGTTTAATAAAAAAAAACGTTACCTACAGAACATGATTAGTGCCATAATTTATTTGTGCACGTTATATAATCCACTACTGTAGAATACAAATCCAACCGCACATGCTTGGTGCCTTTGATTAAGGCCAAAAGGTATTTGGTGTATTACTACTAATTTTTTATTATTAATTTTAATATAGTAGTCAAGTTAGACACGATTTACCCATTCAACTCGTTTCTTACAATGTAAAATCTTTGTTATGTGTTAACCTTACAGCTAAAACAAAAATAGTGATTATTTATTTGTTTAGAAAACTAGAACTAAGAACCAAATCAAGCATATTGTACTACATGCTTTGTTTGTGTACAATTACACTAGGAAAAGTGTTGCTTTACTTAGAATGTTCTTACGATGAATTGGTGATTTTTCTAGTGTTTTAGGATTAATTTGTAGTGAGTTGACACATTAGGTTTGGAAGTATAAATTCTCAACAAAAAAACATAGAAATAAAATAAAAAATCCCTAACCACACCATCTTAAATCAATCATGGGGAAACCACCAAACAACATAGATTCTAATAGTTTGATATGGATCTTTCGAAAAAACAAAAACTCTATAGCAAAACCTACTGGAAACCCGTTTCACAAAGAGTTGGAAAAAGCGGTGACATCGTTTTATGTCTCTAACTTTCCTGATTCGATGGATGCAAGAGGTCTTTGGAATGTTTGTGCTCCATATGGTCGCTTGGTAGATGCATTCATCGCAAACAAACTTTCAAAAGGGGGTAAGCGTTTTGGTTTCATCCGCTTTTTAGGAGTTAAAGATGAATGTGATTTTGTAAGATCGTTAATTATCAAATATATGGATTGGCAGTTTTCACTTGTATGTTTCTGTAGCTCGATTTCAAAGATCTAACCCTACCGGATCTCAAACAACTCATAATGTGTTGATGAAAGAAAAAGAAAAAAAAAAAAACTAAACTGAACCCTAACACCACCTCCTTCAAAAACACTGATATGCCTCCTGATAAGCTCTCCTTCGTATCCATTGTCCATGGAAATTCTAAACCTACCGGGGAAACATCTTCATCTGTCAATGTTCACACTATTTCTATTAATGATCAAGACCTAATCAGCGTTGAAGATTCGTCTAAGGTAATTGTGGTTAAATTGAAAGAATTGGATTCTATGAGCAATATGTATACAATTTGTAAGAATGAAGGTTTTATGGATATGAAAATCCATCATGTTGGGGCCTATGGATTTGGATTCAATTCCATTCGGCGTTGTTCAACTTTCCAAGCAAATGTTAGCATGAAGAGGCTTTTTTCTTCATTCAAAATTGTCTCGCCCTCATTTGAAGTTGATGAACGTATGATTTGGGTTGAGATTATTGGTATTCCTTTATGTACATGGGGTTCAAACGCTTTTAAGAAAGTGGCATGCATGTTTGGCAAGTTTATGTTTTTCGAAGCAGAAGAATCAACTGCCATGTGCTATGGTACGGTTTGTATCTCTACCTAAGCACATAAATTTGTGCCTGAAAGAGTTCAAGTTTAAGTTCATGGAAAGATGTTTGACGTTCAAGTACATGAACTTGGCACGTTGAGTATAAATATTATCGATAATTCTCTCGACTCATCATCTAATGAAGACGTGAATGACATGGAAAAGGTTGCGGATTCTGTTGACGACAACTTAGTAGACGACTTGAATGACACTCTTAACGAATTGGCAAAAGAAAATAATAAAGAAGGAGTTCATATGGTTAATAATAGCGACCAAAATGTTGATGGGGATCAAGCACAAGAGCATATGGAAGAGGACGATGTCAAAGCCTTTCAGTCCTCTAAGGTTGTTGACTCATCTGACTTAAGTTGTCCTCTAGGTTTCGAGCACATGAAAAGGAGTTCATCCAACAATAGTAAGTGTTCTACCTTATTTTCTAGACACAGAAACAGAGACATCAAAGGAGTTTCTCTTATTCTTGAATCAACGAGAGTGATTGAGGTTGGGAATTCTTCAGGCCTAGACGTTACAGGTTGTATAAAATCTCTTAACAAAATGACTAATGGGATTGGTGTGCATATTGTGGATAAATGAATATCCTTTCCATTAACAGTTGTGGTACGAAGAAACGCGAAAACATGTTTGGATTAAAGAATTATGTTTCAAACATAACGTTCATTTTCTTGGTGTTCGGGATTTCAAAATGACCCACCTTGAAATATTTCGTCTTAAGTCCATGTGGGGAATTATAATTTTGATTACGCGTGTAGTATGGCTCGTGGTAGATCGGGTGGTTTAATCTCTATATGGGATCCGAACACCTTCGAGAAGGAAGCTATTTGGTGTGATGAGGCATTCATTATTGTGAAGGTCATTGGAAAAATTCAGTTGGAGACTCATTCATGATAAATATTTATGGTCCTCAAGATTCGTCAGAAAAGGCTATTCTTTGGAATAGAATTGTTGATTTCATGCAACACCACTATAAAATCATTGCTAAAATTCTAGCAAACCGGCTCTCTAAAGTGATTGACAAGATTGTTAGCCATGAACAATCCGCGTTTATCTCGGGTCGCCAAATTCTTGACGGTCCGCTTATTCTTAGCGAGATTATTGATTGGTACAAAAAAGGAAGAAAAAGTTGTTAATTTTTAAAGTTGATTTTGGGAAAGCTTTTGATTCCGTTAGATAGGAGTATCAGGATTTCGTTCCTTAGAGCCTCGGTTTTGGATATAAACGGCGTTCTTGGATTAAAGCTTGTTTACACTTGTCCAGAGCTTCAGTCTTGGTTAATGGCAGCCCTTCTTCTGAGTTTTCTCTTAAACGTGGGCTAAGGCATGGAGATCATTTCTCGCCATTATTATTTATTCTCGTTATGGAGGACCATCACTTTTCTCTCTCAAACGCGTTTTTTTTATTTTTATTTTTATTTATTTATTTATTTTTTGGGGTAAAGGGCCTTTACTTTTCTCTTTCAAATGCAGTTAGCTCAGGTCTTATTGGTGGTGCAAAGATCGGCTCTCCTGAAAATACTATATCCATATTTATATGCTGATGAAGTGGTGATTACAACTGATTGGAGTGCCCTATATTGGGACAACATTATTCTTGTCCTTCAAGTTTTTTACTTAGCCTCGGGTCTCAGAATTAATATTCACAAGTCCAACGTTTATGGTATAGGAGTTTCAGAGGACGAAGTCTCTTTTATGGCTAATAATTCAGGTTGTGCCTCGGGTTCCTTTCCTCTTACGTACCTTGGGCTGCCTATCGGTTCTAACATGACCATGATATTCAATTGGAAGACCTTACTTGACCGGTTTCATTCGAGGCTCTCCTCTTGGAAGGCGAATCTTATTTGAATATGGGGTCGTATTACGCTAATTAAGGTGGTGCTATGAAGTCTTGGGATTTATTTTCTTTCGATCTTCAAAGTTCCTGAATTTGTATTGAATTCTTTAGAGAGATCCCGTGCCTCAATATTTTGGGGAGGCTCTCAGAAGTCTAAAACTATTGCTTGGATTAAATGGGCTCTGAGGAAGTGTAATCCCAATCTCAAAGTTGTCGGAGAAAAATGATTCTTGCAACTACATGAACTCGATGAATTAAGACTCCAAGCCTATGAGAACTCCAAGCTTTATAAAGCTCGAATGAAAGCATGGCATGATAAGAAACTCAAAATCCGGAAAGAATTCAAAGCCGGAGACAAAGTGATCTTTTTCAATTCTAAATACCAATTCAAAGCTCCTAAGCTCAGAACCAAATGGTATGGACCATTCGTGGTCAAACATAGTTTTCCGTCCGGATATGTCGAATTATATGACAAACATGGTGGAAGTTTCATTGTTAATCGACACCGTGTTAAACTCTATCATGACTAGGAGCAACTGCATGAATTTTCTAGTGAGGAAATTCCACTCGAACGTTTGAACAAAAAGAATGCTAAAGCTATTCCGTTCATGGCACCTTTTCCTAATAGTTATACCAGGGTTATATCTTGGGCTTCAGAAAATGGATTCATCTATGATGTGGTGCCTAATGTTGTTAATGACATAAAGTTATACGACATTGATGAAAATGGAAAAGGAATAGTGAAAGGGAACGTGGTTTAGATTCCCAAAACTTCGGGAAAGAAACCCAAACAGCAACAACGTGAATGAATAAGATCGAGTCAGGCTGATGACTCGTTAATAAAATAAGTCCTTCTCGGGAGGCAATCCATGTGTTTTAGTTATTTTTAATTGTTTGGTTACTTTTCTGCCCCTTCTTAAACCGTAAGTGCGGGGGTGCGCATTTTAATTTATATAAACCCAAAAAATCCATTTTTTTGGCATTTTGCGCGTTTTGTTTTTCTATGTATAAGATTACTGCAGGTGATGATACTTGGACGCCTGGATCAGAAATCGACTATTCTCACCAGCTTATGCTAGCATTTGCTTAGCATTGTACCATTTGAAGTTCGATCGCGGTTTCTATGGCTCAGGAAGTTTCGTTTCTCTTAAACTTTTATATCCCATATATTTCATGCTTAAAGTCATTTTTCACATTGAGGACATTGCTTAAACTTAAATGTTGTTGGGGGGGGGGGGGGGGGGGGGGCAAAATAGGGAAAACAAAACCAATTTTTAAATTTTTCCATATTTTTGTGCCAACTTTTTAAATTTTATGCACTTTTTTAGTTGTTTGCCCTTATGATCTAGCTGTTTTCACGCATATAGGATATAATATATTAGAATAGCTAGAACAATCCATAGGAAAACCAAAAATATAATTGTTTTCAAGAATGTCTCTAGTACATTGGAATCAAGATCTTGTTAAAACAATGACAACCGTAAAATGACTATATTAAAAAAGAACGATAGAAACTTAGAAAGCACATCCATAGTTGGAAACATGATCCATGCATACTATACTTTCACACATCCATCATGATCCATCTTCACCTTGATCTCAACAGTATAAAACAGATACAAACACATGTTGAGTAACAAATATAATCATGAAAAACACTCCTCAACTTAAAGAAATTAAAGTGCGACACCGTACACCGAATAAAAAATAACGAACCTCAAAATTCTAAGTAACTGCACTATGTGGACAAACACACGTAATTGGTTATATGAAGTGCTTCCATAGCAAGTTTTATATTTGAAATCTGCATACAAAATTAGAGCACTAAGTTTATGTTGTAGTAAAATCGGTTCTAACGAGTAAGAACCGAAATACCCGAACCGGAACCGTGACATGCTACTCGGTCCGGTTCTCGGTTCCTTGGTCATCCTTTTTTCGGTTCTCGGTTCTTGCGGTTCCGGTTCGGTTCCGGAACCGCGCTCACCCTTACTCGTGTGATTATAAGTGTATTTGTGTGATAAAGAGACACCTTAGGAATAAAACCCAAATGGCCATCCGTTTAAATATCTATATATAGCTAGCTATACTGGCTAGTTAACCACCAATACGGACCCATTTGTTAGCGCTCATTTTCAGCGCTAGATACCTCTAGATCACCCTCTGAGCCATCATTTTCATTTTTGTTACATCTACATAAAATAAAAAATAAATAAAATAAAAATAAAATTTACATTTTTTAGCCTAGCCTTTCCCATAATCAAATCTTGGTTGGTTGCTAGCTACATGTAAGATGCTTGTTATGTAGGAAGTCATATGAATTTTGAAGAAAGTTGCAAACTCCATGTTATTATCATGATTATTCTATTTCGTGTATGATGTATGATCGATGGCCGAAAAATATGGCAAAGTAAAAAAAAGTGAAAAGTATGTGATGTCAAAAATAGCCAATGAGCTATAAAGTATATTATCGTTCGATCAATATTGGTATACCGAATTCATTATATGATAGTGGATTGTAGTGGCTAGCAACACTTGGTTTGTAGAGTTTGACTATTATTATTTTCTTGTTAACACCCCTCATAAATACTCTCATGTCCAATCCATACATGTTAACCCGAAACCAAACGTTACAGCCGAATAAAAGTCCTCTTTAGATGTGTACACTTGGTGCTTACGCCGCGTCGAAAGATTTTTGTTGCTTGTACAAGTCTATGGTAAAATTTAGATCACGAATGAGCAATGAGTGTGATTTTCTTATACTCTCCACCACCTAAACAAATGAGTTTTGAGTGAATTATACTTCATTCCTTTTCGCGAGGTGCTTAGACATGTTATGAAGCAAGAGAATCCATGGGGTATTGTCAAACATCTCGGTATTTTCACCGCTAAAAGCTCAAAGCGATGAATCGTATATTGTACTTGGTAGATTTGCATCATGTTTTTAATAAACACTTTTTCTGCACCACGTGGATTAGTTATCTTTAAATTCTAGATTTGCTTGAGGGCAAGAAAAGTTTAAGTGTGAGGGAATTTGATAACGCTTAAATTGTGTATATTTTTATGTGCGTTATCCACACTTATGTACATGTTATTTGGTTTATTTAATGAGGTTTTGGTACTTATCAACACAAAATTAAGTTTTCAGGTTCATAATTAGGCAAGACAAAGAAAACAAAAAAAAAGTAAAAGAAATGAGGAATAAACGTGAAGTTGCGCATGTGCAAGAATTACCGCCATGCATACATTTTGTGGAGCACATTTGAGAAGATAAAATCATGAAGACTTTGATCCTAAGTCTTTGGAATGAAGTACTGGATGTTTTAAAGTGAAAAAAGAGTTTTCGGCTAAAGGAATAACACTAGCCGTGCAGGCTGGTGGACAAAATCAGTGTTAAATGCACCATGTATTCCAATTCTGATCATGTACTCCCATTAACTCATTTCTCAGCTATTTTATGACCATTATTCCCCAAGGAGTTCCATTTAATACCCCAAGTCCTTGTGTAACTATATATAGCACCCAATTTGGCTTGATTTTGACTACAAACTCTATCATATTATCACATACAAAGTCAAAGAATCTCTCAAAACCTTCATACCACCGAAAAAATGCTAGAACAAGGAGGATGAAGAACTCATACTACCAAGGGTTAATCATCAATTAATCATGACCAATTGAGTAGGCCTCAAAGCATTATCATTTGTAATCTTAATTACACTTTGTAAGACCTTTTCATTGTGATTTCTAGTATTAAATTTTTTGTTGTTATTTCTTTGTTTGCTATGAGTGGCTAGTGCCTTTGTGCACTTTGCTTAGATGATGTTTGTGATATGATGTCTTGATTGATTTTGACTACATAGTTTTTACTCAATTTCATGCTAATGCTAAAATCCATTTGTGCTTAAAGTTTTACGTGACAATTGTTTATCAAATTAGAATGTTTGGTAATCGTGTCATAGGCCGAAAGGGACTTTGTTATTCAATAAATTGTAGCCTTTTGTCTATGATTGACTACCTTTTGTATTGACAATTTCTTAAGTACTTTGATCAAACATGAAATATAAGTGTGATTGTTGATAGGTTTCTCAAACTACCGTGAATCGAGTTTACTGAAATTTTGTTAGTCTCGAATTGGTTGATTGAACTTTATGCTTGTTTTTGTCATTTGTGGTCTTAGACGAAGATTGTGAGTCTTAAGAATAATAGGTTAGATCATCATCTAATTACCTTAATAACTTGGTAAAATTACTTGTCATACCCAAGCATCACTAAGTGTCAAAACTAGTCTAAGTAAGTGTATTTTTCTTGAATTATCATTATTTTATTTGCATGCTTGCTATTTTCGCATTGTTGGCTAAATTATTGATTCTAAATCTTACACATATAAAACTAAACAAATCATTTCGAACAATCTAGGCTTACGAATCAAATCTTACTACACACGGACTAGTATAATTGCTCGTATGTGTTTCGTTTGAATTAGAGGTAAATCGTGTTTATAAATTTAAAATTACACACGTGAGACACATAAGAGGACCTATTGGTTGCTTCGTGAATTGTGTATGAGCTGAGAAATGTTTGTTCAGGTTGCTTTATATTTTGTTTTGATTTCAAGAAATATCTATTGAGACCTGTTTTCTTCATGTTGCTTCATTTTTTGGTTCGATCCCAAGTGAGATCGATTAGCTTTGCGTTTGTTGAATATTTGGATTATTTCTCCGAGGAAGACTATTGCTTAATATTGTTTCGGTTTTATATTTGTAACAAGCTGAGCAAGATAGCTTGAGGGGGATGTTAGAATCAATAGTACGTATTATTAGGCCGGTATTACATTAGTTTAGTTAGGCCCATTTGGACATTAGGTTTTCCATGTCTCTATATATTTTCTTGTAATTTCTATTATCATTAGGGTTTTGCTAACGACAGCCCTTAGGGTTGTGGTTAATACGATCACTTTTACTACTATTAGTTGTAAGAAACTAAGTCATCCAATGAGAATGAAGTGTTTGTTGTGTATCTATATTTAGAGGGATTTCATCCACTTTTATCGAAAATGTCATCCAATAAGAATCATAAGAAAAGTTCATTTTCATACCTTTATTTTGCTACATACTGAGGGACACATCTTAACCATCCATTTAATTTGATCTATCGGTGAGGATTTAATTTGTTAAACCTATTTTCTTGTATTTCTTTTCTTTCTTATTTTCTTATCTTTCTTATTTATCCACGTATACTAAAAACTTTTTTTATTTTTATTTTATTATTTTTTTAAGAACGACAAATAAGTATCTCACAATAAAAATATTTTCTTGTTTTTATACGTTTTCGTCCGCTTTCATATGTTTTCGTCTGTTTTCATACGTTTCGTTCGTTTACATGCGTTTTCGTCCGTTTTCTTACGCTTTTATACGTTTTCGTCTGTTTTCATACGTATTCGTTTGTTTTCATATGTTTTCATCCGTTTTCATACGCTTTCGTCCGTTTTCATATGTTTTCGTCCGTTTACGTTTGCTATTTTATACGTTTTTGTCCGTTTTCATACGTTTTCGTCTATTTTCATACGTTTTCGTTCGTTTTTAGACGTTTTTGAAGGTTTTCGTCCAATTTCATACATTTTTGTCCGTTTTCATACGTTTTTGGTCGTTTTCAGATGTTTTCCTATAATTTCGTATGTTTTCCCATACGTTTTCGTCCGCTTTCGTCTGTTTTCATGTGTTTTCATGCATTTTTATATGTTTTCTTCTGTTTTCATATGTTTTCGTATGTTTTCATATATTTTCGTCCATTTTCGTACGTTTTAATACGTTTTTATTCGTTTTTTTTTACTTTTTCGGCTTTATTCAAATGGTATCATATATTTCCAGCTGTTTTCAGACATTTGTATATGTTTTCATCCATTTTCATATGTTTTTGTCCATTTTCATGTGTTTTCGGCCGATTTCATACGTTTTCATACATTTCTGTCCGTTTCGTACATTTCGTTTTTATACATTTTCGCCTGTTTTCTTTTGTTTTCGTTCGTTTTCAGATATTTTCATACGTTTTAGTCTATGTTTTTATACGTTTTCGTCCATTTTATTACGTTTCATCCGCTTTCATATTTGTTGTCGTATGTTTTGTACGTTTTCGTCTGTCTTCATATATTTTCATTCGTTTTATACGTTTTCATAAGTTTTCATCCGTTTTCGGCCGTTTTTAGATGTTCTAATACATTTTTGTCCATTTTCATACGTTTTCGGCCGTTTTCTTACGTTTTCGGCCGTTTTCTTACGTTTTTTGTGTATTTTTATACGTTTTCATACTAAACCCAAGTTTTTTCAATGGGTCTCAAATTGTCACATGTGATATTTTAAGTTCATGATAGTGTAATATTGTTTAGTAGTTAAGCTGTTTAGTTTAATTTTGATTTGAATTGCATTGGATTGATGTGTTTTGTTTTTGTGGTTGCTTCATATTAAAGTTGTATTAGTTGTAACATTTTATGTTGATATAATTTAGAATGCTTATTAGTTAAACTATATTATATCATGTGTCTCATATCACTTGTGATATTTCATAAAAATAGTTAATGTCTAATTTCACTTGTGATATTTCATTAAAAACATGTATGATTTTTAACCTTTAATATCACTTTAGATATTTTATTGCTCCGTATATTTTTTATATATTATCACCTATGCGTTTTCTAATATTTTTATATTTTTCAGGTAAAAGATGGTTTTTGTTTATTAAATATCACAAGTGATATTAGACATTAACTATAATTTTTATTCATTTTGATATTTGTAAGTGACACTTATTTATCTCTTGTGATATAACACTATAAGGAAGATGGTGAGTATTTAAATTGTCGTTCTTAGTTTCTTAAGAGTAATAACTCATGCGATAAAGTAATATAATGTGACATTAATTCTGTTATTCTAACCTATTAGTAATATCTCATGTGATAAAGCAATATAATGTGACACTAAATATGTTATTTTACATATAAGTAATATCACATGTGATAAAACAATAAGATGATCAAAAAGTATACATAATTCATGTATGGTTATATATATATTCAAATAACGCAAAAGCATCTAAATTTGCATCATTATATATAACTATATCTAATATCACTTGCTATATTTTATAAACATAGTTACTGTCTATATCACTTATGATATAATCAAAAACCATCTTGTACCTAGAAATATAAAAATATTAGAAACACATATGAAAACAGACATATAAAAATATATAAAGATTACAAAAATGTATGAAAACATCATCAAACAGCCGAAAACGTATAAAAACGGACGATAACGTATGAAAACGGATGAAAACGTATGAAAATGGACGAAAACGTATAAAAATGGACAAAAGCATATGAAAACAGATGGAAACGTATGAAAAGGGACGAAAACAGCAAAAAAATGTATGAAAACGGACAGAAAGGTACGAAAACGGACGAAAACATATGAAAACGGACAAAAACGTATGAAAACGAACAAATGGACGACAACATATGAACATGGACGAAAATGAATGAAAACGTATGAAAATGAACGAAAACGTAAAAAAACGTATGAAAACGGACGAAATCGTATAAAAACGTATGAAAACGTATGAAAAGAGACGAAAACGTATGAAAACGGACGGAAACGTGATAAAACGGACGAAAACGTATGAAACCAGACGAAAACGTATAAAAACATCTGAAAGCGGCCAAACGGACGAAAACGTAAAAACAGACGAAAACGTATAAAAAAAATGTTTCTATCGTGAAATAGTTATTTGCCGTTCCAAAAAAAAATACGTGAATAAATATAAAAGACAAAGAAAATAAGAAAGACAAGAAAAGGACAAGAAAGGAAAGAAACCAATTAAATCTTATGCTATGCAAAATAAGTCACATGTAATAAAATCAAACTCTTACCAACAACCTTTATCGCTGCCATTAGCAAAACCCTTATCATTATCAAGAAAATACAATGTAATCTTTTGTTTGTCACTCAACTCTGTTTTCATAGGCATACAAATCATTTTTACTAAAAAAATTCTTCACGACTTTGCCAATCTTTCTATTTTTTTTTTAAAATTATTTCAGTAGGCCTTCATTCCACTCAATATTATGGGACATAAAACACAACAGGAGAAAATTATTCTGCGTCGTTAGCCCCATCTTACAATGGCTGAACCCCATGTAAGACCAGCACCAAAGCCAGCAGTTATGATGGTTTCACCTTTCTTCACCCTCCCACTTCGGACGGCTTCGTCTAGTGCCAATGGAACCGAAGCAGCACTTGTGTTGCCATAGTTCTTAAGATTAGATATGACTCTATCCTTTGGGAAGTCAAGTTTTCTTGCTACATGATCGATGATCCTCTGGTTAGCCTGCACATACCATATATATATATGGCTCATAAATTAGATTTATTCTCGTAAGTCATGATATAAGGAGGTAACAGTAGATATATCATACTTGATGGACTAGTAACCAATCAATTTCCGACAGCTTAAGACCGGACTTTTCCAATGAAGCCTCGATAGACTGTGGTACGGCCTTAATAACAAAGCGAAAAATCTCTTGCCCATTCATTTGGAGATGTGAAATAGTTGTGTCTGTAGAAGAAATTCCCAAGTCTGAACCACCAACTGAGTGATTTGTTTTATTTTGTTTTATGGCAGCAGACAAGTACCTAAGTAAAATTAGGAAGAAAAAAGAGCAATAAAGTTCAAAGCTTGTTAACATGATATTCAATAATACAAGGGGAGAGTAGATGAAACTGAACCTGCTGCCATCGCCATCGGTGTGCAAGTCAAAACCAAACAAAGCGTCCTCATCACTATCACAGGCCTGAATTGATCGAGTAGTGGTTATGTTATAAAAGCAATCAGCCATTTACAGCGTCCGCACGTACAAAGAGCGAGCACAAACCTGGACCAAGATAGCACCAGCAGCGTCGCCAAAGAGTACACAGGTGTTTCTATCTGTCCAATCAACATAACGGGATATACTATCTGTTCCAATTACAAGAACGTTCTTAAACCCTCCTCCTGCACGACGAGTCTTATGCATCATATTAATGAAAATCGTTAATATAAGTAGCACTTGAAAATTCTTAGGTGATATAAGAGAATCATTTTACCTCTAATGTGACATGAAGCCGAGATTAGGCCTAACAGAAATCCACTGCAAGCAGCTTTAATGTCATACGCTGGTGGATTTCTTTTACATATTGTTTTTTGAACCTGATAAGGAATTTAAAATTTCTAATATTAAGACAGAAAACTAGAAGACTGATGAGTTTCCATTCTCATAATAGAATGTAAAATAAAAATTCTCATAATAGAATGCTATATCAAAACTCATTGATTACATTTGTATAGATGTTAAAATTAAATTAACTGCTACAACCTCGGATGCGCCGCCAAATAGGTTATCAGGTGTTGATGAACAGAACAATATGAGATCTACATCGTCAGCTTCAACCTCCGCCATTTGAAGTGCTTTTTGAGCTGCCTCTACCGCAAGACCTGTCATGCTTTCCTTATCTGTAGTACATATTTATGGTTAGATTACAGACAGGTTTTAAAGCATGAATGTACATAAATATGTGTGTGTGTATGGATTAATGGACAATTATACAATTGTTCACAAAAAAGATATTTGAATAACCACATGAGTTTGGTGGTCTATCGTCTTACATGTTCCTAAAAATGAACAAAATTAGCCATTTTATCTCGATATCAAGAGTAGAAGCTAGGGTGAATGGAGTTTAGCGGATTAGGCAGCGAAGGAGTAAAGACATGATTGAAGCACTTTTACTAATAATAGAATTCATAATGGATAACTGAAATATAAACAAAAAAACCTGAAAGAATACGTCGATTTCGAATTCCAGTTCGACTAGATATCCATTCATCATTCACATCAACAATCTTGGCAAGATCAATGTTAGAAAACTGACGTTTTGGTAAAGCTGATCCACACCCAACTAGTTTACAACCCTTACTAATGAGCCTGTTCAGTTTATAAACACATATTATAGCATAAAAGAAAAACAAAATCATGTTCAATTCCATAACACTTCAATTCATTATATATGGACATAATATGCATGTAACTCTAAATAAAACCAGTTTATTTAATTTTGCATGTTCATGAGAAAATGTACATTAGTATGTTATATCAAGTGTTCAAGGTAGGCATCTATATATCACATACTTGGGCACCCGGGTTTTTGTAGAGGTACTGGAGCAGCGGATCCTTTCGGTAACTAAATTGGTAGAACAAAACCCAAATGGATTTGATCCGATAGGTGATGAAATCTTCATGTTTTGTACCAAAATTCCAGATGAATAAGTCATTTAAAGAGAAAAAAAGATTTAGATAAAATCTTAATCCTCTATTGTTAAAATATGAGAATGGTGTGTGCTTACAAGGAGGATATGATCGATGATTCATATTATATAGGATGTTCGTGTAGAAGTGAAAGGGAAAATAAATAATATATTAATTAGATTCAACTAAAGTAACTTATTATAATACATTAAATAGAAAAGACAAAAACATAACACTAAATACTTTGGAAGTTTTATGATGGTTAGGGTTTTAGTAGGCTAAGATTTTTATGAGTTGGATATGTATAAAATACTAATCAAATGAAACAATAAAGCGGAAGAAAGTAAATAATACGGGATCCCTCCGGATCGTTGGCTAGTAGCCAATGACCAGAGGATAATAATTTTGTGATTAGTTATACTTGAAGCTCCGATACCATGTTAGGTTATAAAATTCCCCGTAGGTCTAATGATTATTAATTGATTGAATTATTCATAGAAAACCATGGTGACCTAATTGAACTCGACCCATTAGAGTCATCTAATCCAATGTCTAATAGAAAGATGGCGGAATCAGGCGTTGGCGGATGCAGAACCATATAGAGTGGAATCAGGCGGAACCAGATGCAAGGTGGAATCATACAAAACCAGACATAATGAGATGCAGAACTAAGCGGGATTAGATGCAACCAAAACAAGTTGTTGATGTCAAGATGCAACACACAACTACTCAAGAATTCATTGGATAAGTTAAGACCGGAGTATCACCATCACCAATGCAAAACCAAATATAACCTATAATCAGGTCTCCAAATCACGAAACCATCAATAAAACCAAACAGGATCACCAAGAAACATCAAACTCGGTTGAACCAATATCAAACCTAATTTACCAATCCAAAAATAGACAAAACCAGAACCAAACAATCTGCTATGCTTTACCTTTTTTTATCTTTTGAACAAATCAACCAAACTTGGCCTATTAAACAACACTACCCAAAACAAACTAAACCACAACCATGAATGAAGGCAAAATTAATCAAATACTTACCTAATAAATAATCAGCCGAATATATTTTATATAGATCAATTGTTCAAGAATTCCACATGCTTACCTAATAAACACCGTAATCTAATTAGGCCAGTTAATTAGTAGTCAATCGAGATCTTGAAGTTAATAAACCAAGAAATAACGAGAGTGATTTATATACGAAAGGAACAAATTAATAAGGTTATATGCATAGTGTATGTGCGCTGTTTTGTAAATTACATGATCCTCCAGTTATGGTGTAATAATGGTCCATGATCATGCTTAGACCTTTGTGACTATCGAGTTGCATGGGTTTGTTTTGCAAAGCAAAACTTAGATTTGTATCAAAGATAATCCACCAACTGTATAGTAATTGACCCTTTCGTATAAAGTATTAACATTATATAGGATGTTTGTGTAGAAGTGGAAGGGAAAGTAAATAATATACATAGTATTAATTAGATTCAACTAAAGTAACTTATTATAATACATTAAAGAGAAAAGACAAAAACAAAACACTAACTAATAAACAAGCCTAAACAAATGGGTCAGGCCTATAGACCTTATTAGCTAACATCCTCTCAAACTCACAATATTGTAGCGGTGCACACTAAGAGTTTGTCAAACAAAAACTAAAAATAAAACTAAAACAACCACGCAACTTCAGATGGTCCTAGAGTGAAAACTCGGTGCTAGATAGAGTCTCAATCCGATGTAATCCAAACTGCATAGTATGAACGCTGTTAAATCAGTAAGATCTAGAATAGACAGACCAAATTTGATGCAAAACCAAAGCCAGATGCAACATAACCACAGAGCAGAGCCACACAAATACGGAGAAGAAACAGAGCAGAACTGTTCGACGCGGGTGCACAACCGAACATGCAAATGCAGACATTGGGGAAAGAGTACAACAGGTAAACAGATGCAAAACAGAAAATCACGGTAGGGGAAAGAGTATAATAGGCGGCCAGATGTAAACAATACTGTAAAATAGCAAAACGATATATTATTGATTGTCAATTGTGATAACATAATGCACACTCACTCTCACACATACACTTACTGGAGGACTTCATGGACGCAGTCTCCCTATTCTTAGGTTTACCCAAAAGGTAGGGGTATGATTTGTACCTTCCCCCTACCTCGTGTTGACGGGATTGGGTATTCTTGTTGTTGTAATTATGATTACATAAGGAAACCTAAACCCAATGGACCTTAAGCCTACTATTACGCTTGGGTCATCATTTTACCCCACTACCCACTCATCTCCTCCCCTCCCACACCCCCCACCTCCCGCCACAGTTTAAACGAGAATCTGCTGGATGGACAAGGTAGATATTATCTCTCATCTACTTTGTTGTTTGTCTAGATGGATGCATAGTTCTATTTGCAAGCACGATTGTTGCTGCTTGACGACTTCCTTTTTTTCTAACCTTTTTTTACATCATATCTTGCTATGTCTTTACGTAGTAGTGGAAATTTGGTGGTCAACTATTGCCGACAATGACAATGATCTCCGTTTGTAAAAACATTCTTTTGTGGACAAACAAATTTAATTGATTGATCACTAAATCAACATACTTTGGAAGTGTTGTGATGGTTAGGGTTTTAGTAGGCTAAGATTTATGAGTTGGATATGTATAAAATACTAATCAAATGAAAAAATAATACAGGATCCCTCCGGATCGTTGGCTAGTAGCAAATGACAGGAGGATAATAATTTTGTGATGAGTTATACTTAAAGCTCCGATACCATGTTAGGTTATATAATTCTCCGTAGGTCTAATGTTTATTGATTGCATTATTATTAGAAAACTCTGGTGACCTAATCGACCTCGACCCATTAGAGTCATCTAATCTAATGTCTAATGGAAAGATGACGGAATCAGGTGGTGGCGGATGCACAACCATATAGAGTGGAATCAAGCGGAACCAGATGCAAGGTGGAATCAGACAAAACCAGACATAATGAGATGCAGAATTAGGCGGGATCAGATACATAACCAAAACAAGTTGTTGATGTCAAGATGCAACACACAACTACTCAAGAATTCATTGGATTAGTTAAGACCGTAGCATCTGTTGGAAATATATAACATGACTAATCATAAATATAAACAATAAATATCAAGTACACATGCGGAAGCGTATAGGAAAGATTAACGAATAATTAATTAACATAAACAAGAATATGCGTACCTTTCTTGATTCTAGCCGAACAAGAATCAAATCCACAAAAGTAGCAATTGGATGGACCCTAATTAGGGTTTATAGGATTATGTTAATTACCCCTTACCGTTTTGTAATTCAATCCAAGAATACTAACAATAATGTGTTAGTACCACGTTCTTGTACACACGTACTATACCGAATTAAAGGAATGCTAGTTTTATTTAAACAAAATAACTTTGATTTGTAAAAGCTATCGATCGACATCCACAAGGTGTTTGTCGACCGAATTAAGCAAAACACACACACAAACTATTTTAGGTTTTAGCTTATGAGTACAAGAGATGCAAAACACAAGACCCCTAGCCTTTTATATATACTTAACTAAACTTGGAGAACAAGTTGAGTTGGAGATGGGTTGGGTTTCCTCCCTTGGCCGATCGGTTTGTATCCCAAGAGGAGATTCCGGAACCTTCCAAATATTAATTTGCATTCTAGTCCTTTCCAATTATATTTAACGACCGTTAGTCCATTACACTTAATTACTTAACGTCTGTTATGTTATTTCGTTTAACTAATAAATAAATATAACTATTATATTTAATTATTAACTTTAATTCTCATACGCAAAGTGTGCAATCCCGTGGTCTCGAGTTTGATCCTAACACACGTCTATTAATTTATTGTCCATTAAACCAACAGCTCCCACTTGGACATATCTTAATAGAGTGATCACATCGGTTAGCGTCTAGCAACACTTCGATGCCTCTAGTACAACTCCAGCAAGGCTCCTGGAAAACCTTTTAATGATTTATCATTATTACTATCATTTTGTTTCTAATACCATGTTAAATAAAGATATGGAATTAAGTCATTCTTTATTCAACTATTATGTTTCTCGTTATAAGTGATTGAGCAAGATTACCAAATCTTCTGAACATATTCAGGGGAGAACTTTGGGCGTGGCCACGCAAACATCTTGTCAACCCTACGAGGGGCCCAACAATATTAAACTCCAAATAAATTTGAAGGAACAAATTCTATCTTGACTACGAGACTAACCCACAAACTTTGCAACACTTCAGGAAACAACCCTTATGACTACCAGTTACGTATAGCGATAAGTTGTTCCACAGAAGTGCACTACATTCATGACACTTATCTTGTATCTCAAGTCTGAGGATAACTATTCATGATTTACTTAATAACAATATCCATAAAGTAAAATCATGTAGTTGGGATAAGTCCTATATTCAATTCATTGAACATCATCTGAAATTGGTATGCATTCTCATCAATATACTTTTAAGTATATTCTACCATATCTCTCAGATTTGTCTTAGTTTAATGATACTCCCATATATTTAATTGACAACAGACGATTTAGAATAAATAAATTTATTCACGGATTAAACTTGCAAATATAGGATACAATATATTATAAAATCAAACATACCAAGTATTTTATTTATTATAACAATTGTTTAACATCCCTTATCCAAATACCAAATAGATCAATGCATGAAAATTTCAGTTGATGAATTATGCCTCAAGTAATGATAATTATACTTGTTGACAAGGCATAAATCAACCAACTTGATCTATGGTAATTTTGAGAATACTTATTTCAAGAATTCAATTAGTGAAGTCCTTGTATGTGTGCATTCACCAATCCACATAATAATTCATAAAGTGTGTGACATCCTCTATCACCAATTTATGACAATTAAACTTTCAAACATTTTTAAGTTTAAAGTATTCTTATTCTTTTAATGTATAATGCAACTGCGCTCTTAGTAGCACAACTAGTTCTCATGGACATTAACAAGGATGAAATCATACCATGACTAGTATTGAGTGTCATCTCAATTAAACCAGCATCATTGTATACAAACAACAATATGCTCATAAACTCCGTAAACCTTAATATCTTATTGTGTAATGTTTGATGTCTTCCAAACTTTCAAGTTTGTAGCTGATGACAATTTGCACAACAATTGACATATTGTTCATCCATAGAATCTAGGAGCAATTCCAGGCTGAGGAAGATGTAATTCTATTAGAATATTCATTACACAAGTTATCTAATAATTTTTAGTTAGATGCCAATGTTGTCAAATCACTTCTTATTCAAGAATGATACAACAATTTTAATATACACAACATGATGTACATGATGAATCTACATGTCAAACTTAGAATTCATTCATGTTCTATCTTGTCAAAAGACATTTATCCATTTCCCAAATGATATATCATGTTTTATTAGAATCATTTATTTTACTGCACATGTTTATTAATAATAAACATATATTCAAAGGTTGTATGTTTTAATTCTTAAATCTTACAAGTAAAGTTTCATTCCAATCTAAGACTTAACATTTAGCTTACAAGGAATGTTACTTCCTATATGTTATACAACATATAAGATTTAAAACCTTAACATAATACTCCCACTAGCTTTCAGGAATACTTAAAATTTATCTTATTTCAATTATAAATCAAAACTAGAATTTAATAATTAAACATAAGAATAATTTCATATATGCATGCATTTATCCATTCATTAATTATTGCACTTCGTGCACTTTCAAAGATTATATGAATTCAAAAAACATTTCAATTACTTACCATCATCTCTCAAGTAATTTCTCAAGAAAGAGTTTTGATATTTCATTATCATATTTCATATTAATGAAAACAAGTATGACAATTATCATCTTTATATATTTAATGTGTCTAGGAAATAATATTCAATCATAATTAATTGCTTAAGTATGATTAATAATCTTGTCATAAGACATGCATTAAGTATGTGTACAATATTGTCCGTATGATTTCTACATAGAAATTCAAACCACTAAGGTTTTTCATCTATTTGAAGAAACTCATTTCCATTCTCTAGTCTAACTGTTAAGATAAACCAAATTTCCAAAATTGATTATCTTTATGGACAACATCTTTAACATTCATAGTATGAGTAATTTACCTAATTCAATATTTGGTAATCCATCATAATGATTATCAGGTTTACTATAATCCTGTAACTCATGTTCTTCTCAGCATATAAATCAAATATCTGAGATATCCTTGCAGATCTATGAATGAAAATTCCATCATTTTGAGGTTAACATTTCATATCTAGCCTCATCACGATATTTACTAGTGTGTTTTAGAAGATTATGTATCTTGTAATTTATCTTTCAAGATAAAAAAAACTCTCACTTGCCTTTTGTAATATATAGACTATCTATATATACTTAGCAATTAGAGCAAATCTACATTGTTCTCTTTTTGGGACATTACAAATACACATTGATAATTCCTGAATTAAGTTTGTTAATAACCTATTCATAAGTAGTTTAACATATTCAGAATCTTCAACTTTAAAAATTAATGTGATTCATCACATTATAAGTATATATTAAACCTCAATTAAAACGACGTCGTTTTTGGCACCTTTCTACAGTACAGCTACAGTGCTACAGTAACTGGGCCAGTGGGCCGGGCTGCTACAGTAAAAAAAAATTATATTACTATTTATTAGTGCACAATCACCTCGGACAAAAAATTCGCCCGCCCGAAAAAAAAAAAAAAAAAAAAAGGATTATATATTATATTACTATTTATTAGTGCACAATCACCTCGGCTAAAAAATTCGCCCGCCCGAAAAAAAAAAAAAAAAAAGGATTATATATTATATTACTATTTATTAATGCACAATCACCTCGGTTAAAAAATTCGCCCGCCCGAAAAAAAAAAAAAAAAAAAAGATTATATTACTATTTATTAGTGCACAATCACCTCGGCTAAAAAATTCGCCCGCCCGCAACGCGGCAGACCAATGCCAGTCTCGTTCTATAATAAAATGGTGTTTTATTAATCTTCTAGGTTGGAGTCATATTGAGTATATTCAATCCATACTTAATTTTCTAACCTTGTTACTTTTTAAGAAAGAAGTTATGGTTATCTTGAATCAAACAAATCAAATAGAGTTTGATTCTTCTAACTGAATATACCATTAACTTATGGTATTTCATTAGAATTAATATTGTAAGACAATCTAACAATATATAAGATAAACATATTCCTTTTGGCTTACCTATTTACCAACCAAGTCAACTTAATGGTATAATAGACTTTTCAAGCCAATTGCATGCTTTATAACACAAGTACTCTTTAACCAAGTCATTTCATATCCATGTCTCATCAAAAAAAGATAAACTGTTATAATCCCATTATACGTTGATCAACTCAATGACTTCTTGTATATGTCTTAATTAAAAACATAACAAGTTAACGTCTTACTTTATTATAAGTCTTAAAAAAGACCTTATGTTTATGTCTTTACAATGAATCATAAACATATTTAACTAAAGTAATTATGAACACAACTCTTAGTTTCAATAGTAATTTCAAGTTAATTTATTTACTTCACAATAATGTAGAATTATATTATTTTTCATTTATGTCATTCAAAAATACATAAATAAACAAATTGAAGTAGTATTAGATTACTTCATTTATGTCATTCTAATAATAAATAAATATCTAATTTGAAGCAGTCTTATATATCATTTTGACACATGTTCTAAATACTTGTCTAATTTAGAAACTGCAAATATGTCCATGCAAGGTCTGACTTCACATGGAGATTTACTTTGTTGTTGCAATCTCGCCAAGTTCTGACATGACGTAAATTGCAACACCAAGTGTTTCTTGAATTAGAGATGCACAAGTCATATTAGAACGTTAGTCTCTTACCTTGCAGTCAAGAGAATCCTTTAAATCATATACCTATATGTTGTACCTTGCACACAATATAGATTTCTCTCACTTGTGCATGGAACAACATCATGTAGCAGATAAACAACACGACATATGTTTGTTTATGTGACTAATATGATTGTGTCATTGATATTAGCATAACTAGTAGATGTAGAACCACTTCATTGTCTAATAAGGAAACGTACATGACTATCCTTGAAAATATAAGTGTCTACAAGTGGAAAGTAATTATCTTAAGACATTCTAGAGATAATCTGAGTTACTACCAAGATGACAAAGCTTGTAACTCCCACTGAATTAGAGATCATTACATTAATTCTTTATTCAGTAATAAGAACAATACTCCCACTGGATTTGACAACATTGTAAGTGTTTCATTAACTAGTGAAAGAAAATAGTGTTCTATTTACTTCCATACACTTTTGATAAAGTCCATACATAACAATTACTTATGTACTAAAAGAGTGTATTTTACTATGTAGATGATGAACTATCTATCAATGCTATTAACTTGAAAAATTGGGCATGCAATTTCTTTCTTAATAGTTCTACTATTCCAACAATTTTAAGTAGTACTTTTTAAATGGTCAAAACAAAACAACTAGATAAAATATGCTAGTTTGTCTTTTACCAATTATACAGTAATTAGTTTAGCTTCTAATTTAATAACTCAGAAATATGCAATTTTCTTAACTATTAAAATTTGCTTACGAGTTATGAATTTAGAATTTAGACAATTCTGATTGTCCTATCATACATTTCTTCATTCATGAAAAGGAATAGGATTGAATCTCACTCTTTCTTATGAAAAGAGGAATAGATTTATTCTTTTAATAAAGTTGACTCTACCAAAAACCCTTACAGGTGTAGATCAATTTACCAATACAAGAATAACCCTCGTTTACGGTTTAATGTTGCATTAATACATTTAAAGAATTAGCAAAATTCAATTTTAGTATTTTCGATAATTAATTTTTTCAAGAAAATAAAATACCCAAGGAAATATTCATATAACCATAGAATTTTCTCGAAAACTAGGATCCAAATTATCATAGGTTCATTACATCAGTTGATCTGCTAGTAACGAAAGCATATAATAGGTAATCTGTCGAACAATAATTGGCAAACAATTTCCAATTCCTAGATCATTATGGGATTTATATTTTCCAACGCTATTGCAAATATAAACATGTTTCATCCCATCTTATGCCTTGAGTCCAAGTCTCACTTCTTACTCAATTTAAGTGTCTAACTTAAAGAACTGCAAATATGTCCATGTAAGGTCTGACTTTACATAGAGATTTACCTGTCCATCACAATCTCGCCAAGTACTGTCATGACGTAAATTGCAACTTCAAGTGTTCCTTTTAATTAGATGACACATAACTTAATTTATAAGGGTACTAGTTTTGATTTTATGTGGTCAAATCAAATATGTACAAAGATGTCATGCATTCATCTTGTAGCATAAATTTAATAAAAAAAACTTTTTATTACCAATTCATAAAGATCAAATTATCAAAGTTTTGATTGAAGTATTGGGTTCACCAATCAAGCAATTTAGCGTTAATTATCGCCCATTATACCGTACTTTTGCATAAGTGTAAACACTTAGTGTTTCGGGTAATTACCACCGAAGTGGCGCATGGAATTAAAACTAATTCGCCCTTAAGATGAGTTTGTACATTTATGGCTTACTTAGTAGCTCCAATTTGACTCGCAAGCAAGCAGAGAGTTTGGTCAGTGCTGAAGCAATAACCTCCCTCTTTAGGGTCACAATATTAATGCGCTCCCCTCCTAGTACTTCTCACACAATCCGTCAAATTGGGTGAGCCGTTCAGACCATTTGTACCAAAATCATCAATCAATTAAACTATTGAAAACTTAACTCTTAAAAAACAAATCAAATTTCACAATTGTTTAGTCCGTATTATTTTTCTATTCAAAATTACCCTTTGCTTAAAACTGTCGCACATAATAAACAAACAAATAAAAAATAAACAACTAAAAAACAATGCACACATAATAAACAATTTAATACATGTAAACAAGTAGCCACATGCAACTTATTCGATAAAACCCTATTAATAATCAATGTCTAGGTTAATTAATGTATATATTAATTAGGGCTTTCACTCTCTCAATTGAAAGTGAGCCACATACATCGACGAATCGATTGCGTAAACCCATAATTAATAATATACCAAATTGCACATAATTGATTTATTAATGTATATAATTGGAGTTTTCCCCAATTCAAGATTTATCATAAATAAACATGTGATAAAATATCTTAACAATTAAACGATATTCAAGCAACTATCCATGACAAACATGCATGTATCATCATGGATATAACATAACAATTATTCAAATAGTCACAAGATCGCATATTAATAATTCCATGTTACATAACATATTATTCATGAATTAATCACGTAACAAATATATTAATTCTAGGTTTCGATAAGGTTAGCAAACAATTTTCAAACCCTAAAAAATTTTAAGGATGTCGACTAAAAAAATTTTAAGGGGTACGCCCCATATAAATAAATAAATCGACACATGCAAAAAAAAAAAAAAATTCCAAAACCCTAGATTAACCATATCAAACAACATACAATTATTCGTTTTTTAAGCGTTTAGTAATTAATTACTCATTAAAACCAATGACTCGTGATGCCACTGCTGGAATTATATAACATGACTAATCATAAATATAAACATTAAACATCAAGTACACATGCGGAAGCGTATAGGAAAGATTAACGAATAATTAATTAACATGAACAAGAATATGCGTACCTTTCTTTATTCTAGCCGAACAAGAATCAAATCCACAAAACTAGCAATTGGATGAACCCTAATTAGGGTTTATAGGATTATGTGAATTACCCGTTACCGTTTTGTAATTCAATCCAAGAATACTAAAAATAATGTGTTAGTACCACGTTCTTGTACACACATACTATACCGAATTAAAGGAATGCTAGTTTTAATTAAACAAAATAACTTTGATTTGGAAAAGCTATGGATCGACATCCACAAGGTGTTTGTCGACCGAATTAAGCAAAAACACACACAAACTATTTTAGGTTTTAGCTTATGAGTACAAGAGATGCAAAACACAAGACCCCTAGACTTGTATATATATTTAACTAAACTTGGAGAACAAGTTGAGTTGGAGATGGGTTGGGTTTCCTCCCTTGGCCGATCGGTTTGTATCCCAAGAGGAGATTCCGGAACCTTCCAAATATTAATTTGCATTCTAGTCCTTTCCAATTACATTTAATGACCGTTAGTCCATTACACTTAATTACTTAACGTCCGTTATGTTATTTCGTTTAATTAATAAATAAATATAACTATTACATTTAATTATTAACTTTAATTCTCATATGCAAAGTGTGCAATCCCGTGTTCTCAAGTTCGATCCTAACACACGTCTATTAATTTATTGTCCATTAAACCAACAACATCGCCATAACCAATGCAAAACCAGATATAACCTATAATCAGGTCGATCTCCAAATCACGAAACCATCAATCTTTTATATAATAAAACAAAACCTTTAGTGGGAATTTTTCATTTCAAAAAAATCAAACCATACCTTATTAAGTAATAATTAAATTTGTTTGATTTTTTTTATTTAAATGTAAAAAAGAATTAAGCACAAAAATTACTAATTTGGGTGAAATCTATAAGAATTCGTTTTTTTCTAATCAGGTATTTCGAAAACTGAAAATACACATGTACTTGATAGGTTATAATTCATAGTTTTGTGCCAAAGTGTAATATTAAGAAAGAGACTACGCTTTTCACCATCCATCTATCATTCATCCACAGGTTTATTCTTTTCACCATCCAAAGTGTATACTCACCCTAGACAATCACCGAACATCATCAGTAGATTCAGACATGACCTAATCTAAGGCATATTTTCCGTTTCACGAATTAAAGGTATGTTAATTCGTAAGTTATTGATTTATTTAATAATTTAGTTTTTTAATTTGTGCGTACCATTGAATTTATGAAAAAAATTGGATTTTGATTAGTAACATAAAATTAGAATAAACCAGATTTGCTACATGTTATTGAGACAATTTTTCGCTTTCAACAATTGGTAGGATACAACTTTGATTATAGTAACTGTGAATTGAAGGTTCATGCTCGCTTAGTAGCCTAATCAGGTACTTTGTATTAGTTTAGTTTTCAGCCAAAGTTTATTCTTGTATTTCTCTCTCCTTATCCTCACAAATTTGGTATTTGATCTTTTCATAATTTGACTTATGTTTTTTGTATTTGATCTTTTTGTTTTTGAAAAGTTAAATTATCTTTTCGGTTTATGATCCATCTCAAAATTCACATATATTGATTAGTTTGGTACTAATACATAATTTTAATAATTTAGTTGGCTGATTTTAAATAAACTTTGTCATCTATGTTGATAGATTATTTTGTTATCGAAGTTGAGCTTAATAAACATTCTTGATTGCCGTTCCAAAAAAAAAAAAAAAAAAATTCTTGATTTCTTGATTGTTTTACGTGCTTATTAGGTGTTTATTGATTTGCTTCTTTGAGAGTCATCGGTGTTTTGTGAAGATGGCTCTTTATGTTGTTGCCTTGATTTTTTAGATAGCAAGCGTTTCATTGACACTAAGCTTTTTTTATATATATTTTATACATGGTTTGGGGTGGAAGATACCATCCTCGATCCTCACCTCTTGCAAAGCCGGAGGTCTTTCTTAACCTTTGGTAGAACCGGAAGCAACCTCTCTACCTTAGGTAGGGGTATGGCTGTCTACGTCTTAACCTCCCCCATACACTGTGGAAGACGGTATTGGGACTCATAACCCGTGAGTTACTTTACTTTACTTTTTACTTCTTTGTTTGTTAACCTTGACTTAAACATTGTTAATTAAATACACAGGTGAAGGAATGCAAGGAATATGGGACTTGGTGGTAATTGTCACATTGTTTCCATGTTATAGCCCTTCAGTTCTATGGAATCATATCATCTTGATTGAACTACATACAACCATGTTTTTTTGATTAATTTACACATTTAAGGTATTGTTTTTAAGAAAATCACTGATTGTCGCTTCTTCACACTAAATACAACCATGTTCGTTGATTTATTTTACAATTAAGCTCTACTTATGTATACTTCCTTGGTCTACTTCCTTCCGAGATCCTACTTCTATTTGTTATGATGAAGGTGCTTATTCATGGAAATTATTTCCACCATGCTTATTAGGTAAATATAATCATTATGAGGTATTGTTTTTAATTGCATTTAAGGTCGTTTGTGTTTACATGAATGCTATCCATTTTATTGAATATTAGCTTTTATTTTTGGTGGAATTATGGTTCGACCTGGATATACTGATAAGGTTTGATGATTTGTTATTTGTAAAAGTTAATTTTCTCTGTTATAATTGGTATCAATTTTATGTAGGTCTTGTGATCATTTTGTTGTATGAGCCTCAAAGGTATCCATCGAACAATGTTTTGTGTTCGGGATGCTTCGATAAATTTTTTAGCTTGACGTCTTCACAACACATCATCAGTATTTTGGTTGTATTTATGTTGTTTTCCACTTATCTTCTCTTAATAAATTTTCAGGATTTACGTCGAAAGAAATTCCTACTTGCAACCTTCTTCACAATCGATTCTATTATTATAGAATGCAATAGAGGATCAACTGCTCCTTGGCCCCCCAAAAAAATCGTCATCCCATGTGTGGATTCCAACAATAAAACCTTATTCATTAAAAGTAATCATTAACACCAAAAATTATTATCTACTCAATTAATTCCAATTTGCTTCGTGGTAAGTTCATATATTAGTTTTGTTAAAGGTTGAATTATATTAATTTTGTTCATATATTAGATTCGATTATTGTGATGTGTGACAGGAATTACAATCTCTAATATAATAAAAGAAACTTTTTTTGACATGGAGATTTTTGGAACTTTTATAAGATAATGATTTATAAATTTATGATTAAACTTTTTGAATTATTATAGGTAAACGCCATAAAATAACAACCTACTTTCTTCAATTTTCCGAGTTGAAATACTTACTTTTTTATTACCTTACTTCACCAACGTACTTTCAAATTTTGATCTGACTTCACCCACATGACTAAAATAAACTTGCATCGTTAGTCCTTTATACTAACGGCCGTTAGCAAATAACTTAAAATTTAGTTTTCTTACATTTTCGTTTGTTTTTCGTCGGATTTTACACGTTTTCGTCTGTTTTTGCACGATTTCGTCCGTTTTTGCACAATTTCGTCCATTTGTACACGTTTTCTAATGTTTTGCACGTTTTCGCCCGTTTTACATGTTTTCGTCTGTTTTACACGTTTTCGTCCATTTTTTACACGTTTTTGTCCGTTTTTGCACTTTTTCGTCCTTTTTTGCACATTTCGACCGTTTTTGCACGTTTTCGTCTGTTTTGCATGTTTTTGTCTGTTTATGTACTTTTTTGTCCGTTTTTGCACATTTTCTTTTATTTTACACGTTTTCGTTTATTTTACACGTTTTTGTCCGTTTTTGCACGTTTAAAAACTGTTTGTACACATGGGTTGAGCCTTCAAGAGAGAGTTGGACCAGTTTGTGAGAGATCGAGACTTGCGGGTTATATATATTGATACCGTTGTTTTGTGCATGTGATTTTACTATGTTAACAAGTATTTTAATTACTATTTTAATTATAAACCTTAGTTACTTAACAAGTATGAATTTACGTGCTGGATTGTAGGCTTTCGTTATGTAGCACTTGATGTAATTGTATCTAAGCAATGTTTTTTGAGTTGCTTTATCATTCATAGACTTGGGTTCTGTTTGTGCATAAGATTATATACTTGACACATTTGACCCATTCCACTTTAAGGATCCTTTGAAGTGTAGGAGTTACGAAAAGGTATAAAAACCGATGAAAACGTAAGAAAACTAAATTTTAATTATTTGCTAACGACCGTTAGTATAAAGGACTAACGATGCAAGTTTATTTTAGTCATATGAGTGAAGTCAGATCAAAATTTGAAAGTACATTGATGAAGTAGGGTAATAAAAAAGTAAGTGTTTCCATTCGGCAAATTGGAGAAAGTAGGTTGTTATTTTATGGTGTTTACTCAATTATTATCCTTAATAATAAAAACCATAAATAAATCAAAACAAAGATTAAACTATTTGTTTTTTAATAAATAAAAATACATTATTCAAAAAATTAGAAAGAACCCCGCTATAACTAGTAAAACCAAACAGGATCACCAAGAAACATCAAACTCGGTTGAACCAACATCAAACCTAATTTACCAATAAAAAAATAGACTAAACCAGAACCAAACAATCTGCTATGCCTTACTTTTTTTATCTTTCGAACAAAACAACACTACCCAAAACAAACAAAACCACAACCATGAATGAAGGCAAAATTAATCAAATACTTACCTAATAAATAATCAGCCGAACTAGATCAATTGTTCAAGAATTCCACATGCTTACCTAATAAACACCGTAATCTAATTAGGCCAGTTAATTAGTAGTCAATAGAGATCTTGAAGCTAATAAACCAAGAAATAACGAGAGTGATTTATATACGAAAGGAACAAATTAATAAGGGATCTATGCATAATGTATGTGCGCTGTTTTGTAAATTACATGAGCCTCCAGTTATGGTGTAATAATGGACCAAGATCATGCTTAGACCTTTGTGACTTATCGAGTTGCATGGGTTTGTTTTGCAAAGCAAAACTTAGATTTGTATCAAAGATAATCCACCAACTGTATAATAATTGACCCTTTCGTATGAAGTATTAACATTCGGTAAATTACTTTTTGCATACAATTTTTCATTGTTGAAATTAAAAAAATGCAAATATATAAGTTTAATTTCAGTGGGTATGTGTATGTAATTGCCTTGAAATTTAATCAAGTTTTGGACTATTAGTCATTTCAAAAGATAACGTTAGAGTTCTAACGTGTGAGGACAATGCTTGACGTAATGTTAAGTCACATCCTATAAAATAGGTTTGATGAAACTTGGGCTAGTTTTAAAGTGCTTACATATGTATTTGGTGTGCTGATCAGTCATCAGGCGCCGAGCTTAGCATAGCTGTTTTTTTTTTTTTTTTGGGTATGTGTTAATGAGTCTAGTGAAAAGGATAGTTCGGTATCTGTCAAATTAAATGTGTAAATTAGGACAACAACTGAATCCATACATTATAAAATCTAACACTCTATGAGAAGAATTAAAAACAAATCTTTAAGTATTATACTCTCTGGAGCTATCTTTAAGATGACAATATCTTTCAGTTGCTACATTCACACCCCCATTCCCCTTGCTTCCTCTATGAAACTACATAGAGTAAAAGCGATTACGGCAATGAATACTAAAATTCACTCAAGAAAATTGATAAAACCATCAGTTTCAACTCCCCTTAACCGACGTTGTTATAAAATAAGCATCACCGATGATTTTGCTCCGGACATGAATTTACCTCTTGTTCTTTTCTTCCCTCCTAATACAAAGTATAACCTAATGTTCGTCAAAAAGCTCGAGGAATCATTGGAGAAAACCTTAACACTTTTATACCCTTTAGCTGGTAGATATATGGAACACACCCGCACGGTTGATTGCAATGACCAAGGAGTTGACTTTATACACGCTCAGGCTGATATCACAGTTCAAGAAATTCAGGATCCCAAAATAGATCCTATGTTGATCAGCAATTTCATTCCCTCCAAAAGTCGTGTTTTGAATCACACGGATGCAATAATTGCGTGCTACACAAATCACCATGTTGAAATGTGGAGGTTTAGCATTGGGTGTGAGTCTTTCACATAGGATTGGCGATGCTTCTACTATGATTAATTTTCTTAATCAATGGGCTACTTTGAGTCAAAGAGACACCAATGTTGAAACTGATGGCATTGATTTTACATTATTCTCATCGTCTCCGGCTCAAGGTTTACCATGTGTTGAGGCAGGATTCTCTAATTTAGTGAATGATGATGACTATGTCACAAAGAAACTTTCATTTAATGAGAGTGCAATATCTAATATGAAAGACAATGTTAAGCTCACTGGAAAACGTAGTACCCATCGATTGTCTAAGGTACTGTTGGTGTCAGCATTGTTATGGAAGGCTTTCATCGGCATAGATCATGCAATTTATGGTCAACCAAGAGATTCTGTCTTTGTTCAGCCAGTTGCATTCAGGCAAAAAAGGGAAAAAATGGTATCCATGATGCCCAAAAATTCTTTAGGGAATCATTGGGGGGTTGTAGCCATTGAATTGGGTACAACCAAAATGCTAAAAGAGTTCCATGATTTGACATATCTGTTAGGAGACTCTATCATGAAATAAAAAACTATTCGAAAGTCAGTCATGATAGCAAAGAATGGAAAGAAATGATGTTGAACTCCTTTGCTAATATTGCCAATATTCCAGATACAACAAACGTAATATGGTTAGCTAGTTGGTGCAAGTTCCCCTTCTATGATGTCGATTTTGGTTTTGGAAAACCCATATGGGTAAGTTGTGGGTTTGTACCATTCAAGAGAGGTATGATGTTATTAGATGATGCAAGAGGCGATGGAGTGGAAGCGTATGTGACTATGGGAGTAAAAGACGTTCCTTCTTTTGAGCAAGACGAAAGCATTAAAGCTTTTTCTGTTTAAATGTCTATGGCTCTTGCTTAAAAAGTGATAAATAGACATTGTCATCATATATATACCAGTTTTAATACCCGTGCACGCACGGGGTGTGGACTTATAATCTCGACATTGCTTCACCACTTATGTAATAAACGAAAGCCAAAGGGTTAAACATGTTAGTTAGTTAGTTAGTTAATAACCGTTTGGCGGTTAAAAGTAGTTACTAGTAGTTATTAGTTAGTTACATTCGGTTATGTCTCAACCGAATAGTCACAATGGTTCATGCGAACCTTATAAAACTCGCATGCATGTAACAGTTTGAACGTTAGACGATATAAGCAAACATATTCGGTAAATTGCAACTTCGTATCGACTAGACTAGGGACAACAATTGGCATCAGAGCCTACGTTAATCGTACGCTCGTTTCTTGATCCCAGAACATTGAACAAGAGGAAGAACGACACGCTGGGAAGAAGTACTCTCGGTGGAAAACGTATTGTGTGAAACAAAACAATACCTGAATAAGTTTGGAAACATAAGGGAAGATAGTGCACAATCAGACCTTGTGTAAAGTTGCAAATGTGAACGCCAAACGAATTGGTGGAACACTTTGTTGGGGACTGCATAACGCAACAACAAAGGAAGAATAAAAAAAGACCACGTTGTAGAAGCACTTTGTTGGGACTGCCCTTGAATGCGACAACAAATGCAAGGAAAGACAACGTCGAGGAACTTTGTGGGGACTGCAGGAACACGACACAAAGGAAGGAAAAAAAACAGTTTGACGCTTGATAAGTAGCGTGGTACCGGAAAAGAAAAAGGCTAGCGAAAAGAAATTATGTAGGATTGCTTATTATAACTCAACATAGAAGGAACATATATACACAACGCTTGTAAAGCAAGTGGAAGATTTTGTGGAAACGACCTTGGAGTCGACGCAAAAACAGCAACAACGAAATAAAGTTCGTTTTTGCTTGGAAGAATACTAGGAACAAGAAAAAAGGTTCTAGGGATATCGCTTTGGTGGAAAACGTGTTGGACGCAATACAAAACAACAACAATAGCGAGAAAAAAAAACACATTCGTTTTTATATCGAGAACAACAAGAAGGGTTCGAGGATTCTTGTGGAAAGGGATTAGGAATTCGAATGGAAAGAAGTACAACAACAACGAAAACTATTGTTTCGTTTGGAAGCATACCGAGAAGAACATTAAGGTTTTGGTTTGCTTGGGGATACGAGTTTCAAATCGACACAAGAAGCAAAAAAATCAACGTGAGGAACAAGTTACTATCACCGGAATAAGAAGAAGGGTACTCGTTTAGGTTTGTGGGATAGAAAAGAATTCGACACATAAAAAAGGAGGAAGCAGTCGAATTGCTTTGGACAAAAATCAAAACAACAACGAGATAACAACATTTTGGGTATACCGAAAAAGGAAAGTATCGACTTGATACTTGGTGTGATACTAACGAGGAGAAAGAAAAGGGACGGAAAGTCGTTGTAGGTATAATATTCAAGTACCGACACACAAAGGGGAATACGTTTGTGTTTTAACACAAATATCACGGTTAGAAATCAAATTTCTGGATTTTTATCATATTATTAGTATAGAAATATTACTTTCGTATTATTAGGAATCCCTGAAAACTATTTCTACTCCCGTACTATTAGATATCTCATATTATTTAGAAAAATCCCAAACATTAGAAAGTGAAGATCGTACGCACAATTAGGATGTTTACCGACGATCTTAATACCGCTTTAATCACACAAAAACCCGTAACACCTATGACACACTATCAATGCCCTAAGTTGAAATTGACAAACTACACAGTTTGGTCAATTCAAATTAAGGTTATACTTGAAGCACAAGGTTTATGGGAAATGATAGAACCTAAGGAAGATACGCAAGAAGATGATAAAAGGGATAAGGCAACGACTGCCTTCCTTTATCAAGCATTGACCGAAGATGTGATATTACAAGTCGCGGGTTGTAAAACAGCGAAGGAATTATGGGATTTGTTAAAGAAGAGACACGTTAGAGAAGAAAGAGTGCAACAAGCACGGCTACAATCATTGATGATTGGGTTTCAAACACTTCAAATGTAGGAAGACGACACAGTGGATGCATTTACGGCTAAACTAAACGGTTATGCCACTAAGGCAAAAGAATTAGGAAAAACACTTGATGAATCCCTTTTAGTACGAAAACTATTAGATTCCACACCAGATAGATTTATTCAAATAGTTGCATCCATAGAACAAACCAGTGATCTTGATAATGTTACCTTAGACGAGATCATTGGAAAACTCAAGGAATTTGAAGAAAGAATAAAACTTCGAAAAGGAGGACAAGTAGAAAGCCAGGAAAACTTACTATTCGCACATGGCTAACACTCGAGAAGGGGAAGGCGATTTAACAATCGCGGAGGTAGATCAAACTTTTCACAAGGAAACTTGCAACATAATAAGAATAAGTATGACTCAAAGGAAGAAGGCTCAATTCACAAAGGAAGATCAAACACAAAGTGGAATAAGCGTGAGTGGGACATGAGCAAAGTAAAATGTCACAAATGTGAAAACTTGGACATTTTAGAAAGGACTGCAAAGAACCATCAACAACTCATGAACAATCAAACCTTATCTTAGAAAAAGAAGAACCATCACTATTAATGACTACACACGAAACTGAACACGAAGAAGTACTGTTGAATGAAGACAGATCCACCCCCGAAAATATGCTAGAACAGATATAAGCATATGGTATATGACGAGAATTAGGAGTCATTTTAGAGACATTGTCGAACGCATAACAGGACGTATACGTTTTGGAGATGGATCGTATGTAGAGATAAAGGAAGAGGCTCTATATTGTTAGGTTCCATGAACAAAAGATAATATCGGATGTATACTACATTCCAAACCTCAAGAGCAACATACTAAGTCTAGGACAACTCACGGAGATAGGTTGTAAGATCATCATGGATGGAAACATACTGACTTTGTATGATAAGAATAAAAAGCTATTGATGAAGATAGAAAGATCTAAGAATAGACTTTATAGTATTAGACTGAAGATAGAAACACCCATATACCTCTTAGCAAATGTAGATAACCAAGCATGGTTGTGGAACGCTAGATTAGGTCATCTAAACTTTGACGACATCAATAAGATGACAAGGAAGGGTCTAGTAGAAGGAATACCAAGAATAAACCATGCATGACAGATTTGTGATGCATGCTTATTAGGAAAAAACAGTAGGACACCATTTCCAAATCAAGCTAAGTTCATATCAAAGAAACCTTTAGATTTAGTAAATGGAGACCTTTGTGGCCCTATAAGTCCAGCCATACACTCTGGAAACAAACTCATTTTCTTGTTAGTGGATGACTGTATACGTTTCATATAGGCCTACTTTCTGACATCGAAAGATCAGCCATTTAACACGTTCAAGGAATTTAAACAACAAATTGAAATGGAAATGAGAACAAAATTGAGGATGCTAAGAACAGATAGGGGAGGTGAGTTCACCTCAACAAAATGGAGTTGTGGAGAGGAGAAATAGAACAATGCTATCTACTACGAGAAGTATAATGAAAGCAATGAAGTTTCCATTAAATTTTTGGGCGGAAGCAGTCAAACACGCCATTTATATACTAAACAAGGTACCTATAAGAGCCTTGGTAAATAAAACACCATACAAAGCACTCTACAACCGAAAATCAAATCTGGAAAACCTAAGAATATTCGGATGCATAGCTTATGCTAAGGTAACAATACCTCACTTACAAAAGCTGGATGATAGAAGCATAACCATGATTTACTTAGGAGTAGAGGAAGGATCGAAAGCATGTAGGCTATATGATCCAAAAGGAAAAAGGAAACATGTTAGTAGGGATGTAAAGTTTATGGAAACAAAATCGTAGGATTGGGATAACAACAGAGAGGAAACAAGTACACAAGGCTCATTTTGGGAAATTTTTGTGGTAGAAGGAGTCGACAATGAAAACTCTACACCAGTCTCAGTTGACGCAACTTATTACAGAAGCCTAATTGGAAGTCTCAGGTATCTACTACATACAAGACCAGATCTTAGTTACTCAGTCGGACTACTCAGGAGATTCATGCAAGACCCAAAGGATCATTCCCTGAAGGCAATAAAGCAAGTAATCCGATACATCAAAGGAACAAAGGAGCATGGTATTATATACAAGAAAGAAGGTGACTGGAAGATTATAGGTTATAGCGACAGTAGTTATGGAATCAATACAGATCAAGGAAAAGAAACTACTGGAATAGTATTTTACTTTGGAGAATCTCCTATTACCTGGTGCACTCAGAAGCAACCAACGGTAGCGCTCTCATCATGTGAATCATAATTCATGGCAGGTACTGGAGCAGCATGTCAAGCTTTATGGTTAAAACGGCTACTTAGTGAATTAACGGGTTGGGAGGAGAAAAGAATAACACTGAAGGTTGATAACATCTCAGCAATAGCACTCGTCAAGAACCCAGTTTTTCATGGAAGAAGTAAGTACATCGACATTCTCTATCATTTCATTTGTGAATGCGTAGAGAATGGACACCTCCATGTGGAACACGTCAGTGGAGACTTACAAAGAGCAGATATTTTAACTAAAGCTTTACCAAGACTAAAGTTTGTCACTATGCGACAAATGCTCGGAGTTCAAGATCTAGAACAAAGCAACGATCAAGATCAAGGAGGAGAATGTGGACTTATAATCTCGACATTGCTTCACCACTTATGTAATAAACGAAAGGTAAAGGGCTAAACATATTAGTTAGGGGGTGTTTACCAAATTAAGTGGTTCCATATGAACCACTTAATTAGCCTCTTAAAGGGGAGGACAAAGCTTTGATGAGTCTCTCCATTAAGTGGTAGTAAAGGATTGGCCCACATTAAGTGGTTCATATGAAAAAAGAAACACCCCCTTAGTTAGTTAATAACCGTTTGGCGGTTAAAAGTAGTTAAAGGTAGTTATTAGTTAGTTACATTCGGTTATGTCTCAACCGAATAGTCACAATGGTTCATGCGAACCTTATATAACTCGCATGCATGTAACAATTTGAATGTTAGACGATATAAACAAACATATTCAGTAAATTGCAACTTCGTATCGACTAGACTAGGGACAACACGGGGCTTAGACATAAATTTTAAATTAAATATTAATTTTACAATTGTTATTTTAAAAATAACCTGAAGTACCTTGCGGGCAAGTCTTGTGAACTTGATTTATAGATGATTTTAATACAAATAAACCGTAAAAACGTTTATTAATATTTTGCGATCTCTTTGTGTTTTGTTGATAAAAAATATAAATGTTATCTTAAGTATAATTATAAGGATACATGGTATTTTTGTAAAGCATTTACATATAGCCATTTAAATACAAAAATGTAGTAATTAAGCATTTGTTGTAATAGTTTATTAGGATAGGTAAAAACCATAACCCATGGATCTTAACCCATACCCAAGTTGGCTAGATACAATGTATACTTAGATACATTGAATCTAAAAGAAAACCCATAGACCAACCCATAACCCATGAACCATAACCAAAAAACCCATGGGCAAAGAGGAGCGTTCCACGGATCCCTAGGATTACACTAGACGGATCCCAAGTGGAAGGGATCCGTGGGATCCGGGGAACAGTGAAGATTTTTTCCTATAAATAGAGAGCCATTTCTTCATTCTAACTTACCCCTCTTCTTACTAAATCTCTCAAACACTCTCATTCTCTTCTAACATATAGATTACTTGATCTAGAGAGTTGTTCTTCTTTCTTTCTATTGTGATCCTCATATAGGTCCTTCTCTAAGGCGAGATCACGAGCATTCAACAAGTCATCCAAGCAAGGGGTCCTTGATCGATTTGTCACTCCGCAAGATTTCTGTAGCGAAGATCTTGTATTTGATATTTCACATATTTGTTGTGTAATAGTCGTGTTGGTTTGGTCCACCGTGTTACGGACTCGGTATCTAGCTTTGTACCGAAAAAAGTGTAAGCAACCTTGTGAAGGCTTCTCCGCCAAGTGAAGGAGTTTTTTGACATAGTGCTTGAACTCTCGAGTAGGTGACTCGGGGAGTGGAGTAGGGCAAGGAAGGTGTCCTTGTAGCCGAACCACTACACATCAGTTGTGTCTTTTCTTTCCCTTTGCTTTACTTTATTTACTTGCTTTATCATTAGATCTATACTTTCTCTACATCCATAAGATCTCACATATTAACGAATCTAAAGTTTTTGAAACTAACGTAAAATCGGCAAAACTATTCAACCCCCCCTTCTAGTTTTCCATAATTGGCATCAAGAGCTAAGTTTATAAAAGTTTTAAAGTAAAATTGTATTTTAAAAACTTTTCGATCACTATGGGTTATGAAAATTATAAGGAAGGGCAATCTATGCAACGACCACCACTACTTGCAACTAATGTTTTTATATATTGGAAAAATAGATTCGAAACATATGTGAAATCTAAAGATATTGATCTTTGGTACATTATTGTTGAAGGCGACTTTGAGGCTACCTCAAAAGACGATAAAGGGAATTTAGTTAACATACCTCATGATAAACTAAATGATGAAATGAAGAAAAAGCTTTCTAAAAATAGTGAAGCAAAAATGGTTTTATATAATGCTTTACCGAAAAAGGAATTCGAAAGAATTTCTATGCTTAAAACCTCTAAAGAAAATTGGACTTCTTTAGTTGTAACTCATCAAGGCAACCAACAAGTTAAGAATAATAAAATTGATTTATTTGTTCAACAATATGAACAATTTTCAATATCGGATGAGGAAACTATAGATCATTCTTTTGCTAACTTTAATACTATTATTACATCGTTACAAGCACTTGATGAATCTTTTTCTAGACGTAACCATGTTAGGAGATATCTAAGGTCACTTCCATCGAAGTGGAGATCCAAGGTGACGGCGATCGAAGAGTCAAAAGATTTGACAATCCTCACCCTCGATGAACTCATAGGCAACCTAAAAGTCTACGAGCTTGTCCTTGCCAAAGACTCCAAAGCCTCAAAGGTAAAAGAGAAACACAAATCTCTTGCCCTTAAAGCCAAAAAGGCTTCAAGCGATGAAGAGAATTCCTCTTCGAGTAGTGACGACGAGGAGTACGCTATGGCGGTAAGGGACTTTAAAAAGTTCTTTAGAAGAAAGGGAAGATACGTCAAACAACCATAGGACGATAAGAAAGGCTTTCGGAAAAGCAAAGAGGACGAGAAGTCAAAGGATGATCGTACTTGCTTTAAGTGTGGGGACCCAAACCACTTTATTAGTAAGTGTCCCAAACGGGATGATCAAAAAGCGTTCGTGAGCGGCACATGGGGAATGAGCGACGAGGAGGACGAAGAAATTTGTCTCATGGAAAATGACGAGGTGTGCTTAAAGGTTGATCTAGACCTCGATGAATGGGTCAAGGATAGCGGGGGCACGAGGCACATGACCGGCAATAGGGATCTATTCTCCATATATGAATCCGTAAATGGAGGTAATGTGGTGTTTGGAAATAGCAAAAGTAGAATCATCGGTAAAGGTACGATTTCTAACAAATCTCTAACCATTAACGATGTGTGTCACGTAGAAAACCTAAACTTTAATCTCTTAAGTATAGGACAAATATGTGATAAAAAGTGCAATGTACTTTTTACCGAAACCGGTAGTAAGATACTAAAAAATGGCATAACCATAGGAAGAGGAATTAGGAAACATGGAGTCTATGTCATTAAAATTGGTAATGAACCTAAAGACAAACTTTGTCTTACCTCTGTGGATGATACTTCGACCTTATGGCATCGAAGATTGGGTCATGCCAATATGCGACTTCTTCAATCGCTATCATCCAAAGATCTAGTAAGAGGTCTACCTAAGTTAAAATATGAACATCACTTTTGTGATGCTTGTAATGTAGGAAAACAAGCTCATTCTAGTCATAAAGCTAAAAACATGGTGTCAACAACTAGGTGTCTAGAATTACTACATATGGATTTATTTGGTCCATCCGCTATCCAAAGTTATGGAGGCAACTACTACACTTTGGTCATAGTGGATGACTACTCTAGGTATACATGGACAAAATTTTTAAAGAACAAAATAGAAACCTTTAATTATTTTGAAATATTAAGCAAAAAGATCCAAAGACAACTAGGAAGTCCTATAGTGTCCATTAGGACGGATCATGGTAGGGAATTCGATAATGAAGTGCAATTTGGAGCCTTTTGTGACGCTAATGGTATTACTCACAACTTCTCGGCTCCACGCACTCCACAATAGAATGGGGTAGTAGAAAGAAAGAATAGAACCCTACAAGAAATGAGTCGAACAATGCTTAATCAACAATCCATACCTCAAAAGTTTTGGTGTAATGCCATTGATACTTCAACGTACATACTCAATCGAGTCTTAATAAGACCAATCTTAGGTAAAACTCCATATGAGTTACTCCGAGGCAAAAAGCCTACGTTAAATCACCTTAGAGTCTTTGGAAGCAAATGTTTTATTCTTAACACTAAAGATTACCTTACAAAATTTTATCCTAAATCAACCGAAGGTATCTTCCTAGGTTATTCTCCAAATAGCAAAGCTTACGTCATATTAAACAAAGAAACAATGAAGGTAGAAGAGTCATTAAATATAAAATTTGATGAAAGTCCACCCAAACCCTCTCCACCTCTTGTCGATGACGAGATCATAGAAAGTGATGCTATAGTAATAAAGAAAAAGATAAATGAAGAAGAAGAACATTTAAATAATGAAATCATAAACATTAAAGAGTCCAAAGATCACCCCGTAGATAAAGTCATAGGAAAGCTAAACGAACGAACATTAAGGTCTCAAGTTTAAAATCAAAGTAGCTTGTTTTGTTTCGTTTCAACCATAGAACCTAGGAATACACAAGAAGCCATAAAAGATGAGAGTTGGGTAATGGCTATGCAAGAAGAACTAAATCACTTCGTGTCTAATGATGTTTGGACGCTTGTCCCTCCACCTAGTAATCAAACCATAATAGGAACCAAATGGGTTTATAAAAACAAATTAGATGCAAACGGAGTAGTGTCTAGGAACAAGGCTATACTCGTTGCCCAAGGGTATAACCAACAAGAAGGAATAGACTTTGATGAGACCTATGCCCCCGTGGCTAGATTAGAGTCTATAAGAATAATTCTTGCGTATGCTTGTGCTAATGATCTAAAGCTTTATCAAATGGATGTCAAAAGCTCTTTTCTAAATGGTTTCATTAATGAAGAAGTATACGTAGCTCAACCTCCAGGCTTCATCGATTTTTAAAAACCCAAACATGTATATAAATTAAAGAAAGCCCTTTACGGTCTTAAACAAGCTCCAAAAGCTTGGTATGATAGACTCAAATCATTTTTAATTAAACACAACTATACCATGGGTTAGTTGACAACACACTTTTTACTAAGAAAAGAGAGTCACATATAATCATAGTGCAAATATATGTAGATGATATTATATTCGGATCCACTTGTCAAGACATGTGTGATGATTTCTCTAAAATCATGCATGACGAGTTCGAGATGAGTATGATGGGAGAACTTAGTTTCTTTCTTGGTCTACAAATTAAACAAGTAGAAGATGGTATCTTCTTTAATCAATCTAAATACATAAAGGAGATGTTAAAGAAATTCGGTCTAGAAGAGTCGAAACCAATTAGGACACCAATGTCATCTGACACCAAACTCACAAAGGATGAAGACGGCGAATCCGTAGATAATACTAAATATCGTGGCATGATAGGTAGTCTTCTCTAACTCACGGCAAGTAGGCCGGATATCATGTTTAGTGTTTGTTTATGTGCTAGGTTTCAAGAAGACCCTAAAATATCACACCTAGAAGCCGTAAAAAGGATATTTAGATACATTAAGGGTACAACACAATTAGGATTATGGTATCTTAAGGGCACGGGAGTATAAACAAGTGTATATGCAGATTCTGACCATGCAGGTGATTACGTTGATAGAAAAAGTACAAGTGGGGTATGTACTTTCATGGGATGTTGTTTAACATCTTGGTTTTCTAAGAAACAAACGACATTAGCAATATCAACAACCGAAGCCGAGTACGTCTCCGCCGGCAAAGCATGCCAACAAGCACTATGGATGAAACAAGCGTTAGTCGACTACGGCATTCATCTAAGCGACATAGCCATCCTATGTGACAATAAAGGTGCCATCGACTTAAGCAAGAATCCTGTATTGCATTCTCGCACAAAGCATATAGAGATTCGACATCACTTCTTAAGAGACAATGTTCAAAAGGGGAACATCTATATTGAGAAGGTAGCATCCGAAGACAACATAGCCGATGTCCTCACCAAACCGTTGAAGCGGGAACAATTCAACCTACTTCGTCTTGGTCTTGGTCTAATGGAACAAACGTCGTAACTTATTTGACTCTACAAGGTATGTACACACTAGCCTTCTTCTTTCTGAGTCTAGGATCTCTATTTCACGCACAACTCACAAACAATATGGGAATTTTCAAAACCCAAGATAAGTTTTCAACTTATAGCTTTCTTATTTTTTTTTCAAACACATACACATTTTCAAAGAAAAAATCTTTTCAAAATGTTTTCTAAAAGAATGATACCTTCCCGTATCAATTTCACAAAAGCAATTTCTCACGTCTAGGACAAATCGCTTTTTCATTATTAATACAAAGTAAAAACCCGTTTTCATTGCATCTCATGTCTTTTGAATGCTAAAGGGGACACATAACTAATATGTGTTTTCGGTACATTCATTTAATCAACAATGAATTAGGAGCATTGATAACACTCAATTACGTACTTATGTACTAAATATGTGCTTTCGGGTTATCTCAATAGGATACTTTTTCTACTTCTAGTTAATTTTTCTTTTTCCTTTTAGAGGTCGAGATAACCGCAACTCCAAATAGTTTGCATATAGGCACACAATAGGCAAAAATGTTTCCAAAAGGAAAATTTTGTGCTGCCTGAATCACCAGACCCACGGATCCCAGCCTTCATGCTGGACGGATCCCTCAAGGGAAGGATCCGTGGGATCCGTGAGACAGAAGCTGTTTTTACCTTTTATTTTTCTCACTTTGGATGAAAAATCCACATTTGTTTTATTTTTTGGAGTATGCTCTTTAATGCTTGTGTTCTCATGATCACATGCCTTAAATTCATATCTAATCATTAGATTTTAATCCACATTTTGAGTCAAGCATTCATTACAATGCTTTGTTTTTCTATATATAGAACTCCCAAAATGCTTGCATAATCCATCTCATCCTCACAAACACAATACACCATGTCCTCCACAAACCCTTTAGATGAATCACCTAGTACAAACAATCATCTTCATAATACCCAAACCTTTGTACTACCACCATCCAAAATACCACATTCAAACTCTAGGATATCCGCACGGATTAGTATCCGATCTTGTTGCTTAGCAAAACCAAACTCAAATGGTTCTTCCTAAACTAACAACTCACTACAAGATGCTTCCTTTATAGCACCTCCCTCATCACCAACAAGTACACCAACTTCATCACCACCTAAAGTCACTCTTTTAGAACTCCTTAAGACTCCAACAAGATCTAAACAACCTAAACAAAAAGAAATAGTCTTTTCAACACCCCCCACATCTCCAAATACTATTTTTCAAGATCTTGAAACATCACCACAATTAGCTCCCATCACATTACAAGAACGTCTAGGTTCTTTTCCACCACCATTTACAAACACTCCGGATGTTGATCTATATTTTCCTATTTTTCCACCACATCTTCCGCATAACTCAAATCAAAACAACCCGGAAAACTTCTGCACTCATTACCCACATCATTTACATTGTGAACATTGCCAGTCCACTAGGGAAATCGCAATAGAAGTTAGGGAAGAAATGCGTTTCATACTCAACCTCATCATTGATCGCATCAATACCATCACTCATCAAAACCTTCATCCATAACTTTATGCAAGCATGGAAGGAATCACTACTACTATTTTCTATTTTTAGTATTTTTTTTCTTTTGAAGTCATTTTCAAGAACAAGTCTTGTTCTTATTATTACATGCTTGTACGTGGCATAAATACCACTACAATTTGTTGTTTTATTACAAGGGCTTGTTTACATACCTTGGCTCCCAATCTTGATTCTCGTCAATCACAAGATTAAGCATGTTACTAACCTTTCTTTTTGTAAGATTTTTATTTTTCTTCTCTTGACGCCCCAAACAAGGGGGAGCTACCGTCAAGGGGGAGTTAGCGTTTATTTCTTCCAAGGGTTAACTTTTTGTTTCGACAAAAAGGGGGAGAAGAAGTAAAACTTAGGGGCTTTCAAAAATTACATCTATTCTTAAGTTTTACTCATCATAATATTATGTTTTGTCATCAACACAAAGGGGGAGATTGTTAATACAAATAAACCGTAAAAATGTTTATTAATATTTTGCGACCTCTTTGTGTTTTGTTGATAACAAATATAAATGTTATCTTAAGTATAATTATAAGGGTACATGGTATTTTTGTAAAGCATTTACATATAGCCATTTAAATACAAAAATGTAGTAATTAAGCATTTGTTGTAATAGTTTATTAGGATGGGTAAAAACCATAACCCATGGACCATAACCCATGGATCTTAACCCATACCCAAGTTGGCTAGATACAATGTATACTTAGATACATTGAATCTAAAAGAAAATCCATGGACCAACCCATAACCCATGACCCATAACCAAAAAACCCATGGGCAAAGAGGAGCGTTTCACGGATCCCTAGGATTACACTAGACGGATCCCAAGTGGAAGGGATCCGTGAGATCCGGGGAACAGTGAAGATTTTTGCCTATAAATAGAGAGCCATTTCTTCATTCTAACTTACCCCTCTTCTTACTAAATCTCTCAAACACTCTCATTCTCTTCTAACATATAGATCACTTGATCTAGAGAGTTGTTCTTCTTTCTTTCTATTGTGATCCTCATATAGGTCCTTCTCTAAGGCGAGATCACGAGCATTCTACAAGTCATCCAAGCAAGGGGTCCTTGATTGATTTATCACTCCGCAAGATTTCTGTAGCGAAGATCTTGTATTTGATATTTCACATATTTGTTGTGTAATAGTCGTGTTGGTTTGGTCCACCGTGTTACGGACTCGGTATCTAGCTTTGTACCGGAAAAAGTGTAAGCAACGTTGTGAAGGCTTCTCCGCAAAGTGAAGGAGGTTGTTGACATAGTGCTTGAACTCTCGAGTAGGTGACTCGGGGAGTGGAGTAGGGCAAGGAAGGTGTCCTTGTAGCCGAACCACTATACATCGGTTGTGTCTTTTCTTTCCCTTCGCTTTACTTTGTTTACTTGCTTTATCATTAGATCTATACTTTTTCTACATCCATAAGATCTCACATATTAACGAATCTAAAGTTTTTGAAACTAATGTAAAATCGGCAAAACTATTCAACCCCCCCTTCTAGTTTTCCACAGATGATCATGCTCAGTCACCAACAGACTTAAATTTGGATATTAACATATTTTGTACTTAAATTTGATCACCTGTTGTGTCCAGTTGGTCTAAATGTGCCAACTTGAATTCCCATTAAACAATGTAGAGTATCATATGGGTCAATGAGGGAGATATTAAACTGCTTCTATTCTTTCAATCATGTCTTGACTTGTGGGGTTAGTAACAGTGGACTCGTTTAATAACAGTGGTTACTTTTTCAATCTATGAGTACTATTATAAAGATGTACACCGAAATTATAAAGATGTACACCGAAATAACATTTCATGCCTAACCGTGACTAATCTTAATTTCCAAATTCTACATTTTTATGATATCTAGCTCAGTTGTATCATACAAAGATAGGATACATGTTCAGCAGCTTCCTTTAATACCATTGAACACTATATATGTTCTATACATATTCATAAAAAAACACTGAATTTGATCAAATTCAATAATTTGACTCAAAAGTCAAACATCATATCTAACGAATCTATCCCAATTTTGAAGATTTTCATGTCAACCATAACTAATGTATCTTACAATACGTATACAAAGCTTCCTAAATTTTCTTTTAACATGATCATGTCCAACATCTTCAAATATACAACGATTTCCATATGGAGTACAGTTTGACTTTCCGATGAGGTCAACTGTAAAAACTTATGTAACTTAGAAAGTTAAATAGATTTAAATTAGATAGCTGGCGTTAGCTACCTGATAAAAGGTGGTGCAGTGTCTCCTACTTGTTTCCCGCAAGGTTAATGGACTCGCTCAAAATTCAACCCCTGACCGAAGGACTATTTGTCGATGCCAAAAGGTTATTTTGGCATCCAACCCTGGCATCAATTTATACAATGTAAACGTGTTGCCTGGTAAATGTGGCGTCAAAAACCCTTTCAAGATCTAGCCTAGCACTGACTGCTCCATGTACATTCAAATGTGAACTCTGATAAAAATGTCATTAGTTTTGAAATATCGATAAAAATGAAACTAATATTGTACTCTTGCTATGATTTTTTTTGCAGAATACAGTAAAGATAAAGTCCAGTATGAGGAAAGATGTGTGGTTGAAATATCGAGATGAGAAGCAGATATATATTTGTAATTTGAAATATGAAAAGAGAACTTGTTGGTTTCAAAATGCATATATAATTTGTATTCATTTTGTATTGTCACTCGTTATATCTTACCAAAGCTGCGTACAATCAAAACTCATGAGTAGGGAGCAGGTGGTGGTGGTGGTTTGTTTCTTTGTTTTCTGAAGAAAAAATGATCAACCCAGTCCGGATCATCCTTGACTGTGTTTACCCATCATTGTTTTTATTACATGTTTGAGTAAAATACATAACCTGTTCCTGGTTGACCCAAACGGCCCTTTAAATTTTGTTTCAGCAGGCAGTCACAAACACCACTTAAACTTGTGCATGAGGCATAGCCAAATAGTCCTTAAAGTTGTATATTTGTAGCTGACAGACCCAATCACCGATCAAAAAGTTGTTGCAGCAACCTTAACCAATAATTTGCTCTACCAAGACCCAAACAGCATGACACCGATTGCCTCGAGAAGTGCTACCATGGATATGAATACAACTGTGGTCCCGATGAAAATAAAATGGGTCATTATGGGCTGTTGGAGACCAGTTAGTATTTTGATCATAGCTTTCTGCTCGGGACTCGGATTGATGTGATTTCGAATGTTTTGGAAACTAGAAAAAATTCTCTACAACATAGGGTCAGTCACATTTCGTGGTCTTTGGAAGAAGTTGGTCAAACAAGAGCATCTTTTGGGCTGCCTGCTTGCTGTCATTTACTTCTAGCACCTGATCATTTTCTTTCTTCAATAAAGTTGGGTGTTTCAATAATAATTATAGAATGGGTAGATGAATAAGTAATCCTAATCAATGCTTTTGTGCCTATATGAAGGGCCAAGATTTTCATTGTATGTCTGATTTTAAACAAAAATAAATATAATAAACAATGTGAGTTGAATTTAATTCCTCCAAGTGTGTGTGTTAAGTGTTGTGTTTGCTAACTCCTTGTGCTCATCTCTGTCGATCTGTGTCATTTGGTATCATAGCCCTGGTTGAGAATGGTTGGTCGACGTCGTACTCGTAATGTCAACCAGTTGCATGAAGAACCTGACCCGCGAGACATTGAGGTGAATGAGTTGAGACAACTTGTACAACAACTCCAGTTGCGTCTCGAGTGCGTGGAGGCTCCTAGACAAAACCATAATGAACGAGAAAATGAAGATTCCGAAGATGAAGAATTCAACCCCTTCCATGTTAACCGCAATTCAGAATCTAGTGATGAAGATGCTCAATATCATCACAATGATCGAAGGAACAATCTCCCCCAACGTGGTGCTAATATGAGGGTAGATATTCTAGTGTTTGAAGGTAGAATCCAACCCGACGAGTTCATTGATTGGGTTCACACGGTTGAGCGAGTTTTTGACTATCAAGAAGTCCATGAAGATTTGAAGGTCAAAATTGTTGCCATTAAGCTTAAGAAACATCCTTCTGTCTGGTGGGAACAATTAAAGTTAAGAAGAGCTCACGAGAACAAACCGAGAATTAGAACATGGGGGAAAATGAAACGTGAGTTACGAAAAAAGTTTTTACCTGATGGGTATTTACAGGAAGCATTTCTTCAGTTACACAATTTTGCACAACGTGATCTATCCGTGGCAGATTACACCGAGGAGTTTGATCATTTAATGTTAAAGTGCGGTATTGCGGAGCCTGAGGAGCAAACCATTGCACGATATCTTCGTGGGTTACGAAAAGAGATTTATGATGTGGTAATTCTACAGTCCTTTATCTCTTATAATGATGTTTATAAACTTGCCACAAAAGTCGAGAAACAACTCAAGGAGAAAGAGGGTCAAAAATCATCAACTTATGGTATTAGTCGAGGCCCAAGTCGAGGTTATGCAACTAATAAGGCTAGTAGTTCACAAAGTACAAAACCAGTTGCAACAAAAGCCTCACACGCACCACAAACCCATGATACAGGGGCTGGTCCTTCTCATACAAGGCAAAAATCGGTCCAATGCTTCAAGTGCAAGGGTTACAGACATATTTCAACTTAATGTCCTAACCAACGAGTTTTTACCGTTGTTGAAGAACCTATAGAAGAAGAATCTCAAGATCTTGATTCTCATCCGATATTTGATGAAGCATTAGAACACGAAGATGTCATCTATGGGGATAGCGGAGACCTATTGGTGATTCAAAGGGCATTAGTTGTTGATTCGAAGGAAGATGATGTATGGCTTCGCCACAACATTTTTCATACACGATGCACATCAAATGGGAAAGTTTGTGATGTTATTATCGATGGTGGGAGCTGTGGAAATGTGGTTTCTGAAACAATGGTTAAAAAGTTATCTCTTAAAACTGAAAAACACCCACGTCCATACAAGCTCTCATGGCTACAAAAGGGAAAATTTGTTCAAGTAGACCAACGATGTTTGGTAAGCTTTTCTATCGGAGACAAGTATCGGGATGAAGTATGGTGTGATATAGTTCCTATGGATGCATGTCACTTATTGTTAGGGAGACCATGGCAGTTTGATAGAAGGACCATCCACGACGGGTTGAAAAACACCTACTCTTTCGTTAAGGATGGAGGTAAGATTGTTTTGGGTCCTTCAAAATTTAATGTTACACCACGAAATAGTGAACTAGAAGGTAGTTATTTTCTGTCCAAATCTGAATTTAGTGAAGCTTTTGAAAAGTCAAAAGTAGCTTATGCTTTGGTGATAAAAGATTTACGAGATAACGAACAACGACCACCTGAATTATTGATCCCATTACTTGACAAGTTTCAAAGTATTTTTCCAGATGAAATTCCAGCAGGGCTCCCTCCCATGAGGACCGTTCAACATTGCTTAGATTTGGTTCGAGGTGCGACTTTGCCAAACAAACCGGCGTATCGAATGAACCCAACTGAAAATGCTGAACTTCAAAGACAAGTGGACGATCTTTTAAATAAAGGAATGGTGCGTGAAAGCATGAGTCCTTGTGTTGTCCCGGTTATCCTCGTTCCAAAGAAGGATGGATCATTTCGTATGTGTGTGGATAGTAGAGCGGTCAACAAAATCACTATAAAATATCGGTTCCCTATTCCACGTTTGGATGATATGTTGGACCAACTTCATAGTGCTAACGAAAAAAAGATTCAATCATGGTGGTAGTTGATCGATTTTCAAAAATGGCACATTTTATTCCTTGTTCTAAGACAATGGCTGAAACTAATGTTGCTGATTTGTATTTTAAGGAAGTAGTGAGAGTGCATGGTGTTCCAAAGACAATTACAAGTGATCGGGATCCGAAGTTTGCCGGGCATTTTTGGCAAACCCTTTGGCGAAAGTTGGGTACAAAGTTGCAGTTTAGTTCCGCGTATCACCCGCAAACAGACGAGGCAAACAGAAGCAGTGAACCGAAGTCTTGAAAATTTATTAAGGTGCCTTGTGGGTGAAAATATACGAAAGTGGGATCTTTGTTGGCTCTTCTTCATAGGTTCTAAACCAAGCCATCTACGACACATTACGGCCTTGTAATTAACCATGACTTAATGCGCAATAAGGTTTTGAGACAAAGTATAATGATGTATAACGAAAGTATATGATAACGCAATATGAACAAAGATAAACTAAATACTTGATGATATGTAAATTGTTGTTGTACAAATCAAACATGACTCGATCCTATTTAAACTAAGTGAAACGGTACCATGTTACCATTGGTGAAACGTTGCAACGATTCACATAAGTAACCGTTTCTTAACTGCCTCTAACAGGCCCATAACTAACTTAACCATAATGTTTAACGGGCGTTTGGATACAAGGATCCAACCCAATGTTTTTGCCCGTTTGATCCATACAATTAAAACAGTAAATAAATTGTTTTCAAACTTAACTTAACAAAACATTACAAAGGGATTACATCTCCCCCTTAATTTTTGTAAGTTAAATGTCTTCCATGGTTCTTGTTTTCTTCAGGCAATGACGATGAAATCGTCTTCACTTGATGCGTTTCCCTTGCCATATCCGCTTGTAGTGCACTCCATATCTTCTTCCTTCTTGACTTCGTCATGGACATACTTAATCCTCTTCTTTGGCTTCTCCTCTTGAGTTTCCTCTATGTACACGCTAGTCTTTGCATCACCACATGGTACATCTCCGACCATATTTAACCGTGGCTCTCCATGCCCTACCCTACGTACTTCCTCATAGTACACTTTAACCAATGTTATGTACTCTCGATAGCATTCCTTTACATTATGCCCATCTTCCCGAGTCAATCCCAAAGGAAGTGCAATATCGCCCCACAAATCATTAAACGACACATTCATATAGCCACCCATGTCATCTACGAATTTATACAATGCTAGCAAGTCTATCCTAATCACCCCTATTACCGTTGGTAAATCACCCAACGCATCCATTCTCATATAATCATAATAGAACCATCCCAACAAATCAATAAACTTTTTCTCCATGATTTCCCAATTTTTGAACACCAACTTATCGATTTTAACTAGATCTAAAAACGATAAGAAACGTGGGAATGTGTTTACCTTAAGATGATAGAGCGTCCCGTTGAGACTAAGGTACTCATCATCGACATAATCATGGCTTTCATCTTTGTTCATCTCTAAATCCTCCATTCCTTTTATCAGCGAGCACTCGTCACTAGGATCAAGCGACCTATAGCATTCTTCCATAAAATATTGGTTATCTTTAATTGCTTCCTCATCACCCTTGTCCACGGCTTCCTCTTCTTTGTCAAACATATATTTGATTTGACACGTACCGTCTTTACAAGTCACAACGAATCCCTGATCTTCGAGTTGGCTCATCCTCAACGCATTCATTGTGATTTCTGGCATATACAATACGTTAGGAATCACAATTTCTTCTTCCTTATTATAAATAATTGCCTCACCGACTCCGTAGGCAATAATAAACTTTCTCACTTTTTCATCTCTTCCTACCACTTTGAATTGGTTTAATATGCGCTTGAATAAATACCTTGAGGGAGTCATATGATTAGCATGAGATTTGCTAACATACCAGATGTTGTTCCAGTTTCCTTTATCCGTTCCTCTTATCATGTAATCGGTTTCAACATGAATTTGTTCCGATGGCCAGTTGAAAACTTCTTCCATGTCTGCCTTGTTCTCCATGGGTTTCTCTGAGTCGATATGCTTTTTGTTTTTGCAGTTCCAATAGAAGTGTCCTTTGACTTTACACAGATAACATCGAGACCTTTTTTCTTTTCTGGAAGTTGTACTAATCTTCCCTTGAAAAGTGGGGAGCGGTTGGGAATGGTTAAAAACAATTGAGTTTTTAGAGGTATTAAAAGATATAACTTCATTAAGTTTATCTTTTAATAACTGCTTCCCAAAATTTGATAACCGCTTCTGCTTTTCTTCCTTTTTGTAACCGTTGGTAGTTTCACAACGTTGTAGAAACTTCTTGTTTAACGTGACCCTTGTGGCTTCCCTAGATGACTTGTTCCATGAATCGAAAAGTGGGCTCTGATACCAATGTTGGCTCTTCTTCACAGGTTCTAAACCAAGCCATCTACGACACATTACGGCCTTGTAATTGACCATGACTTAATGCGCAATAAGGTTTGAGACAAAGTATAATGATGTATAACGAAGGTATATGATAACACTATATGAACAAAGATAAACTAAATACTTGATGATATGTAAATTGTTGTTGTACAAATCAAACATGACTCGATCCTATTTAAACTAAGTGAAACGGTACCATGTTACCATTGGTGAAATGTTGCAACGATTCACACAAGTAACCGTTTCTTAACTGCCTCTAACAGGCCCATAACTAACTTAACCATAATGTTTAACGGGCGTTTGGATACAAGGATCCAACCCAATGTTTTTGCCCGTTTGACCCATACAATTAAAACAGTAAATAAATTGTTTTCAAACTTAACTTAACAAAACATTACAAAGGGATTACAATCTTGTGTTACCTCAAGCTGAATTTGCTTACAATCGCTCATGTAGCCAAACTACCGATAAGAGCCCATTTGAAATTGTGTATGGATGCAATCCCTTAAGTCCACTTGATCTTGTACCACTGCCCATTACTTCGAATTATAGTAGTGATGCTGATGTGCGAGCAAAGAAGATCAAAGAATTGCATGAACAAGTGAAAGGGAAAATTGAGAAGCAAAATCAGAAGTACGCGAAACAAGCAAACAAACACAGAAAGCTGGCAAGTTTCAAAGTAGGTGATCTTGTGGGGATCCACATGTTTCCCACCTGGTCGGAATGCCAAATTTAAGCAAAGAGGAGATGGTCCGTTCAAAATTGTGCAATGCATGGGGGACAATGCTTATAGGGTGGAGTTGCTTGGACATTATGGTGTTTCAGCTACTTTCAATGTTAAAGACTTGTCTCCATTTCATGGAGAGAATGAGTTAAACTCGAGGACAAGTTTTTTTCAACAGGGGGGAATGACACCGATTGCCTCGAGAAGTGCTACCATGGATATGAATACAACTGTGGTCCTGATGAAAATAAAATGGGTCATTCTGGGCTGTTGGAGACCAGTTAGTATTTTGATCATAGCTTTCTGCTCGGGACTCAGATTGATGTGATTTCGAATGTTTTGGAAACTAGAAAAGAATCTCTACAACATAGGGTCAGTCACATTTCGTGGTCTTTGGAAGAAGTTGGTCAAACAAGAGCATCTTTTGGGCTGCCTGCTTGCTGTCATTTACTTCTAGCACCTGATCATTTTCTTTCTTCAATAAAGTTGGGTGATTCAATAATAATTATAAAATGGGTAGATGAATAAGTAATCCTAATCAATGCTTTTGTGCCTATATGAAGGGCCAAGAATTTCATTGTATGGCAGATTTTAAACAAAAACAAATATAATAAACAATGAGTGTTTGCCATTTGTGAGTTGAATTTAATTCCTCCAAGTGTGTGTTAAGTGTTGTGTTTGATAACTCCATGTGCTCATCTCTGTCGATCTGTGTCACAACATGTATAAGGTTGCAGCAGAATACAAACTTAAAATCCGTTTATTTTTATTAAATGGGTCAAATTATGTTAAAACATATCAGATGGGTCATATAATTCAAATGGATCAGTTTGGTGTGGCAGTAGTTGACTTCACATGTCCCGAATATTTAAACTAAAAATGAATAAGAACTAAAGTTAAGCATTCTAACTAAGCTTCTAAGATATCAAAATGAGCCAAATATTCACCCCTTTAATGGAAACAATATATATGTGAAGTTTTGCTTTTTACGGAGTAATAATGCTTTCATTTACCCCTGTGTTTTTGTGTCATAACAGTTGCAGCAAAGGAATTGTCATTCACCCTAACTTCTTTCGCAACCCATCCGTATATGCAAGTTATAGGACCTATATAATCACTAAATATCAAAAAGTAAAAACGAACACCCTCCAAAGCTTCTCGACATGATGATAACCATCAAAATATCGCCACAAGTCCCGATAAGGGTATCCATACGACATAAAGATCTTTCTTGTCGATACCTAAGATGAGCGTTTGAAATTATTTAACCAATTTCTTGTCATAATTCCTATACAGCTTAATGCAACAAGTATGATGCGTAGCAGATCAGAATAAAATGCAAATACCTCACGTGAAATTTCTTCACGACTTTGCTAATCTTTCTATTTTCTTTCAATAATTTCAGTACTTTCCTTCATTCCACTCGATAATATCTATACAACCTTTAATACATTTTAGCACTTCACTCCTAATTAGTATTAAGATTTCCATAAATACTTTTTAAAGACTACAAGTAAATTAGCAATGTTTACAACTATTTAAAGAACAAATATATTTATTCAACACATACAATTAATACTCTTTCTTAAATCACCCCTTCATTAAAAAGTACAATTATTTTATCACATGGTACAATCTAATCAAGCTATTAATCATCTATCGTTAAAATCAAATAACCCAAGCACTTAAAACAGCAACATAAAACATAACCTACGCAAATTTAAAGGACCAGCATGGTCAAAGTTACTCAAATATAAAATAACGAAAAACATAAAATTAAAAGACATTCATCGCCACAAAGTTTAATACAGGTACCCGCCGCCGCATTGCGCGGGTTCCTAGTGGGACATAAAACACAATAGGAGAAAATTATAATTATGTCACGTGTGTCGTTAGCCCCATCTTACAATGGCTGAACCCCATGTAAGACCAGCACCAAAGCCAGCAGTTATGATGGTTTCACCTTTCTTCACCTTCCCGCTTCGGACGGCTTCGTCTAGTGCCAATGGAACCGAAGCAGCACTTGTGTTTCCATAGTTTTTAAGATTAGATATGACTCTATCCTTTGGGAAGTCAAGTTTTCTTGCTACACTATCGATGATCCTCTGGTTAGCCTGCACACACCATATACATATGGCTCATAATTAAGGTTTATGCTCATAAGTCATGATATAAGGAGGTAACAGTAAATATATCATACCTGATGGACTAGTAACCAATCAATTTCGGACAGCTTATGACCAGACTTTTCCAATGAAGCCTCAATAGACTGTGGTACGGCCTTAGTAACAAAGCGAAAAATCTCTTGCATGCCCATTCATTTGGGGATGTGAAATAGTTGCATCTGTAGAAGAAATCCCCAAGTCTGAACCACCAACTGAGTGATTTGTTTTATTTTGTTTTATGGCAGCAGACAAGTACCTAAGTAAAATTAGGAAGAAAAAAGAGCAATAAAGCTCAAAGCTTATTTACATGATAGCCAATGATACAAGGGGAGATTAGATGAAACTGAACCTGCTGCCATCGCCATCGGTGTGCAAGTCAAAACCAAACAAAGCGTCCTCATCACTATCACAGGCCCGAATTGATCGAGTAGTGGTTATTTTATAAAAGCAATCAGCCATTTACAACGCGCGCACGCACAAAGAGCGAGCACAAACCTGGACCAAGATAGCACCAGCAGCGTCGCCAAAGAGTACACAGGTGTTTCTATCTGTCCAATCAACATAACGGGATATACTATCTTTGGATTATATTAATGAAAATCGTTAATATAAGTAGCACTTGAAAATTCTTTGGTGAAATAAAAGAATCATTTTACCTCTAATGTGACATGAAGCCGAGATTAGGCCTAACAGAAATCCACTGCAAGCTGCTTTAATGTCATAGGCAGGTGGATTTCTTTTACATATTGTTTTTTGAACCTGATAAGGAATTTAAAATTTCTAATATTAAGACAGAAAACTAGAAGACTGATGAGTTTCCATTCTCATAATAGAATGTAAAATCAAAATTCTCATAATAGAATGCTATATCAAAACTCATTGATTACATTTGTATAGATGTTAAAATTAAATTAACTGCTACAACCTCGGATGCGCCGCCAAATAGGTTATCAGGTGTTGATGAACAGAACAATATGAGATCTACATCGTCAGCTTCAACCTCCGCCATTTGAAGTGCTTTTTGAGCTGCCTCTACCGCAAGACCTATCATGCTTTCCTTATCTGTACTACATATTTATGGTTAGATTACATACAGGTTTTAAAGCAAGAATGTACATAAATATGTGTGTATGTATGGACTAATGGACAATTATACAATTGTTCACAAAAAGGATATTTGAATAACCACATGAGTTTGGTGGTCTATCGTCTTACATGTTCCTAAAAATAAACAAAATTGGCCATTTTATCTCAATATCAAGAGTAGAAGCTAGGGTGTGAATGGAGTTTAGCGGATTGGGCAGCGAAGGAGTAAAGACATCATTGAAGAAGCACTTTTACTAATAATAGAATTCATAATGGATAACTGAAATATAAACAAAAAAAAAACCTGAAAGAATTCGTCGATTTCGAATTCCAGTTCGACTAGATATCCATTCATCATTCACATCAACAATCTTGGCAAGATCAATGTTAGAAAACTGACGTTTTGGTAAAGCTGATCCACACCCAACTAGTTTACAACCCTTAGTAATGAGCCTGTTCAGTTATAAACACATATTATAGCATAAAAGAAAAACAAAATCATGTTCAATTCCACAACACTTCATTATATATGGACATAACATGCATGTAACTCTAAATAAAATCAGTTTATTTAATTTTGCATGTTCATGAGAAAATGTACATTAGTATGTTATATCAAGTGTTCAAAGTAGGCATCTACATATGACATACTTGGGCACCCGGGTTTTTGTAGAGGTACTAGAGCAGCGGATCCTTTCGGTAACTAAATTGGTAGAACAAAACCCAAATGGATTTGATCCGATAGGTGATGAAATCTTCATGTTTTGTACCAAAATTTCAGATAAGTAAGTCATTTAAAGAGAAATAAAGATTTAGATAACATTTTAATTCTCTATTTTTAAAATATGAGAATGGTGTGTGCTTACAAGGAGGATATGATAGATAATTCATATTATATAGGATGTTCGTGTAGAAGTGAAAGGGAAAGTAAATAATATATTAATTAGATTCAACTAAAGCAACTTATTATACATTAAATAGGAAAGACAAAAACAAAACACTAACTAACAAAAAAGCCTAAAGAAATGCGTCAAGCCTATAGACCTTATTAACTAAGATCCTCTCAAACTCACAATATTGCAGCGGTGCACACTAAACGTTTGTCAAACAAAAAATAAAAATAAAAATAAAACTGAAAAACAACAACGCATCTTCAAATGGTCCTAGAGTGAAAACTCGGTGCTAGATGGAGTCTCAATCCGATATAATCCAAACTGCATAGTATGGACACTGTTAAATCAGTAAGATCTAAAATAGACGGACCAAATTTGATGCAAAACCAAAACCAGATAGCAGAACTGTTCGACGCGGGTGCACAACCGAACATGCACATGCATACATTGGGGAAAGTACAATAGGTAAACAGATGCAGAGCGCAAAATCAGGGCAGGGGGAAAGAGTATAATAGGCGGCCAGATGTAAACAATACTGTAAAATAGCAAAACGATATATCATTGATTGTCAATTGTGATAACATAATGCACACTCACTCTCACACATACACTTACTGGAGGTCTTCATGGACGCAGTCTCCCTATTCTTAGGTTTTCCCAAAAGGTAGGGGTATGATTTGTACCTTCCTCATACCTCGTGTTGACGGGTTTGGGTATTCTTATTGTTGTAGTTATGATTACATAAGGAAACCTAAACCTAATGGACCTTAAGCCTACCATTACGCTTGGGCCATCATTTAACGAGAATGTTCTGGACGGACAAGGTAGTTATTATCTATCATCTACTTTGTTGTTTGTCTAGATGGATGCATAGTTCTTTTTGCAAGCACGATTGTTGCTGCTTGACGGCTTCCTTTTTTTTGTAACATTTTTTTACATCATGTCTTGCTTTGTTTTTACGTAGTAGCGGAAATTTGGTGGTCAACTATTGCCGACAATGACAATGATCTCCGTTTATAAAAAATTCTTTTGTGGACAAACAAATTTAATTGATTGATCACTAAATCAACATACTTTGGAAGTGTTGTGATGGTTAGGGTTTTAGTAGGCTAAGATTTATGAGTTGGATATGTATAAAATACTAATCAAATGAAATAATAAATCGGAAGAAAGTAAATAATACGGGATCCCTTCGGATCGTTGGCTAGTAGCAAATGACAGGAGTATAATAATTTTGTGATGAGTTTTACTTAAAGCTCCGACACCATGTTAGGTTATAGAATTCTCTGTAGGTCTAATGTTTATTGATTGAATTATTCATAGAAAACCCTGGTGACCTAATCGACCACGACCCATTAGATTCATCTAATCTAATGTCTAATTGAAAGATGGCGGAATCAGGCCGGTGGCGGATGCAGAACCATATAGAGTGGAATCAAGCGGAACCAAATGCAAGGTGGATAATGAGATGCATAATTAGGCGGGATCAGATACATAACCAAAACAAGTTGTTGATGTCGAGATGCAACACACAACTACTCTTGATGTCGAGATGCAACACACAACTACTCAAGAATTCATTGGATTAGTTAAGACTGGAGCATCACCATCACCAATACAAGATATAACCTATAATCAGGTCTCCAAATCATGAAACCATCAATAAAACCAAACAGGATCACCAAGCAACATCAAACTTGGTTGAACCAATATCAAACCTAATTTACAAATCGAAAAATAGACTAAACCAGAACCAAACAATCTGCTATGCCTTACCTTTTTCATCTTTCGAACAAAACAACACTACCCAAAACAAACAAAACCACAACCATGAATGAAGGCAAAATTAATCAAATACTTACCTAATAAATAATCTGCCGAAATAGATCAATTTGTCAAGAATTCCACATGCTTACCTAATAAAACACCGTGATCTAATTAGGCCGGTTAATTAGTAGTCAATAGAGATCTTGAAGCTAATAAACCAAGAAATAACGAGAGTGATTTATATACGAAAGGAACAAATTAATAAGGGATCTATGCATGATGTATGTTCGCTGTTTTGTAAATTACACGAGCCTCCAGTTATGGTGTAATAATGGACCAAGATCATGCTTAGACCTTTGTGACTTATCGAGTTGCATGGGTTTGTTTTGCAAAGCAAAACTTAGATTTGTATCAAAGATAATCCACCAACTGTATAATAATTGACCCTTTCGTATGAAGTATTAACATTCGGTAAATTACTTTTTGCATACAATTTTTCATTGTTGAAATTAAAAAAATGCAAATATATAAGTTTAATTTCAGTGGGTGTGTATATGTAATTGCCTTGAAATTTAATCAAGTTTTTGACTATTAATCATTTCAAAAGATAACGTTAGAGTTCTAACGTGTGAGCACAATGCTTGAAGTAATGTTAAGTCAGATCCTATTAATAGGTTTGATGAAACTTGGGCTAGTTTTAAAGTGCTTACATATGTAATTGATGTGCTGATCCGGCGCCGAGCTTAGCAAAGCCGTTTTTTATTTATTTTATTTTATTTTATTTATTTTTTATTTTTTTATTTTTTTGATATGTGTTAATTAGAGCTGTAAACGAATCGAACGAACACAAACGAAGCTTTGTCCATGTTTGTTCATTTAATTTTAATCGGACAAAAAAAGGGAACACGAACACTTAAATGGACGAATTTTCTTGTTCATGTTCGTTTATTAAGAAAATGAGTTGTTCATATTCATTTATGTTCGTTCATTAAGATAATAAACGAACGCTAAACAAACATAAATGATCGAACATAAATGAACATAGACAAACGAACATAAACTCTATTAAATTTTGTACAATTTATTGTTTTATAAGTGTTGTTTTGTTTAAACAAATAAATTCTAAAATTATCCAATTAAAAATATGATATACAAACATAAATAAATAAATGAACATAAAAGAGCGTTAACGAATGCCTAATCTGACATTCACGAACATAAATAAACGGATGCGACTTTTGATCATGTTCGTTCATTTAACTAAACGAACGTAAAATCTTGTTCATGTTCGTTTATTTAATAAATAAACGAACTTTTTACCGAACAGTTCATGAAATGTTTACTGAACGTTCAGTTCGTTTACAGCCTAGTGTTAATGATTCTAGTGAAAATGATAGTTCGATATCTGTCAAATTAAATGTGTAAATTAAAGGCCAAATGATTGAAAAAAAAGTATCATACTTGCCACAATTTTTTTATGTGTGTAGCGAATAAATTTTTTTGCTATTGTGGGTATTTTTCTTTCAAATTTATCCTTTTTAGAGTATTTTGCGACATTTTTTGACATTTTTGCCCCTCTTAGCTAATATAATTTTTTTTTCCCGAAGGGCAAAAATGTCAAATAGTACCCTAAAAAGGATAAATTTGAAAGAAGAGTATTCACAAAAGCGAAAAAATGTGTTCGCTACCCACAAAAAGAAATTGTGGCAAGTATAATACTTTTTTCAATCATTTGCCTTAAATTAAAAAAATGAATCCATACATTTTAAAAGCTAACACCTTATGAGAAGAATTAAAAACAAATCTTTAAGTATTATATTCTCTGGAGCTATCTTTAAGATGACAATATCTTTCAGTTGCTACATTCACACCCCCATTCCCCTTGCTTCGTCTATGAAACTACATAGAGTAAAAGCAATTACGGCAATGAATATTGAAATTCACTCGAGAAAATTGATAAAACCATCGGGTTCAACTCCCCTTAACCGACGTTGTTATAAAATAAGCATCACCGATGATTTTGCTCTTAACATGAATTTACCTCTTGTTCTTTTCTTCACACCTAATACAAAGTATAACCTAATGTTCTTCAAAAAGCTTGAGGAATCATCGGAGAAAACCTTAACACTTTTATACCCTTTAGCTAGTAGATATATGGAGCACATCCGCACGGTTGATTGCAATGACCAAAATAGATCCTATGTTGATCAACAATTTCGTTCCCTCCAAAAGTCGTGTTTTGAATCACACGGATGCAATAATTGCCACACAAATCACCATGTTGAAATGTGGAGGTTTAGCATTGGGTGTGAGTCTTTCACATAGGATTGGCGATGCCTCTACTATGATCAATTTTCTTAATCAGTGAGCTACTTTGAGTCAAAGAGACACCAATGTTGAAACCGATGGCATTGATTTTACATTATTTTCATCGTCTCCGGATCAAGGTTTACCAGGTGTTGAGGCAGGATTCTCCAATTTAGTGAATGATGATGAGTATGTCACAAAGAAACTTTCGATTAACAAGAATGCAATATCTAATATGAAAGACAATGTTAAGCTCACTGGAAAACGTAGTACCCATCGATTGTTTAAGGTACAGTTGGTGTCAACATTGATATGGAAGGCTTTCATTGGCATAGTCGTTTCGTTGCTTGTCTGTGTTTGCCAGGCCTTTGGCCTAGGAGTTTGCCTCCCAGGCGTGTTATGACAAGTTCCTACCGTGATGGGCTTGTATACAGCGTATGAGGCTTTAGTCAGTTGGGCGAAGGCTCTATACACTATCACTAACTAAAAAAAAATGGCGTAAATTATACTTAGTAATTATGTTAAGGTTTATTTTGGCTCAAAGTCAATTCAACAACACAGAATTCATAATTTATAATAATTCAAAAAAATAAAAATAAAAAAATAACTTTTTACACGCAATTGATATACATACGTACAAAATTTAACAACTCAAAAATTTGACGTTAATATTTATTCAAAACTTTAATATTTTGTTCAAAATCGCGTACAATTTTTTTTACCATTAGGTTATCCCACGCGTAACAAAAACCAACTGTGAATATTTTTCATCACATTAGATTAATTTCTAGTCCACTTATAATCATTATATGAATTTTTCATTTATAATTTAATGTTACCAAATAGACCATGTGATTTACGAGTTTAAACTTACGTTTTAAGCATTTCTACTTCTAAACAAACTTAACCTATACTTGCACCGCATTTTATAAGACGTTTAAACACGTTTACATTTTTGGAAAAATCAACTTATTTCCCTCCCGCTTTGACCATAAAATCATCACTTGATTATTTAACACTTCCGGTTTTAGACTTAATGTACATTTAACACCAACCAACACTAGACTAGGTCCAGTCTACACATTATAAGCCTTTTTAGGTTCATAATAATCATATTTGAAAAGTCACATTTCACTTTTTCCATTTTCACGAAAACTTCGTATGTTTTACGCGTATTTAACTTTCGTTTTTAGGTTTTAACAACGTTTGCACGCTCCATTAAACATATCATGTATTTAATATACTTTTATAGAGTATATTTATAAGTTTTAACATTCCTTACAAGTTTTATATTTTTAAGATACCCGATTTTAAGTTTCGCAATTTAAATACTTAACGATAGTAATTACCGGGACCAAATTATAACACTACATATCAAGACTTCCTCACTAAGCTAGCAAAATATCTTCTTTTAACACCTAAGGGTGTATGTGTCGATTTGGATTTAATCAACAAGCCACATGACTTGTTGATTTCATACTTCCATTTATATATATACATGTGTTATACTTCATGACTAAGTCTAGTAACAAATATCCTATGTTTTCTTAACATCCTCATCCTTGTTATAAAACAGCTCATTCTTCTCCTTTATTTCATCACCATAAACGAACCATCAAACAATCCCTAGCCTCTTCATCTTTGATTTCCAAGTTATAAGTTACACTTCATTGTTGAAGCTCTAGTTAAGCTCTATATGAACCAAGTTCTATTTCCTTCATCCATTAGCTAGTTTGCAAGCTAGATAAGTGATCAAAATTCTTACACAAGTCTTAACACAAGATCTTAAGTGCACAAGAGGGTTGAAGGATTCCAAGGGTGGAGTTGTTAGTTCTTACTCCTTTGTTCTTATAATTCCCTTTTCATTAAGGCCAACAGTTGTAAGATAAAATCATGATCATCATCCTCATTCTTACGATTTTATGCTTTTTATGTTATGTTATATTGATCTTGTTGTACAAAAGCTTTAAAACAAGTAACATATTATAAACTTGCGTATGATTTCATGTGAAAGTTTATATTAGTAAACTAGTAAATCAAGTATGTTATACTAGTTATTGTCACAGAAAATATAAACATAAGACCTTGAATAATATTATGAAGTTGTAGAGAAACTCCAAACAAGGACCTAGCTTTTGGAATCATGTAAAATGGACTTGTAGATTAAAAGTTGTGACTAGTTAAAGATTTCTAAAGGAAAACTTGGTTTCTTGCAAAAATGTTTCTGACCTGATTTTAAACCACGATTTTGACCCCTTTCTATTCCGAATTAGCACAAGTTTAATACACTAAAGTTGTTCACAATGATGTTTAACATAAGACACGCAAGAATTTTAGACTGAAAACGCAAAACAAAGCAGTCTACCTCAAAAACCAAAACGGGATGTTTTTGACTTAAAATCGTTGTTTCAAAAGATTAATTGTGAAACTATATTTCTTTCCATCACTAGTGACTTACAAAACTTAATATTTCTTATAGAAATATAACATACAAACATTCTAATAAACTTTCATAAGTTCATTTGACAATCAGAAAAGTGGATTTTACAATTGGCGAGAAATATGACCAAAACCGGTTACTAATTCATTAATATGACTTGTAAATTTTATAACTTGTGTAAAACATGAAACTTATCTATAATCATTTAAACAAGATGTAAACTAAGTAGTTTTACAAACCATGTGACTATTTGAACCCTTATGTCATATAATCAAAGAAGCAAATTATATGTTTTACATATTAAGTACTACGTTACTAGGGAGTTTCATGTGAGGGGCCTCTTCAGGATGAATGTAACACCCCAACCCGACAAGGGTAAAGATATCACAATACGGTTTCATATCAGAACATCTAAACAATATACAATAGCGAAAGCCTTACAAAATACTCAAAAGACAAACATGAATAACTAAACTTCAAAATAAATCTAAGATCTCTATAATCGAATCTTGCTCTCGTCTCTACTCTCAACCCAGATCAGCTATCCCATAAGCTCATCTTGAATGCTTAAAATACCTGCCGCAGGAAAAGAAAATGCGGCTGAGCTTACAAGCTCAGTGAACAGATATAAAGAAACAAAAACTAAACAAAACAAAATATACAAAGGACAAAACCAAAATAAAATGATAAGGAATCTTTTAGGATTCTGCGGAACTCAAACATACAGAAATCCAAACAATCACATAACAGTTTAAAACATCTCATAGCACAGAAATGACACAAATACAAACACATCAGAACAATCAATCACTTAGCATACCAAGAATAACAAACTATTTATAAGCCAAACGAAGAGTCTAATGACTAACGAAAACAGTTACCAGCAAATGATCATAGCATTCATACAACTCAATTAATCAACATTTAACACTCTAAAATCAATATAGCAGCAGCGGAAATAGCAGTCCAAAACATAGCAATCTCACAAACAAATAGGAACTTAGTAGACAACTATAATTAAATAAACCAAACAAAACATAGCATAACCATTAGCAATTATCAAAACAACTATCATAAGCTAAACCCGTTCTAAGATCAAATCCTAACATCAGCAGAGTTAAACATGGCAGTTCACATAAGCAAATAAACCACTAACATATAAGCAAGTTCACAAATTAACTGAACAAATTATACATACTAAACTTATAGAATACCCACTTCACACTAGCACATTCATCCCACAGTTCAACGAATTCACATAACGAGAAACTAATCATGATATCAGATAACAGCATACAAATCTCATTTAAACATATTAATCATAACCTAGCATTGTAAACGATAATCTCATAAACATACAAAAGCATAACCACATATAATAACATATAATAAGCCAAGCACATAATTATTAACACTTGAACATACCGAATCATAATCAGAATACTTAACATATTAATAACGATAAAGATTTAGTTAACTACCACGAGCCCAAAACATATCATATCAAACATCATAACTATATAGAAACAACCTCAAAATAATCCGGAGTAGCTAGCTCCCAGAGTTTTATGAAGATGCATATTGCACACGACATCATTCATCTAAACAAATCATATCAGACAACTGATCAGATCTAGGATGCATCCATACGCCCCACAAACATACATTAACAATTTAATATAACATAAATTGAGCTCATAACAATAATAGATAAGGGACGTGGCAGAACTTCACTCTACTGCCCTAGAGTCATGTCAGAGGTGCATCACTGACACGGACATGGAACCCCCATGACTAGGTATTATTTGGCTCGGGTGTCACACTAACTTAGGTCAAACCAAATTTCAATTATGACACACGTCTAAATCAAACACAAAGTTCAGCAAGGAACATATCAAATAACTCATATCATAAGGTTCATATTCAAATATAATAAGGTTCAACAATTACACATATCAAAGTCTTCCTAACATAAAGTTCAAATCAAGTATCGCATGATTCAATAAAACATAAGTTTAGATAAGCAACATATCACACAATCAGGAAAGGGTTCATAGCAATGGCATTGGAAACCCTAATAAGAAAGCGAACGAAAGAAAACATTATAAGAAACCTTTACTAAAAAGGTCAGAATATCTGTACCTTAAAGCAAATGAGAGGAAAGCAAACGAATGTAGGAATATGAAGATGTAACGTCGCGTCTCCTTCAACGAATCTACACGGATTATGATTTATTTAATACTTATTAGCATCATTAATGTTATAACGGATTTATCGCATTAATACTTTTAGAGTTGTCAGAATATTCTCATTTTAGTGACAGACGGAATTACAACATTTTAGAGTATTCCCCATTAATTAGCCAACTTATGGGTTACAATGATAAATGGTAAACTTAAGGATTTAATATGATAAATATCTTATTTGAGGACTTATATGATCATCATTCAAAGTATAGGGTTTATAAATGTCAAGAACGGATTTTAGGACTCTCTTTCAATACAGTTTACCCAAACCTTTTATACCCTACGTGATTGACCCAAAACTCACACTTGTCGAACCCACAATTACTCAGAATTACCAATTACACCTTTAACATCTTTAATTTCACGATCTAACCTTATATTATCAGATTTTACCATTTTAGCCCAAAGGTTTTAGAATTTACAAAACGTACCCTTTTCAATTTAATAACAATTCAAATGGCTCTCTAAGTATCCAAAATTACATGTTTAACCCCCACACTTATTTTATACGTTTAGTACATGTATTTTACTGTTTTACAAAAACAACCCTTAAATTTCATAATTTACAAACCAACCCAAAACTTTTATTTAGGACCAAATATACATAATTCAAGTACAAACCCTAAACCTAGGTTTAACCCATCATTAGCTCATCATTATTACTTCATTAATTACCTTTAATGAGGACAAGCAAACCCTAGTTTATGTAAACCCTAATCGTCCCTTTTATATTTCTTTCCTTTTTTATACGCTTTTGAACAATAAAACTCAAGACAATTTACACAAGCTTCGAATTCACAATCATGTATTTTATTCAGGTTGTATAACATGTAAGAGCTTCTAGAAAAATCAAATCATGGTCCTAAAAATTATTATAAGCTCATTCGCTATTTTATTCGTTTCTAGGGTTTTTAATCCAAAACAATTTCGTGAGACTTATTAATTATGCATGACCAATTTTTACAGGTTCTATATGACTTGTAGGACCGAAAGTAACATTAGAAACATACCCTTGACAAGTTTTGGACGTTAGAACAAAAGAACACAAAACTCCTTCTCGGCGAAACCCTAATCGACCAAAAACTAACCACGATCAAACCAGCTCCTTAGGACCTCGAACCCGATTTTTCCCACCTTCTTCACCTTCAAAATCGTCCAAGAAAAATAGCTTTAGGCCTTGGAAACTGGATGTCGAATTTTGTAGGGTTTTGGAGTCGGTTAAGGTATTAATCGGTTATTAGGGATATAGTGAACCGTATATTATGTATTTATATGATTTTCTAATTTTTCTTGTGGGCTTAATATTGTAATGGACTTATAATAAATGGAATCTAACTTTTATAAATTTATATTGGGCTTTTATTAATTAAATTCTTTTATAAAACAAATTAATTATATTCGGCTATATATATATAAAATACAAAACTGATTTTAATAATTTATAAACTATAAAAGTAATCTTTACAAAGTCTTTAAAATTTATTTGGATCATATGTGATATTTCTTATAAGTTTCTGAATTTACATAGCTTATTTGGTATTCTTTAAATTAATTATTCATACTTTTTGATCATAGGGGTATTTTGGTCTTTTTGTGAATTTTAGAAATTCAGGTATTACAATGAACGTATTGACGAGTTGTTGGATTTACGATTTAAAGTGAATCTAAGACGCAACGATTATTATATGTTGCGCGTAGAGGTTTTCCCGGCTTATCTATCGATTTTGTTATATATTTGATATCATCCACTCACGGTGAGTTTCATAGCCACATTTCTATCCTTTAACTGTGTTGTAAACTCTTTGAGGGGAGATACATGCTCAACTACTTTTATTAACAATCATGATTATTTGTAAATTGTATGTTTATCTGAACTAAATGTCGTATTAGCACTAAGTAACACTATTATCACACTTAAGTCCTTATATCACGAACCACTAATCACTAGCTGAGTGAGCGCTAATACTGTGAATTGGTCTATTAGAATTGATGGACCCCATTTGTGTTGACCCAGATAGGGCAGAAAAACGCACTATATATGAGAACCTTAGATATAACGGCAAATCATGAATCATTTGTTGAACTAATGGACTTGATACAAATTTGATCTAACGGACTTGATATAATCTTGATCTAAAGGACTCAGTATGATCTTGATCTAATGGACTTGGTAAAATGTTGAACTAACGGACTTGGTATAATAACAAACTAACGGACTTGGTACAATTTTGAACTAACGGAAGTGGTACTATTTGAACTAACAACTGTTTTCGAACTATGAATGTATAACAACCTAACCCACGATATATTAAAAACTGAAATCTTGTGCTCAACTATTTTACTTACAAGCCTATAAACTCACCAACCTTTGTGTTGACACTTTTTGGCATGTTTATCTCAGGTCCATAATATACAAGCCTGACAAGGAAGGGCACGGATACTCAAAAAGGCTATAAATCATTTTATCATTCGAAAAACATCAAAAACCTTATATTGATGTAATATGTACTATGAAACTACTGGGACCTCACTTTTGTAAACTCTAATATTTTAATTAATCGGGACAATCCTTTTAAAACGACTCAATTTGAGTTCGTTTTCTATTGTTATAACTATTATATCGTCAAGTAACACCCAGTTTGAATATCGCTGCTATCACGAAATTGATGGTGTTACACAAAAACAGCATAATATGAGTACTAAGCAGACAAACATATGACAATGATCATTATATGCATGTCTATGTACACTAAACACAACAAAAAGATACGTGAATTTTTGAATTAGGGGTCATAATAAACTAAAAAACCTAATAAATCTGTGCTACATTATAAAGGATTTAGGACTTCATATAAAATGAAGTCTTAAAATTTTAAGATAAAAAATATTACTATAAAAGAAAAATTAAAAATTAATGTAAAATTTATAAATTTAAGTCTCATTTAAACTATATAGTAATCCCCTAGAATAATGATATATTTTAATAGAATTGTCTATAAAAAAAGCTTACTAAACTTATAACCACCAATTTAATGCTAAAATTTGAAAAATAAAAGTGCTAACTATTATATTAATAAGTTAGACGATCTACTTTTGAAAAACATATAATTACTACGTTATAAAGTATTTGAGACATTTATACTACATTATAAAAGATTTTGGACTTTCTATAAAAGGAAGTCTTAAAGGTACTATAAAAGAAAAATTAAAAAATTAAAGCAAAATTTAAAATTTTAAGTCTCATTTAAAACATATAGTAACTCCTCAAATAATTATATATTTTCATTAAATTGTTTATAAGAAAAGCCCACTAAACTTATAACCACTAATTTAATGCTAAAACTTGAAAATAAAAGTTTTAACTATTTACATTATTAATAATTTAGACGTTATACTTTTGAAAAACATATATCTACTACGTTATAAAGTAATTGAGATATTTTAAATATGAAATGTTTAAAATGAAAAACATTTGTTTGTCATAAAGATAGTCATCGGACACCCGTCGCCGCATTAATTAATAAACCATAATAAAAAGTACATTGAGAAAACATGCTCATCTCAAAATCGTAGGTATGTGAATTAATAATACACCATGATTTATAATAATATGATTTTAGGAAACTTACTTTTTCCTAATTTTGTCAATTATTCATAATTCTAACTTAAAAAATAACAATTAATTTACGTACCTACAATTTCTCATAAAATATAATTTTTGCGATTAAGGGTTTCAAAATTAAACAATCTGATTGTTAAATAGTTTTTCATTATTGATATCTTTAACGATATATAAAAGGATTTTTGATTTTATATTGGAAAGGTATATTACTCGATATAGTTTTTTTTGGCTTAGATTACAGCCGAATATTATGGACGGAAGTTGTATACCAAAAGCGATTTAGAATTATATAATCTTTCTAAACGACATTAATTAAGGCTCCATATACAACTCTATATATATACTCTTTACATATTGTGATCATCTAATGAAGGGACGAAGTAACGAAGGCCCGGCTATTGGCATCGACCTTGGAACCACATACTCGTGTGTAGCTGTTTGGAAGCATGGTCGAATCGAGATCATACCCAATGATCAAGGCAACAGAACCACGCCGTCTATTGTTGCATTTACCGGTGCAGAACGTTTCATTGGTGATGGTGCTAAGAATCAACTAGCAATGAACCCTGCTAACACAATATTCGGTTAGTCAGTCGACTAAATTAGTTTTCTCACTTTTTTAATAAATGTTCATTATTATTGTAACAATAACTTAAGAAACCGTTCACAAATATATTTGTACTGTGATCGAACTAATGACCTTATTGATCCATGGTAAGATCCGGCTGTCTATTTATCTCCATATATGATTTCACAATAAAAGGGTTAGGGTTGGGACTAAACTAAGTTTCTAGTGATTAGTTAAATGAATTGATCGACCCACAAACCCGTCTAGTTAAAAGTAGTTTTAAATTCATAATATATCGTAAGAGGGTTACCAAGTCAAGTGAGTTAAATGAGTCCGCCCACCCGGTTCATTGAACTTTCTTTACCGTAACATGTTCACCTGTATAGATAAATGGGTTAAATTGGACAAACGGCCGGATTTACCCACAAACCCGTTTAACCTGCAAAACCATTTAGATAAATGAGTTAAATTAGTCGTGCACGTACGGGTTATGTGGGTTAAGGATGACATGGGTGACCGCTCTGTTCTCAAGTATAAATTTTAAAGAATGGAAGGAGATGGAATGAAAAGGGCAAAGTAAAAGATGACATAATGAAGAAAATGATTGTTTTAATTTGTGTTTTTGAGTTTTTATTTTTAAAATGGCAAAGAAAGGATAAGAAGCTACTCAAATTATCAATATACCCTCAAAACTATATACATTAACTAATTTTGCACAACTAAAGCTCATCATATTATGAGTTTCATTTTGTTGATCACACACGTTAAATGATAAACATGGTGCTCTATAAATGATACTTCTCGTGTGTAATAATTAAATTTACACTTGTTGTTGTTTATTAATATTTGACAATATGATAATCTTCAATTGGAGAAAAGGCAAATGACACAGAATATTAAACTACATTGGTACTGTTCCCATGGTAGGTCATTGTACCCAACTTATCAACAAAAAATTGATTTTAAATGGCTACATGTAAATTTTTTTTAAAGCAAGTAATTTTCTTATTAGAAGACACGTATTTGATTACTTCATCAACCGGCTTTCTTTCCGACATAATGGTTTTCTGCAATTTAACTTTTTCTTTGTAAGTAAAAGTAAAGCAGAACGACCTAAACGGAACGACATAACTAGCTCAAAAAAAATTAAGGATAAAATTGTAATTTTATACAAGCTCATAAGGTTGATTACTCATTTCTCTTCCCAATCCCTCAAAAATGGACGGAAAACATTAACACACAAAAGCCTTTAACTTCCCTCCTTCCCACCTTCCCGTCCTCTACCTTTCTATCTTTAAAAAAACTGAAGAACAACAGTTTTTTTTTTTTTTTTTTTCATCCTCTTCCATATATTTAAAAAAAACTCAAGAACAGAGTGTGAGTAGTTAAACAGGTCATGTTTAAGCAACATGAACCCGACTTGAATTGCCACCTTAGGTAATGAATATTAAGGTTCATTGAATTCTTAATAAGAAAAAGGCAAATGGTCTAATAATGTTACGTCCTTTTTTACTATTTTGTGTATTATTCTATTTTTTTTTTTACTATATGGTTTAATTTGTTCGAGATTCCTTTAAAGAATTCGGGAAACTATCCGAATGCTTTAATAAATCTTGAACCAACGTTCTGTTCTACCATATTCGCTCGTTCTCGCTCCATGGTCTCTAGGGTTTTAATGTGTTTATAAATGTGAATCTACTATTGGGGTTCTGTGATATGCATCGATGGGCCGGGATCCCTCATGAAGTGGACCTGATCAAAGTATAAGCCTGCGTTCACCTCTAGTTCGAATTAAAACTTCAAGTTTATATTGACCAACAGACTTGCTACGTGTTTACATTATGACCCTTACAAGTTTTATGAAATTCAAATAATATACTTAACTAATTTCGCGTTCGGATTTTTCGGTTGTTATAATCTTCTTGTTTGTAAAAGGATTTTGTCACCAAAATCTACACTAAGCAGAACAAAAGCATCCATGGTAATACTGTAGTATTAGCCGACTTACTAATTATATCTTTAGACCAACACAAATGCTTATCAACATTTCTGTACTTAAACTCGATTCTGCTATGCCACTAACAATATATATATTGGGTTAATATACACAAAAGTTACTAAAATTTACGAGAAATTTGTCCTAAGTCACTAAAGTTTTGTTGTTGTTATTCAGGTTACTTAAGTTAACGGGTTTATTATATGGGTTACTCAACGTTTAAAAAAGTGACATTCTTGTTACTACGAGGGAAGGCAACCGGATGATTTACCGGTTACCTTGTCCACGTCATCACTATAGTTTGAGATGTTACAAGCAAGTTACTATAGTTCACGGGGTTTATTAAATAGGTTACTGAACTTAAAAAAAAAAAAAAAAAAAAAAAAAAAAAAAATCACTATCCGTTTTTATACATTTATGTATGTTTTATCTGTTTTCATTTTTTTTTACGTTTTTCTCTATTTTCGTACGTATTTATACGTTGTGTACGTTATTCTACACCTTTGTATATTTTATACGTTTTTATGTTTTATATGTTTTATCCGCTTTTATACGTTTGTATATTTTATATGTTTTTATGTTCTATACATTTTATCATCTTTAATACGTTTTTACGTATAAAAATGTAAGAAAACATATAACAACGTCCAAAACCATATAATAACATCCAAAAATGTATAATAACGTATGAAAACATAACAAAACAAAAAATTACTTCCAAAAAAGTCTAATAACGTCCAGTTATGTGAAAAAACATACAAGTATGTGCAAAATTGTAAAAAAACATGCAAAAATAGACAAAAATGTAAACGTATAATAACGTCCAAAAAGTTGTTGTAAAAAAACGTATAAATATATACACAATTTTAGCAACTTATTTGTATATTAACTTAAATGTAAAAGAATGTAAACGTATAGTAACTTAAATGAACATTTTAGCAAACTTTAGTAACCTATTTGTATATTAACTCATTTTTTAAAATAAATAATATATAAAATATTTGCCACGTAGTATTATTACCGATAATTCTAGGTTACCAAAACAAGAGTAACAAATATAACCGGTCACAATAAATTGAGTAACCTGAATATCAACAAAAAACTTTAGTGACCTAAGACAAATTTTCCATAAACTTTAGTAACTTTTGTGTATATTAACCCTATATATATTCCCAGAGTTATGATCAAATAAGAAGATTACTTAAAATAAGAAGTAATAAGAAGAACTATAACCGCAAATCCGAGATGCACCGATCTAAATTAGATGCATCCCTATAATCTTAGATGTATTATAACGCACCATAGTGTGTTTTCTAGCTTTTAATCAGATGCATATACGTATATTAGATGCATTTCATGATTTCTCTTGTTTTTTGTTCCTCTGCACGTGCTAAAAATCATGAAAATCAATTTGCACCATCTATACATCAAATTAACTTTTGAAACTCAAGTTGTGGCATCTATATGAATAGAAATGCATCTAATGCAAGTCGTTGCATCTCAAATGCGTGGTTTTGGTCACTTCTCACCACTTCTTATTTTAATTTACTTCTCACTGGATCCCTACTCTATATTCCCATATGAGGTGAGATCAATGGCAAACAAAAGAAATCAAAAGAACAAATAACCACATCTTAGCCATCCATTTTGATTTCATCCAATGGTAGAGATTAAACCCAAAAATAACAAAGGAATGGCAAAATTGTCATTATAGCCCATTTAAGAAAAAAACCCATTTCCACCTTTTTCTTAAAAACAACATATCTTGCAAACGGTAAATCTTTAAACTAAAAAAAATACACCATCGCGACGAGAATTAAATCTTCTTTCTATAGATATACACTTTTATATACTTTCGACGAACCTTTTTTTCAAAATTTCCGTTCAGAAGAATCACACGTGATTCGTAAAAAAATCACATATGATTTTATTTTTGTTGTGATTCGTGTATAAATCACACGTGATTCTGTTTTAATCTAAAAATGAGTAAATCACACATGATTCTGATTTTTTGTTGTGATTCGTGTATAAATCACATGTGATTTGTTATTATAAAAATCACGTGCGATTTTATAAATTACAAAATCACATGCGATTTTAGCCGCTCACAATGTCGAGTCAGAAACACAGTTTACCAAAGAAATCACATGTGATTTTACATGTCACATTCGATCTTTAGAGTAATAAATCAAATGTGATCATTAATTTCAAATCAAATTTTTCTTTCATTTTATAAAACAAATTCCTGAAATCACGTGTGATTCTGTTATTTATATTTTTGCTTTGTTGTGAAAAATGTAAATTACGTGTGATTTAGTTTTTGTTGTTATAAACTGAAACACATATGTTTTAATATAAAAATGAGTAAATCACATGTGATTCACTTTTAAAAAAACAATTTACGATAAATCACATGTGATTTGTGATAAATCACATGTGATTTGAGGTAAAATCACATGTGATTTTAAGTTAAAATCACATGTGATTTACACAAAATCTCAAAAGCTATTTTGAAGACACTTATTTTTACTATATCACAAATCTCACCACAACAAAAACTGATTTTTGTCACATGGCTCCCTTTACAAAACTCAAATAAAATGATTCAAAAAGTCAAATGGATATTTTCTTATTCCACCACGTTAACTTCATTTTCAATAGTTTTTTGCAAACTTAATTTCTTTGGTCATAAAACAACGCCATTAATAAAAATCGCTCCATTTTCAATTATGGATCTTCAAATAGTACATTTGGATCTTTAGCAATGGTCTAAAATATACTAGAAGTTGTCTTATATAGCAAGATCTTCATGTAGAAACAAAAATATACGAGTAACAAAAACCATGTCACCTAAATTATCATGACAAATAACAAAGTTGCTAGGAACAAATACATTAATATTAGAGTAACAAAAATATACGAGTAACAATCCAAAACCATGTACCACAATCATTATCTATACAATCCTCACTTTCTTTTAACCTCAGATTCTTTTCTATCTTTTTAAAAGATCACACTTCTTCTTCATAAAATTCCAGCCACCCAAAAATAAGACTCGCCATCTCCTTTTTTTCTTTTTACTTTGTTCGAAAGACTAACCATCTCTGTACACGCATTTAAGACCCATCGAAATCAGTTCGACTATTGATATTACCACAAAATCCACAAAAAAACACCAAAAGTGAATCAAATCACAACAAAACACACCATATGAATGTTTTAAATCTCATTCTTGATTTCAAATCCATCACCACCGTTCATTTGATTTTTTATAATAAAATAATTGTGTTATTAGAAAATTGAAGAATAAATCTGTAAAAAAAATAGGATAATCCAATGGGTGTAAAAAGAATAAACATAATCTTTCATCCTTTAAAATGTTTTTGTATTAATAATTATTTTTATACGATCTGTAGAAAAAGAAACAATAACAACACACCTTCATTTGCTCACCATCACTAACATGAATCATGATAAATGCTCTCTATATATTATTGATAATCATCATACAACAACTACCATCGAGCAATGATTTATATCAGTTTTGGGGTTATGAGAGAGAATTGGAAAGATAGTTTATGAGAGAGAATTTGGGAAAGTGTAAATGAGAGTGGATGAGAGTGATGAATAATTAGACGGGTATTACAAAACTGCCCTTGCGTTAATTCAAAACAAATGGAGATGTTTAATCACGACCGTAGGATGAAAAGATAAATCAAAGGCTGAGATGAAGCAATTTGATCTTTAGATAACTTTTGTTCTGCATCGAACTTTTCTCATTCCCATATATATTACCTTCATTCATATCTCTATGTCCTTAGCTTACTTGTTTATCTAATTATCTTTTCTCTGCCTTTTCCAATTCCTTCAAAAATGCATTGTTCTTTCTTATCATAGTTTCACCTCAATTAAATCTTCATTCATTCTGGAAGCAGTTAGCTAGCAACCGATTTATATTAGCTCTTTCGTTTTCTTATTGAGCTTCTGATATCAAGCTTACTTATCAAGTCTTTACCATGCTATCCACTTTCGAAGTTTATAGCTTCGGTAATCGTCCCATATTAATAGTGTTAACTAGACAATCACACTAGTATTATATACCTTGTCGCCCGATATACTAGGGACCGCTCTCAGTCTAATTATTGCCAATGCAAGATCTACATGTTCGTATTTCACAGGTTCCATACTTTTCAGGATCGATATATATATCAAACAAGATTGACAAGAATGATTCTATATTATAAACAACATAAATTGGTTACATTGTTACAAAGACACACTATAAAACGTTACATATACATATGTTTATATAGAGGTTCATACGAACCATCATGTTCCTTCACCAACAGGTGTAACTTCCTGTAACTACCAATAACTACCAATAACCGCTATTCGGTTATTAACTATCAAACTAACATGTTCAGCCCTTAGGCTTCTGTTTGTTACAAATTGAACCTTGTCCAACAAGACTTATGCAATTAACGTCCAACAATTCCTCCCTAATTGTTTAAGTCTTGTTCTTCGAGTCTTCATGCTCTTCTCCACGTTTTCTTCCTCGTCATCAACCAGCCTTGCCTTGGTTCCAATATGCCCTTGTCTTGTCTCTTCACTTGGCAATTCCTTTGCCATTATTCCACTTGTACCATCGCGTTTCCTCGCCTTTAGTACATCCATACCGCTGGAATAAATCCTTGCCACTTCATAGTAGGCTCCTAAGAGACTCAAGTGCGTCCCATAACACTCCTCTAACTCACTCGCATATACCTTCGGGAACCCCATCGCATAGGCTACCTCTATAATGATGTCGGTCTTCAAACGCCACCGTTTCCTTCTTGTGTGTCGTCTTGATTTCGTCTCCACAAACGTCTCCTAGATCCCTCCTTGTTCACAGTATCCTTCTAACCAACCTAGTTGTTCACGGTCTCCTTCCAAGTGATCTACGTAGTGTTATTTTCTTTTGCCTCGAAATCCAAGTGCTTTCCTACACACAAACTTGATACCCCTCACGGTATTCTTCACCAAAAAAAGTGATATGTTTGTTTTTGTTTCCTTGTCGTTGTTGTTGTAACCTTGTGTCGCCTTGATGCGTTTTCCACAATAATCCTTGAGTACTCCTTTCCTTTTTGGTTATACCTTCCAAGCCTTTCCACAACAATGTTCACTGCTCGCGTTTTCCAACCACTCGTCCTTTTAACCAAGACGAAGTGTCTCTTTCCTTTCCTGTGTCGCGTTACCAGCGAGTCACAAAAGAAGTCCTAGCGCTATTCTACTCTTGTTCCACGCTTCCTCGTCCACGTCAAGAGTTTCCTTCTTCTTCCCTTCGTTGTTACCAACAAAGTTTTAACCCACCAATTCGTTTGATGTCAACGTTTGTTCCTTCAATCGAGTCATGTTCCTCTTCTCCTTCAAGAGTGGATTGAAGTCGTTGCTATCTTGCATGGTTCTGATCGTGCACTATCTTCTTCCAACGTCCTTGGTGTCTCTTTCCTTCTAAGTCTTTTGATCTTCCTGATCAAAACTTGAATCACAACTTGTAATCTTGAAACCTTTGGCTCTGATGCCATGTTCGTATTTCACAGGTTCCATACTTTCCAAGATCGATATATATATATATATATATATATCAAACAAGATTGACAAGAATGATTCTATATTATAAACAACATAAATCTGTTACATTGTTATTAAGACACACTATAAAACGTTACATATACATCTGTTTATATAGAGGTTCATACGAACCATCATGTCCCTTTACCAACAGGTGTAACTTCCTGTAACTACCAATAACCGCTATTCGGTTATTAACTATCAAACTAACATGTTCAGCCCTTAGGCTTCTGTTTGTTACAAATTGAACCTTCTCCAACAAGACTTATGCAATTAACGTCCAACATTACAAATCATTCTACGAACTTTTTTCATCTGTATAACACAGTTATGTTTTCACCTCGCAATTTCTATATATTCTGTATATCAGGTCTAAAACATGTCATCTTGTAAAATTTCTTTATGATAGAGATACAGGTTTTCGGTTCTAGCTTATGCTCATGCTCATGCTCATTTAGCTATTCTTTACTGCTAACCAAAAACTATTGATCACCATAGAACTTCAATTATCGTAAACACATTTTCAAGCATGCTTTTCTCTTTTAAATGCTTAGATGTTTGCTTAATTCACCTTGAGAATCAACCCTCTAGCTTTCCGATTTTATTTTTGCTTGCTTACTTCCTATTGGCGTGTACCTTAACCTTTTTAATTTTTAATCATCAAATACAGCCATTTATCATCACGCTATTTCTTTGGTGGATCACCTTTTCCCCAAAATACAATTAGCTTTTTTTTTTCGTTTTCTTTGAATGGAAAAATATATTTAGCTTTAGTAAACTCTTTCTTTCATCCAAACCTGCTATCCTTTTATTTTTCTCAATTTCGTTAAGTCCAATTTTAGTGTAACATATACTTTTAAAACAACAAAACAAAAAACCATAGTTCTATTAGATGATAAGTAGGCCCAAGCCCGTTTGTGGGTTTAGGGTTTATAGAGTTGCCTCTCTATATATTGTGTCTCAATAAAAGTTATAACCTACGGGTTTCATTGTCTAACATGGTTTCAGAGCCATACTAATCGATCCCATAAACCCTAAACTTCTGCCACTTTAATCTTCAGCCTCCACTAAATTTTTCCGGCCGTCGGCTTCGGCCGGCGGTCCGGAGCACTTATATCCTTATCTCCATTGCATATACTTTATCTCTCCCCATAAACCCTACAAACAATCTCATATGCCGTTTCCTTCAAGTTCTTCAAATCAAAACTGTTCAACCTATCTTTACTTGTTTCTTTTCTATCTTTTTATCATCGGTTGCTGTTTCTTTTAAGTGGTTGGCCGTTGGTTCCGTGATAACCAGTCACCGCGGTTTTATTCTTACGGTGATCGTTGGCTTTGTGTTGATAGCCAGTTGACGTTTGTTAATTTGCTGCTGTTGTTGTTACAAAGTTTATGTTTGTTAGTTGGTCTCTTTTTGGGGTTGTGTGCTTCGAAGTCAACAAAGGCAAAGGAAGTAAACCAATAATATATTGGGTCCTTTGTAGTGCATAGTGTACGAAGGAAGCAAAAGAAAGAGTACAATAACAATCTATTAGATCTATCGCAGAAAAAAAGTAAAAGTTATTTAATTGTTTATGTCGAATCCAGGGTATCAATTCCCGAGACGACTTTTGTTGGTGTCGAATCTAGGGTATCAATTCCCGAGACGACTTTCGTTGGTGTCGAATCTAGGGTATCAATTCCCGAGACGACTTTTGTTGGTGTCGAATCTAGGGTTCTTATTCCCGAGACGACTTTTGTTGGTGTCGAATCTAGGGTTCTTATTCCCGAGACGACTGTTTGGGATATTTTGGGTTATCCCGTTTTATTTTTGTTATTGTTTTATTTTGCTTTATTAGTTTACTACTACAGTTCGAGCTTTCGCGATTTCGCCGCTCGAACTGCGAGGGAGTATTATATGATAAGTAGGCCCAAGCCCGTTTGTGGGTTTAGGGTTTCTAGAGTTGTCTCTCTATATATTTGTCTCAATAAAAGTTATAACCTACGGGTTTCATTGTCTAACAAGCTCCAATAATCGTGATGAATAAAGCCACACCTCTAATAAAAATCTTATGATTAAGGTTGTGTGTCTCAGATTGTAATTATTTTGTAGCTAAGCTAGCTATATGACCTTTGTGTAGCTAATACATCCACGTTTGTGTATTACCAATAAAAGGTACATAAATACATGGGTAGCCATCGCGACTTGAGTTATTAGTATACTAATATTGTGGCTGCTAGCACGATCTAGCTAAATTTTCTATGGAACGAGATTTATTCTTGAGGTTTATCAATAATAATGTGCTTAATTTGTCTGGTTTTTTAATAATGCAAACAATAATGATAATGATAATATTCCTACCTTCGGCAGATCTGCTCAATGGAATCAAAGTCTTTGTTGTGTATATTGTTATCAAATAACTCTTGGCTTCATTTTTGTAGATGTGAAACGGTTGATAGGAAGGAGATTTAGTGATTCCAAAGTGCAGGAAGACATAAAGTTATGGCCTTATAGGGTCATAGAAGGGTCAGCCAACACACCGAAGATTGTCATTTCCCACAAAGGTCAAGACAAGGAATTTAGTGCAGAAGAAATTTCATCAATGATTCTTGTCAAGATGAAAGAAACTGCTGAGGCATACCTTGGAAGAGTTGTGAAAAATGCCGTTGTAACTGTCCCAGCTTATTTTAATGATTCACAACGTCAAGCAACAAGGGACGCTGGTGCAATTGCTGGTTTAAATGTCATTCGCATTATCAATGAGCCCAATGCAGCAGCAATTGCATATGGGCTGGAAAATAAAGCTGATATGATCAAGAAGATGAATGTGCTAGTCTTTGATCTTGGTGGTGGCACTTTTGATGTTTCCTTGGTGAAAATCGCTAAAGGGGTTAATTTTGAGGTGAAAGCTGTTGCTGGTGACACACACTTGGGAGGTGGGGATTTTGATAATTGCATGGTAAATTACTGTGTTCGGGAGTTCAAGAGGAGATGGAATAAGGATTTGACAGGGAACCAAAGAGCATTAGGAAGGTTGAGATTCGCTTGTGAAAAAGCTAAACGGATTCTTTCTTGCACGACTCACACTTCAGTCGAATTGGATTGCTTGCACGAGGGAATTGATTTTTCTTTGAGAGTTACTCGAGCTAAATTCGAAGAGCTGAACATGGATGCATTTGATAAGTGCATCAAGACAGTGGAAACTTGTTTAAGTGATGCAAATATGAAGAAATCATGTGTAAACGAGGTAATTCTTGTTGGTGGCTCAACTCGGATACCGAAGGTCCAGTGTATGTTGCAGGAATTTTTTGACGGGAAGCAGCTATGCAAGAGCGTCAACCCTGACGAGGCCGTTGCACATGGTGCTGCTATTATGGCTGCAAAGTTGAGTGGTAACAGTGAAAAGAGTTGTCAAGATATGGTGTTAGTGGATGTCACTCCCTTGTCACTTGGTATAGAGAAATGGAAAGAAGTAATGCGTATTATGATCCCGAGGAACACTCCAATACCTGCACAGAGGACCGAAATTTTTACTACCCAGGAGGACTACCAATCTGCAGTAAGTATTAAGGTGTATCAAGGTGAAAGAGTCAGATCTACAGATAATCATTTGTTAGGAGAGTTCCAAGTTTCTGGAATACCACTTGCTCGTAAATGGGTTCCACAAGTCAATGAATGCTTAAAAATAGATGCCGATGGTATCATCACAGTCACGGCTGAGATTTTATCCACCGGTAAGAAAGAGAAACTCGTAATTACAAATGAAAATGGAAGACTATCAAAGGAAGAGATTAATAAGATGGTACTTGATGCCGAGAGGTACAAACTTGAGGACCAAGAATACAAGAAGAAAGCAGATGCATACATTGCATTAGAGGATTGCTTATATAACTTGAAGCATAAGATGAAAAAATATAATGGGCATCCCGAGAACTTGAAGAAAATCCAGTTTGCTATAGCCAACACGACTGAGTGGCTTCAGGATAACCAAGATGCACCTCTTGAAGAGCTTCAGCGCATGAAGTTATACCTTGAGTCTGTATGCAGGCCAATGTTTTAGTTCTTAGATGCTAATCTTGGTTTGTTTAACCTTGGTTGGTTTCAAATTATGACTTTTGATCTTTTAGTTTTTGAGACTAAATGTATTTTGGAGATGCCAGACGAAAAATATTAAGAACGTAAGAAATAACTTCATTAAAAGTGAGACGGCAGTCTAAGTATTGCTACACTGGGCTATTATCAATACTATTTGCAAAGTTCCTAACAATTATTTTATTTCAATTTTGTTTGTATCCCTTCTAACAATATCTTTTGGTTTTATATATGTTCTATAAATACAATTTTTGATTTATAAAATGGAGACATATTACTCGATCGATTTTTTTGGGCTAAGTTGCAGCCTAATATTATGGAGGGAATTTTGTACCGAAATACGTTCAGAATCATAATCTTAACGTCAACATTAAGGCTCCGTATATCAACTATATATTATACTCTTTACGTATTCTGATCATCAAATGGAGGGACGAAGTAATGAAGCACCAGCCATCGGCATCGATCTTGGAACCACATACTCGTGTGTCGCTGTTTGGAAGCATGGTCGAATCGAGATCATACCCAATGACCAAAGCAACAGAACCACGCCGTCTATCATTGCATTTACTGATGCAGAACGTCTCATTGGTGATGGTGCAAAGAATCAACTAGCAATGAACCCTGCTAACACAATATTCGGTTTAGTGGACTAAGTTTAATTTTGCATTGTTATACTAAATGTTGTTTGTTATATTCTAAGAAAAAGTCCCTATATATTTTGAGCTGTAACCTAGTGTCTTTATTGATACGTGGTGAGAGTTGTTTTGTATCTATCATGTAGGATGTTCAGGTTTTCGGGCTTAAAGTTTGCTTAAAAGTTAAAAATCATGATTAAGGGCAATGATATATCGATCCCCTCTCGACCCTGTAAACTTGTTGAGGTCTTTTAAATAAGTATGATATCAGAGCATATAGATTATTAATATGAATTTTTTGGGAGTAGATGGTTGGATATAAAAATTAATTGTTATAAACAAACTATTCTTAAAAGATACTTTTATGCATATTTGAAGAAAAAAGAATCAAGTGTCATCCAAAAGATCTTCCTTAGCTAATTCATCCCCTCAAAAGTTCATTTATATTATGTGTCATCCAATAATCTTGCTTCTTATTTACGCTCTCCCTTGATATGTCAAGATCGCATAATATACTTTGTTTGAAGAGTATAAATCATTTCCCGACTACTTATATACACATGTAGTCAAACCAATCATAAATTCTACATTGAGATCTTTAGATATGTATATCTTTACTGTGTTAATTATTAGTGCAGTAAGTTGTCGATCAATGGTTAAGTCTAATGTCCTATTGGTTTTACCATGTTGCTTCTTCAATGTATTGATGTAAATGCATATTGTTCATTGCCAGATAAAAAAGTAGCTAGATACATACATGGGCATGACTTGGTTATTTAGTACTCTAGTATTAATTGTGGCTATATTTTTCTAGGGAGCTTGATTCAATCTTGAGTTTTATCAATTTTTATTTTCATGTGCTTCCACATTTTCTGGTTATTCATAATGCTTAAAAAATTATAATCCTACCTTATGCTAATTTGCTCTATGGAATCAAAGTCTTTATTGTATATATTATTTTAGAAGACTCTTGGCTTAATATTTGTAGATGTGAAACGGTTGATTGGAAGGAGATACAATGATGCCAAAGTGCAGGAAGACATAAAGCTCTGGCCTTATAGGATCGTAGAAGGGCCTGCAAGCATACCAAGGATTATTATTTCCTACAAAGGTCAAAACAAGGAATTTTTGGCAGAAGAAAATTCGTCAATGATACTTGGCAAGATGAAAGAAACTGTTGAGGCATACCTTGGAAAAGTTGTTAAAAATGCCGTTGTAATTGTCCCAGCTTATTTTAATGATTCACAACGTCAAGCAACAAAAGACGCTGGTGCAATTGTTGGTCTAAATGTCATTCGCATGATCAATGAGCCCAATGCAGCTGCAATTGCATATGGGCTGGAAAATGAAGCTGATATTATCAACAAGAAGAATGTGCTAGTCTTTGATCTTGGTGGTGACACTTTTGATGTTTCCTTGCTTAAAATCGCTAAAGGGGTAAATTTTGAGGTGAAAGTTGTTGCTGGTGACACACACTTGGGAGGTGCGGATTTTGATTATTGCATGGTAAATTTGTGTTCGGGAGTTCAAGAGGAGATGGAATGTGAGCATAATAATCTCGTCATTGCTCCATTTGGAAATACAGAAAGATGAAGGACCAAAGTTGCTTATTATAATCTTAATAACCGATTAGCGGTTATGATTAGTTAGTTATGGCAGTTATTACCGAATCATCATGTCGGTTGGTAATACCCATTCGATATCTATATATAGACATAAACATATGACAGAAATCTAGTTTTAACAATTTGATAAGTTATCTAGTTTATTGCAATTTCATATATTTGTTTTACTCAACATTTGGGACCAACAATTGGCATCAAGAGCCTTGCCTGTATATACTCGTTACACCGTTACAACCATCACTCAAACACAAGAAATCTTGTAACCAAAAACCAGAACCAGAATCCTTATTAACGAGTACCATCACAAAAGCAGAAACCATTCTTGAATGAAAAGAAGGAACCAGAAAAGAAAAGACATACGCTGAAACTTTGTTTCAGGAAGAAGAAGAAGAAGACGCAACGTATAAACAAACATACGCTGCCTGGATAACTTGAGACACAAGCAAAGTAGTGCACGACCGTACTTGTGTAGAAATTGCATACGACAAGGCACCAAACGAAGTGGTGACTTGATATTTTGCGTTGGTTTGATCCTGAACGCAACAAGAACAAGACGAAGGAAACTTTGTTACACATGTTGGCTTTCAATCCTACAACGAAACAGCCCTTTGTCGAGACAAAGGTGGAGAAGAAAGAGAACGTACGTGAACGAATAAGAAGAAAGACGTTGCTTGGATTGAAGAGAAGGGTATACCGAACAAGAAAACAATCGAAATTGTTTTGGAATAACGCTCGCAATACAAAGAGGGACAACAACAGGAGCATTCTGATCAATTGCTCGCAAGGATACCGTCGGTATTTCTGTAGGTTGTTGTAGATAAGGTGTGGAATAAAGAAGAAGAGGTATTGTGGAACGCGGACAAGCAACGAGGGCAACAAGGACATCACTTGTTGACATACTACCGTCAAGTAGTAGAACAAAGACAAGCAACTCGCTTGGTCTTTTTGGAAAGAATTACCGAGAGTAATTTCTGAAACGTTTTGTGTTTATCCGAGACTTGGAGATAAAAAAAGCAAGTCGACACAAAAGAAAGGACAACATGGTACGAGGAGTGGTATATTTTTTGAAGAAAGCAAGTCGACAACATCAAATAAAAGGTGTACCGATTGCTTTGAAATTAAGAACGAGGGAAAACATAGTTGGTAAATTCTAGTACCGACAAGAAGGGAAACGCGCGTGACAAACACAGGTCACACAAAAAATATTAAACTCTTGGATTTCCTTTCATATTTATAGTATAGATACTTGGTTTATACTATTAGAAATCCATAGTTCCATATTAGGATTCCCGGATAACTATTTCTGTTCCCGTAGTATTAAGTGATACCACTAGTTAGAAATCCCCATACAAATTAGAGAGTGAAGATCATAAGCACTATCAAAATGCCCGGTGACGATGCAAGTGGCAGTAACACTGCACCAAAACCCGTAACCCCTATGACACAGTATCAATGCCCTAAACTCAAAACCACAAACTACACAGTTTGGAGTATACAAATTAAGGTGATACTAGAAGCACAAGGATTATGGGAAGCAATAGAACCTAAGGTTGATACACAAGTAGATGTTAAGAAGGATAAGGCAACAACCGCCTTCTTATATCAAGCATTAACCGAAGATGTGATCTTACAAGTAGCAAGTTGCAAAACAACAAAGGAATTATGGGATTCATTGAAAAAGAGACACGTTGGAGAAGAAAAAGTGCAACAAGCACGGTTACAATCACTGATGATTGGATTTCAGACTCTTCAGATGAAGGAGGATGAAACAGTGGATGCATTTACAGCCAAATTGAACGGCTACGCCACGAAGGCTAAAGAATTAGGAAAAACATTGGATGAATCACTTTTAGTACGAAAACTATTAGATTCCACACCAGATAGGTTCATTCAAATAGTAGCATCCATAGAACAGACGAATGATCTCGATGACATCACGTTAGATGAGATCGCAGGAAAACTTAAGGCATTCGAGGAAAGGATAAAACTCCGAAAGGGAGGACAAGCAGAAAGCCAGGACAACTTATTATTCGCACAAGGCGAACACTCTAGAAATAAGAAACGATTTACCAAATATAGAGGTAGATCAAACTATTCACGAGGAAACTGGCAGAATAAGGGAAATAGAAACAACTCGAATGGAGGAAACTCATCCCACTCAGATAAATCAAATAATAGAAAACAAGGATGGGTGATAAGGTTTTAAAAGGTACCATTTTGAGGGGTCGTTTAAGTCCTTATTTGATCACTTTTGTATCCGTTATTGCTTAATATCGTTCCTTTTCACTTTTTAGGTCTCGTGAAGGCAAAATGCTGGAATGGCACTTATTTGGACGAAAAGGCGCGAATATATGAAGAAAATGACCAAAGCCGAAATCGAGACACTCACAGTTGCTGAAAGTAGAAGGCGACGGCGTCAGGTGCTATTGGCGACGCCGTCCCAAAATTATTGTGACGGGCCAGAACCCAAAACTCGTATTTTCAAGAGACGGCGTCTAGTGAGAAAGAGTAGGCCGTCGCTACTCAGACGGCCTAGATGCAATCCAGACGACGTCAGAAGCTGAAGAGGACGGCGTCACGGACATAATTAAGGTGACGCCGTCGCAAGGTTAACGTGGCCAAGACGAAACCATAATGGCGGCGACACGACGGCGTCACTAAACATAAGGTGACGCCATCGCAATTGTAATCTTATATATAGAATCCGAATTTTCCAGTCTTTGTGTGGAGAGTATTTGGAGTAAAAACCTAAAACCGAACCTAAGGTGTCTTGTACAGTATTTTAGGGTTTTAAACCCTATCTTACACCAAGATAAGTCTTTACTTCATTAATTCAATTATGTCTTTGATTATTTGTGTGTATGCTTGCATGTTCTCCATGTCCGGCTAATTTATTTGTGTGTTTGCTTAGGAAGTATGAAACTTAATTATTGAATATTGATTGGTTGTTTCTTATCTTAGTTGATCAATGATCTAGTAATGCGATAGGTCATCCGTTGTGTACTTAATGCTTGATTCATCTTTGTGAACCTTAGAGTATAATTACCTGAGTAATTGTAGGCTAAACCATCCGAAGAGCGCCTTAGAGTAGGAGTCTATAATCTCTAGTGGGTTTGTAAACAAGACCCTTTGGGAAGTTCAAAGAGTTAGGGAGAAACGCATACCCTACAACTTTAGACACACAACGCAACTAGGAATAAGACGTGACACTCAACCATCAATAGGAGATAATTAAGGAGTAATACAAACTAAGTAAACACATCTTTAAACTATCATACGAGCACACATTAATTAGACATAGACTCCCACAACCTTAGTTTAGATAATTAGATAATAGTAGAGTAATCGGTAGAAATACCAACCCCCCAAATCCAATACCCGAGATTCGTACCTTTCCATTTTCATAAAATATAAAAAGATAAAAAATAATCTTCCTCAACCTTAACCTTAGCGTAGTAACTCCCTACTAGCATTCCTATTCCCCTAGAGAACGATATCAATACCCGTGGCTTACCCTAATTACTACACTACAACGATTAGGTTCACTGCCTAGGGTGTTATAAAACTTGCTCGAAGAAAAGGAAGTTCCTTTGACCCCGAACGACGCGTGTAGCGTTATCAATGGGATAAGAGTAAAATCACATGCTATAATTGTGGAAAACTCGGACATTACAAGAAGAATTGTAGAAGTCCACCAACAACTCAGGAACAATCAAACCTTATCTTAGAAGACGATGAACCATCGTTACTAATGGCTACACACGAAACTGAAGAAATCTTGTTAAATGAAGAACAAGTACAACCCCAGAAATATGCTACGACAGATGATAGCATATGGTATCTAGATAATGGTGCAAGCAACCATATGTCAGGCACCAAAGGCCATTTTAAAGATATTGACGAAAGCATTACTGGACGCGTTCGTTTTGGAGATGGATCATATGTAGAGATAAAGGGTAGAGGTTCAATATTATTAGGATGTAGAAACTTAAAACAGAAGATGATTTCGGATATTTACTACATTCCAAACCTCAAGAGCAACATAGTTAGTCTAGGACAACTTACTGAAATAGGTTGCAAGATCATCATGGATGGAAATTTACTGACTTTGTATGATAAGAACAAGAAGTTGTTGATGAAGGTAGAACGATCTAAGAATCGACTTTAAAGCATTAGATTACATATAGTAGCACCTATATGTCTTTTAGCAAACGTAGATGACCAAGCATGGTTATGGCATGCTAGATTAGGTCACCTGAACTTTGACGCAATAGACAAAATGACAAGGAAAGTTTTAGTGGATGGAATACCGAGAATAAAACATGCAGGACAAATCTGTGATGCATGTTTATTAGGAAAACACATCAGAACACCATTTCCAAACCAAGCTAAATTCAGATCAAAGAACCCATTGGACTTAGTATAAGGAGATCTTTGTGGTCCCATAAGTCCAACAACACACTCCGGAAAGAAGTTCATCTTCTTATTAGTAGATGACTGCACACGTTTCATGTGGGCGTACTTTCTAAACTCGAAAGATCAAGTGTTTAGCACATTCAAGGAATTTAGACACCAGATCGAATCAAAGTTGAAGTTGAAAATCAAGATGCTAAGAACTGATAGAGGAGGTGAATTTGCATCACATGAATTCACCAAATACTGTAAGGAAAATGGAATTGAGAGATAATTGACAGCAACATACTCACCGCAGCAGAATGGTGTAGCAGAGAGGAGAAATAGAACAGTGTTATCAACGACTAGGAGTATGATGAAAGCGATGAAGTTACCCTTAACTTTTTGGGCGGAAGCAATAAGGCACGCCATTTACATACTAAACAGGGTACCGACGAAAGCCCTAGAGGACAAAACACCATATGAAACCCTCTACAACAGAAAACCAAACCTAGAATACCTAAGAATATTCGGATGCACAGCTTATGCTAAGGTAACAATACCTCACTTAAAGAAGCTAGATGATAGAAGCATTCCAATGATTTACTTAGGAGTTGAAGAAGGATCAAAAGCATGTAGGCTATATGATCCAGTAGGAAAGAAGAAACATGTCAGTAGGGATGTAAAGTTTATGGAAACGAAACCGTGGAATTGGAATAATAATGAGGAGGATACGAGTATTGAGGATACGTTTTGGACTAGTTTTGTAATAGATGGAGTTGACTATGATAATCCTACACCAGTCAACATAGAAAACACTGACAACACGTATCAAGAACAAGAACCCATACCAAATCCACCCTCACCAATCACACCACCATCATACACTTACAACCCTAACTCAGAAGATGAAGAAGGAGCTACTATAAGCTCATTAGAGAGCTCAGAACAGAGATATAATCATAGACCTATACAAGGTTTAAAGAATATTACGGAAATCTACCAAACTGCACGTGAAGTAGAAGCGCCTAGCTTATTTTTCACATAAGAAGAACCCCGTAATTACAAGAAAGCATCAAAAGATGAGAAGTGGATTGAGGCCATGGAAATTGAATTAGATTCAATCAACAAAAATAACACATGGACCCTTACCACATTGCCCGAAAATCAGAAGGCAATAGGACTCAAATGGGTTTATAAAACCAAGAGAGATGCACAAGGAAGGATCATTAAGTATAAAGCAAGATTAGTAGCAATAGGTTATGTACAAGAACAGGGAATAGACTTCGATGAAGTGTTTGCACCAGTTGCTAGGATAGAGACAGTTATGTTACACCCGTATCCCGTCAAGGTATTGTTATATAGAAGTATTAAACTTTTGTTAGAATGAATATGAATGCTTTTTAAATATTGTGGCTAGTAAGAAAGAGTAAGAACTTTTGTGATCTATATAAAAGAATCCTAAAATAGAGGGACTAATGTTGCCATTAAGGCTAAGTAAATTAATTAAAAAGAAGAAGTTAGTAATTAAAAGAGATATCCAGAAATTGTGAAGGAACTTCAAGGTGAAGAAAGGGTTTAGAAGAAGAGAAGAAGAAGACATCAAGAACACATAAATTGAATCCAAAATTCGGACCTATTGTGGTGATTATCAAGATAGGGAGACCCTTAATTTCATATCTCTAATTAAGTAAGTATCTTCCCCAATTCTTATAATTAGGGTTTTGTAATTAGAAGTTAAAAGTAGTAATAAGAGATGTTCAATTTCATGAAGTTGTTAGTTATAGTCTTTAATTTAACATAATTGTTGTTTAGGAAACTTAAGGAAGTGGTGATTCTACTTGGTAGAAACCTATTGATCAATTTGAGGTAAGTATAGTGGGTTAATGTATTATCATAATAAATATGATTGTTTGATTATGTTATAGTTGTTGGAGCTTGTTATAGTTAGCTTGGATCCATAGCTTTATATGTCAAGTACTGTAAATACCAATTTTAAGGTATGTACTTATGTTATAGATGCTCCATGAAATTCTTATGTATTGTTATAGTTTTAATTTGCATTTGACCCATTTACTTGCTAAGCAATTGCTTATGTTATAGTTGATGACATTTTGTAGGTCCTAGCAAGGAGGATAAAGGTAAGACTCAAGTGTAGGATGGATTTTGCTTGAGCTCTAATTGAGCTTGTCTTTTGGAACCAAGGTGTTAAAGTTGGAAGCCCCGAAGAGTCAAGTCGTTTTGGTATATTTTCAAGTGTCTTGGTCTTCTTTCCGTTAGTAATTGTCTTTATGTTTATGTTCTCTAAAACATTAAGTCGATGTGTCAAGTTATTGTAATTATGGGTCATGAAGTTAAAAATGATGTTTGGCATAAAGCCGATTTCTCGTTTTGAAGGTTAAAAGTGTTGGAATTGTTAGTAATAGTTACTCTTGTATGAGTCACAAGTTGTCTACAAGTTTTGTGGAAATGGGTAAGTGGTATGTAGTTTTATTGAGTTAAAGTGCAGTAAATCTGCACAAAATGTGCAGGTCTGAGTTCCTAACGGCGTTGCATATAGAACCTAACGCCGTCGCATTTTACCAAAATCTTTCTGAGCCGTCACGATTATTATCTGACGCCGTCGCAAAATCTTTCTGAGCCGTCACGATATTATCTGACGCCGTCACAAACCCTTCCCGACGCCGTCACGTTTAAAAATAAAACTTCCAGTTTTTCCTTCCTTCCTTATCTTTAATAAAAGTTTTAAAATTTCCGTTTTGGGGGCGTAACAACTTGGTATCAAAGCCTTGGTCTAAGAGATTTAGGATTTTATCTTAGAATTTCCTAGACTTAGGCCGCGTAATTGTGTTAGTAATAGTTATACTACGTGTACACTTCCTTGATGATTTTAAAGGATACATATGTTACATGCTTTTATAACTACGCTTGGCCACCGTGGTTATAAGAAGATGGCATATATGTATTACCTCAGATCGTTAAGGCTTTGTGCAGGTGGTGTTTAGGGTGAGTTGTGAAAGAGTTATATTATTTTTATAGGTTATAGGTGATTTTGCTTAATCAAATGCTTGTCATATGTTACAGTAAAGAAGAAATGAATACTCCCCACCAAAAGGAAGCTATAAAGGCTACTACCTCTAAACGTGCCGGATCATCGGCAAGTGACCCATCCAAGAATGATGCGATTTCAGAAAATTCCTCTTCTTCTAGTTCGGAGGGTCCTACTTTAGAAGGGTTTACAAATGAACAAGTAAAAGTTTTAGACGTGTTAATGAGAAGAAGGATAGGAAAGGCACTAGAAAAATCTATGCCATATGTTGTCAAGGAAACCACTCTAAATATACAAGAAGTAATGCAAAGAGAGTTTGCAGAACTAAGAAGAGAGGAAGGTCATGGTAGGGGTACTAAGAATGATAAATCATCTTACCGTGATTTCACGGCATGTGACGTACCTAAATTTACGGGGACCCTTGATCCTATAGCTAGTAATAGATGGCTTATCGCTGTTGAAGGTGCCTTTCGCACAAGCGGGTGTGAGGAGGCAAAGAAGGTTGTATATGCCATCAATTTCCTTCGTGATAGTGCTAGAACTTGGTGGGAAGGGAAGGTGTGTGAAAAAGGGGAAGCTTGGTCGGATTTATGTTCGTGGAGAGAGTTCAAGGAATTATTTACCTCGGAGTATGCACCGGCGGAGGAAATTGATAAGATTCGGGAAGAATTTCAGACTCTAGTGCAAACAAATGAAACGGTGAATGAGTTATGGAAGAAATTTAATGACATGGTCCCTTATTGCTCTGAGTATCATAATAATGAGAAGCTGAAGGTAGATAGGTTTCAAAGGATGCTTAAAGATGAAATCCGTGAAGTAATCTCACCATTTAAGTGTAGTACATTGGAAGATCTTTTAAGCCGGGCACGTGTGAGAGAAGCGGATTTGATGAGAAGGAAGAGTAAAGAAGATAAGGAAGTTAAGAGAAAGCAAGTGTTCGGAGATAGAGAAGGTAAAAAGTCAAGGTTTGATTTAGGAAGAAGGGTCGGAGGAAATCAAGGCAAAACACAATGTAAGAAGTGTCATAAACATCATTATGGTGAGTGTAGACTCAATATGCCGGGATGTTATAAGTGCGGTTCCTTAAGTCACATGAGTAAAGAATGCCCAAAGCCAATGGTTATATGTTATGGGTGTAATCAAGTTGGGCACAAGTTGAATGAATGTCCGGGTCGAAGAACAAATGATGCTAAGATTGTGAAGACGGTCAAAGAAGAAAAAGTTGAAATTCCAAAACCTAAGGCGCGAGTTTACCAAATGGGAGTGGAGGAAGCAAAGTCGGGACCCGATGTCATTACAGGTATACTTTTTGTTAATTCCATTCCCGCTCGAGTCCTCTATGATTCGAGAGCTAGTGTATCCTTCGTGTCATTAGAATTTAGCAAGCAATTAACATCCCCACTGTCTAAACTCCCCAAACCCCTAGAAGTAGAAATAGCCGATAGTAAAGTAGTTGTTGTGATTAATGTGTTTCGGGGTGTAGAGTTGGAATTGGATAATAGTATATTTAAGATCGACCTAATTCCTATAATGCTTGGAGAATTTGATGTTATCATAGGCATGGATTGGCTAAGTAATCACAATGCTGCCATTTTATGTAATCAAAAGATGGTACGAGTTATGAATCCAAATGGCCGAGAGGTAGTAATATATGGAGATAAAAGAAAAGGAGAAATTAAGATATGCTCAGTAATGAAGGCTAGGAGATACTTATCACGGGGTTGTTGTGCGTTTTTGGCTCATGTGATAGATACGAGTATTAAGAAGGCAAGTCTTGATAATGTTCCCATTGTTAATGAATTCTGAGATATTTTTCCGGAGGAATTGCCGGGTGTTCCACCCGAAAGACAAGTAGAATTTCGCATTGACTTTATTCCGGGTGCCAAACCGATAGCGAAGACCCCTTACCATTTAGCCCCTTCCGAAATGAAGGAATTGATGAGTCAACTTCATTAATTGTTAGATAAGGGTTTCATTCGTCCAAGTAGTTCACCATGGGGAGCACCGATTTTGTTTGTTAAAAAGAAAGACGGTAGCATCGTATGTGCATTGACTACCGGGAATTGAATAAAGTAACAGTGAAGAACGTGTATCCTTTGCCAAGAATCGATGATCTTTTTGACCAACTTCAAGGCGCTAAATGGTTTTCCAAGATTGATTTACGTTCGGGTTATCATCAATTGAAGGTTCGAGAAGAAGATATTCCTAAGACAGCTTTTAGGACACGATATGGACATTATGAATTTACGGTTATGCCTTTTGGACTTACAAATGCACCCGCAGTTTTTATGGACCTGATGAATCGAGTGTGTAGGCCAATGTTGGATAAGTATGTAATTGTATTTATTGATGACATTCTTATTTACTCAAAGAATGAGGAATAGCATGCGGTTCATCTACGAGAGATTCTTGAAACTTTAAGGAAAGAAAAGTTGTATGCAAAATTTGCGAAATGTGAATTTTGGTTACAAGAAGTTCAGTTCCTAGGTCATGCTGTTAATTCAGAAGGTATTAAGGTTGACCCATCAAAAATAGAAGCAGTGATGAATTGGCGAGCTCCGAGAAACGTGGGAGAGATACGAAGTTTTCTAGGATTGGCAGGGTATTATCGGAGATTTATACAAGACTTTTCTAAGATTGCATCCTCATTAACTAGACTTACCAAGAAGAATGTCCCTTTTGAATGGGGAAAAGAACAAGATGATGCTTTTGCTACCTTACGAAAGAAGTTATGTGAAGCCCCGATTTTAGTGTTACCGGAAGGAACAGAAGACATGGTTGTATATTGCGATGCATCATATTCCGGCCTTGGTTGTGTCCTTATGCAAAGAGGCAAAGTAATTGCCTATGCCTCAAGACAGTTAAAGAAGCATGAGAAAGATTACCCGACACATGATTTGGAATTCGCAGCAGTGGTTCTTGCATTAAAATTATGGAGGCATTATCTCTACGGTGTGAAATTTGTGATTTACACCGATCATCGAAGCCTTCAGTACTTCCTCGATAAAAAGGATCCGAACATGAGGCAACGAAGATGGCTAGATTTACTAAAAGATTATAATTGTGAAATCCGGTATCACCCAGGAAAGGCAAATGTGATAGCCGATGCATTAAGTCGGAAAGGTCAAGACGAAGTTACTAGAATTCATTCCTTGCAGATGATCATTACGACTGACTTTTTCGACAAGGTTAAGTTAGCCCAAAAGGAAGCTTTCAAAGAAGAAAATTGGAAAGGAGAGCGAATTTCTTCCCATGTCCCTCATTTTGAAGAAAATAGTCGTGGACTCAAAACACGGTATGGGAGAATTTATATACCCTTCCGAAGTGATGTTAAGTTATTACTTTTAGATGAAGCACATAAGTCAAAGTATTCTATTCATCCGGGGGCTAACAAGATGTATCATGATTTGAGAAGAGATTATTGGTGGCCGGGTATAAAGAGAGATTGTGTGAAATATGTTGAAAAATGCCTAACTTGTTTGAAAGTTAAAGCCGAGCATCAAAAACCATATGGTAAAGTACAGCCGTTAGAAGTACCGATTTGGAAATGGGAAAAGATTACAATGGACTTCATTACAAAGTTACCAAGAACAACCAAAAAGCATGACGCGATTTGGGTAATAGTAGATCGTCTAACGAAAAGTGCACATTTCATTCCCATTAGGGAAGATATGCCCGTTCACAAGTTAGCCAAGATATATGTGAAAGAAATAATTGCACGCCATGGGGTACCCATTTCAATAATCTCCGATAGAGATGGAAGGTTCACTTCAGCATTTTGGCAAAGTTTCCAAGAAGAATTAGGTACAAGATTACACATGAGTACGGCTTTCCACCCGCAAACAGATAGACAAAGTGAGAGGACGATTCAAACACTAGAAGACATGTTAAGAGCTTGTGTAATTGACTTTGGGGGAAATTGGGACGATCATTTACCTTTAGTCGAATTTGCCTATAATAATAGTTACCATGCTAGCATTGAAATGCCACCTTATGAGATGCTTTATGGTAGGAAATGTAGAACTCCGGTGTGTTGGGATGAAGTGGGAAAATGAGAATTAGCTAGTACGGATATAATAATAGCAACAACCGAGAAAATCGAAACGATTAGGGAAAGACTTAAGGCGGCCCACGATAGATGGAAGAGTTATGCCGATAATCGAAGGAGGCCAATTGAATTCGAAGTTGGAGACTATGTTATGCTTAAGGTTTCCCCTTGGAAGGGTGTTCTTAGGTTCAAACATAAAGGAAAGTTAGGGCCAAGATTCATTGGACCCTTCAAGATCATATAACGTGTTGGTGAAGTAGCTTATGTATTGGATCTCCCCGATGAGATGAAAGGAATTCACAATACATTCCATGTATCCTACTTAAGAAAATGTTTAGCAGACGAAGCTAGTGTAATTACATTAGATGATGTTGAGGTCGATCCGAAGTTAACTTTTCAAGAAGAACCGGAGGCAATACTTGGGAGAAAGACAAGGCAACTAAGAAATAAAGAGATTCCCTTAGTGAAAGTGCAATGGAAAATTCGAAAGGGTACAACCATTAGATGGGAACCGGAAGAAAGAATGAAGAGCAAGTATCCTCAACTTTTTCAAACATGATTTCGGGGACGAAATCAATTATTAGGATGGGTGAATTGTTACACCCGTATCCCGTCAAGGTATTGTTATATAGAAGTATTAAACTTTTGTTAGAATGAATATGAATGCTTTTTAAATATTGTGGCTAGTAAGAAAGAGTAAGAACTTTTGTGATCTATATAAAAGAATCCTGAAATAGAGGGACTAATGTTGCCATTAAGGCTAAGTAAATTAATTAAAAAGAAGAAGTTAGTAATTAAAAGAGATATCCAGAAATTGTGAAGGAACTTCAAGGTGAAGAAAGGGTTTAGAAGAAGAGAAGAAGAAGACATCAAGAACACATAAATTGAATCCAAAATTCGGACCTATTGTGGTGATTATCAAGATAGGGAGACCCTTAATTTCATATCTCTAATTAAGTAAGTATCTTCCTCAATTCTTATAATTAGGGTTTTGTAATTAGAAGTTAAAAGTAGTAATAAGAGATGTTCAATTTCTTGAAGTTGTTAGTTATAGTCTCTAATTTAACATAATTGTTGTTTAGGAAACTTAAGGAAGTGGTGATTCTACTTGGTAGAAACCTATTGATCAATTTGAGGTAAGTATAGTGGGTTAATGTATTATCATAATAAATATGATTGTTTGATTATGTTATAGTTGTTGGAGCTTGTTATAGTTAGCTTGGATCCATAGCTTTATATGTCAAGTAGTGTAAATACCAATTTTAAGGTATGTACTTATGTTATAGATGCTCCATGAAATTCTTATGTATTGTTATAGTTTTAATTTGCATTTGACCCATTTACTTGCTAAGCAATTGCTTATGTTATAGTTGATGACATTTTGTAGGTCCTAGCAAGGAGGATAAAGGTAAGACTCAAGTGTAGGATGGATTTTGCTTGAGCTCTAGTTGAGCTTGTCTTTTGGAACCAAGGTGTTAAAGTTGGAAGCCCCGAAGAGTCAAGTCGTTTTGGTATATTTTCAAGTGTCTTGGTCTTCTTTCCGTTAGTAATTGTCTTTATGTTTATGTTCTCTAAAACATTAAGTCGATGTGTCAAGTTATTGTAATTATGGGTCATGAAGTTAAAAATGATGTTTGGCATAAAGCCGATTTCTCGTTTTGAAGGTTAAAAGTGTTGGAATTGTTAGTAATAGTTACTCTTGTATGAGTCACAAGTTGTCTACAAGTTTTGTGGAAATGGGTAAGTGGTATGTAGTTTTATTGAGTTAAAGTGCAGTAAATCTGCACAAAATGTGCAGGTCTGAGTTCCTGACGGCGTTGCATATAGAACCTGACGCCGTCGCATTTTACCAAAATCTTTCTGAGCCGTCACGATTATTATCTGACGCCGTCGCAAAATCTTTCTGAGCCGTCACGATATTATCTGACGCCGTCACAAACCCTTCCCGACGCCGTCACGTTTAAAAATAAAACTTCCGGTTTTTCCTTCCTTCCTTGTCTTTAATAAAAGTTTTAAAATTTCCGTTTTGGGGGCGTAACAAGTTAGCACTACCAGCATATAATGGATGGCAAGTACACCACTTAGATGTAAAATCAGCATTTTTACATGGAGAATTGAAGGAAGAAGTCTATGTTACACAACCTGAAGGTTTCATTCAACAAGGAAACCTAGGAAAACTCTACAAGCTAACTAAAGCTTTGTTTGGCTTAAGACAAGCACCTAGAGCTTGGAACGTGAAGCTTGACCAAACATTAAAGTCATTAGACTTTAAGAAATGTAATCTCGAACAAGCAGTCTACACAAAAAGAAGCAAGACTTCTACACTTATCGTCGGAGTATATGTAGATGATTTGATAACCACGGGCACTCCAAAGAGGGAAGTAGACTTGTTCAAATACCAGATGAAAGATAAATTTGAAATGAGCGACTTAGGGTTGCTAGCATATTACCTTGTGATAGAAGTTACACAGAAAGGAGGAGAAATTACGATCAAGCAAATTGGATACATTAACAAGATCTTGAAAGAGACAAGCATGACGGACAGTAATGACACGAAGACACCGATGGATCCCGACACTAAGTTGGTCAAGGCAGAAGATGGAAACCCAGTTGACGCAACTTATTACTGAAGTTTAATTGGAAGTCTCAGATACTTACTGCATACAAGACCAGATCTTAGTTACTCAGTCGGACTACTCAACAGATTTATGCAAGACCCAAAGGATCATCACCTGAAGGCAGTGAAACAAGTAATCCGATACATCAAAGGAACGAAAGACCATGGAGTAATATACAAGAAAGACGGAAGCTGCAAGATTACAGGATACAGCGACAGTAGTTATAGAGTCAATACAGATCAAGGAAAAGGAACTACTGGAATAGTATTTTACTTTGGAGAGTCACCTATCACTTGGTGCACTCAGAAGCAACCGACAGTAGCGCTCTCATCATGTGAATCAGAATTCATGGCGGCTACTGCATCAGCATGTCAAGCCTTATGGCTAAAGCGATTACTCAGTGAATTAACTGGATTAGAAGAAAAGAAGATAACACTCAGAGTTGACAATATATCAGCTATACAACTCGTAAAGAACCCAGTTTTTCATGGAAGAAGCAAGCATATAGACATTCGCTATCATTTCATTCGGGAATGTGTAGAGAATGGTCATATCAACGTAGAACACGTGAGTGGAGAACTTCAAAGAGCAGATATTTTAACTAAAGCCTTACCAAGACTTAAGTTCGTGACTATGCAACAAATGCTCGGAGTTCAAGACTTAGGACGAAGCAACGATCAAGATTAAGGAGGAGAATGTGAGCATAATAATCTCGTCATTGCTCCATTTCGAAATACAGAAAGATGAAGGACCAAAGTTGCTTATTATAATCTTAATAACCGATTAGCGGTTATGATTAGTTAGTTATGGCAGTTATTACCGAACCATCATGTCGGTTGGTAATACCCATTCGATATCTATATATAGACATAAACATATGACAGAAATCTAGTTTTAACAATTTGATAAGTTATCTAGTTTATTGCAATTTCATATATTTGTTTTACTCAACATTTGGGACCAACATGGAATAAGGATTTGACGGGGAACCAAAGAGCATTGGGGAGGTTGAGATTTGCTTGTGAAAAAGCTAAACGGATTCTTTCTTGCACTATTCACACTTCGGTCGAATTGGATTGCTTGCACAAGGGAATTGATTTTTATTTGAGATTTACTCGAGCTAAATTTGAAGAGCTGAACATGGATGCATTTGATAAGTGCATCAAGACTGTGGAAACTTGCTTTAAGTGATGCAAATATGAAGAAATCATGTGTAAACGATGTGATTCTTGCTGGTGGCTCAACTCGGATACCGAAGGTCCAATGTATGTTGCAGGAGCTTTTTGACGGGAAGCAACTATGCAAGAGCATCAACCCTGACGAGGCCATTGCACATGGTGCTGCTATTATGGCTGCAAAGTTGAGTGGTAACAGTGAAAAGAGTTATCAAGGTTTGGTGTTACTGGATGTCACTCCTTTGTCAGTTGATGTAGGGAGAAGTAATAAGTATTTTGATCCCTAGGAACACTCCAATACCTGCAGGGACGGAATCGGGACACAATTTGACTAGGTGCATTTACGAAAAATTATACAAAATGCGGAACATAATTTTTTGGGACCATGTGCATTTACGAAAAATCGAGGGTTTGTACAAAAATTAACATTAAGCCGCAAAATTTCATGGGTGTCCTGGGACCCCCCGGGACCCACCTTGGTTTCGTCCCTAAATACCTGCACAGAAGAAAAAAACTTTTTTTTACCTGTGAGGACAACCAATCTTCAGTAAAGATTAATGTGTATCAAGGTGAAAGAGCCAGATCTACAGATAATCATTTATTAGAAGAGTTCAAAATTTCTGGGATACCACTTGCTCCTTAGTCCTTACAAAGGGTTTCAAAGACTCAATGAATGCATAAGAATAGATGCTGACGGTATCATCACGGTCACGGCTGAGATATTATATAATTGGTTTTGTTATTTCTTGCCTATTACGGAGTAGTACAAAACTTTATTTCATGAGTAAAATGTATGTAGCAGCTGTTTAGCAAAAAAAAAAAAAAAAAAAAAGCAAAAAACTTGACAATAGTCTTTTGAATAGGCACAAGATCCGCTTACTTTGTCAGTGTCTCAACTCTCAAGATTCGACCGACTGTGTTTGGTTCACTCGGAATATTGTGAAATGTTTTTGAATAAGTTTATACATTATGCTTTGAACAAATTAAAGGGGTGTTTGTGTTATCTTATTTAGTGGCTTATAAGCCTATGTAGCTTTTGAAAAACTTATAAGCCACCCACTTTTTTCGCCTTATGAGTTATGAGCTCAACTTGATAATCATAAGCAAAATAAAAAGAGCTTATGAGCTTTCCAAAATTCGCTTAAGCTCATAAGCCAACTAAATAAGCCAAAACACCTTATTTGATAGCATGCGCATAATTAGAGTGAGTAGTATGCATTTGGAAAACCTATTAAAGCATTTCTAACAATTAACTCTACTTTCAAATTTTGTTTTTATCGTGGAAATTATGACATTATATTCTCCAAATTGGTGACTTCTTCAATTCTATAGTAACTCGTTACTCAAAGTATCAAATTAATGGACAACTGTCTTTATATATGCAGTAATAACCAAAGATTTAAAATAAAGTAAAAAGGAGTTCACAGTCGATTCTATTATAGAGATTGCAGCAAGCAATTCAAACATACCAATGGTTTAAATTCCTAAGCTATATGAATGTAACATAATGTAAAGAATAGGACTACGGAGACATACACTAAAAATAGATATTCTAGTTAACCCAAACACTAATGAAAATGACACCGTTCTAGAGCTCTTCAGGTATGCTATCAAGCATGATATTGCCGTTAAGACTATCATGACTAACAATGGCAACTCGATCAGTAGGGATTTGTGTGAGCTCTGTAGCCACATCCTTGAAATTAAGAGCTCCTCTGTCGTCACATTTTGTAAGTAACAACTGTTGGAAAAATGAGTTTTGCAAAGTGGTTTTTGCAAATTTTGGACATCATTTAATGTATGTATATGTTACATATATTTGTGTTGATTGGGGGGCATTTTGTTCTCCTCTAAGAGAGCTTCGCAATGAGCTAAAGTATGTCCAAATTGGAATAGAAATGAATGAGATATCGTGTCTCAAAGTGAGGCACAAAATCTGGAAAAATAAACTAACCCACATCGCCTAGAAGAGGAAGTGGAGACTAGTTTATAAGGAAATCATAATGTTGGCTATCAAATTCCTTTAGGGTGGGGGGTGTTGCAGGAAATGGGATTTCCGGGCTAAAATGAGTTTGGCTAAAATGAGTTTGAAGCTTCTGAACTCATGCGCGACCTGCGGACACGAATGCAGCTCCGAAATCTCGTTTACGCGGGTATCTTTTTGCTGAAAACTTGCCTAAGTCTTAACAGATATATGGATTAGATAATAAGAAATAAAACCTTTATCATTTTTATAATTATACACGTTACTAGAAATTCCTAACACATGAAATAAAACCTTTATCATTTTTATAATTATACACGTTACTAGAAATTCCTAACACATGTTAAGAACATAAGAAAAGCTTCTAAATCTTTAAGAAATAGCATATAATAGATATCAAAGAATTGTTTATTACGAGAATGATAACAATCAATAAATTTCGGTCTTAACCTAAGTTTTGGACTTAACATAGAAGACTTGCACACCATTACTACGTCAACAAATGGGAACAAGTCTCTATTTTGTTTTGTTGTACTTACATTTCCACAAATAAGTTAAGTCCTTTAAATGTACAACATCGTTTACGTAGAAATGATGTAATTAATTGTCTTATTCAAAAAAAGATACGTATATTATCGGCTAAAAAGAAAGACAAGAAACACAAACATATTTTGTATAAAACTTTTGGCTTATACACTTTAAATGGAGGAATGTCTTTTTCTTTAATAAATGACAACAAAAAATTTCTTAAAATTAAATTAAACAATACAAATCATAAAGCATATTATGTAAATCATTTAAAATTTTAAATACCAAAGCAACAATTTAACCATTTAAGAAATACAAATAATAAAACTAAATGTACAATACCATTAATTAATATAGCCATAAAATACAGACTCATTTGAAAATAGTAAAATACAATTAATATATTACAAGTTAAACAAGCTACTAATATGATCGTCATAACTCAGTCACTAAATTCGATTGAAAAGAATCGTACATGTCAAAATACAAAAAATTTAAGAGGTTTATAACGTATAAAAAATGTGTAGCTTTTGTATACCGTAATTCATATTTTGTTAAACAATGTCATATATAGATCGATTTACTGATCATCAATGTGCCCGAAATAATACATACTCTATATTTACACCTTATATAATAGTGTGACGAATATTACACAACATTTATTAATGTTGACTACCAATTACCTTTTAGCATCAATCGTCACAACTTTATAATACTACTAACTACCGTATTTGTATACCAATTGCCACGATGCACAGTACTTTACCACATTCATATGAAATAGTGTGCGATAAAGTTATTCCATAAAAATTCTCGTCATGCCTAAAATTAGTATCACAAAATTAAATTATAATTGAATAGTATTGTTCGTCAAAAATTTTAATTACAGGGTACCCCGCTGCAACGTGCGGGTACATGCTATTTTATATATAGAGTGCATTTGATTATAAATGAATATGAAACAAGTATTTAAAAGAATAGTATTCAACGTTGTATCTATCGCAATCAGGAATTAAGGTCTTGGTCTTTAGAGAATGCCATAGAACATGATGGTGGTGTTGAATGGTACTTAATCAACAATAAGATAGTTAATAAATAATAAAACCTTTAATTATCACTTTTTATATCTATACACGTTACTACTTGCTAAGAATTTCAAAGATGCTACGTAAATAAGAAAAAACTTTTGAATCTTGAGAATTGGCGAATCAGATTTCAAGTAATTATTTTGTTATTAACGATAACAAGAATGAATTAAGGTCTTAGGCTAAAATCTGAATTTATATAGAAGAATTAATTGCATAGTTACCATAAATCCCAATAGATTATATACACAATTAACAACATTTCTTAAACCAAACACAAATCTCTCCACCATACTTGCAGCAACCTCCAAACCTCACAAGATGGCAAATCAGTGTATGTTAGTAAGGCATCATCAACTAGTGTAATAAACCAAAGGAATCAAGTCATCAACCATCCATCAATTTCATCAAAAGACATTTGCATATATGTTAGAGCAAAGTAGCTTCATCTTTCACAGCTCACTAACGAACCCCGACCCAAATCCAGTCTTACCAACCCATCCATACTTCCCACAACTCTCAAAGCCATATCTTTCCATTTAACTGTGCTGTTCAATTCTTACAAATTTAAGAACGTAAACGATCACTTGATTCCTTGGCTTCAAATTGACAGCACTGCAATAAATATAGTTCGATGATACGTTAAGTAGCAAAATCTTGTTCACTTGGTATATATAATTGGTTTTGTTGTTATTTCTTGCCAATTAGTACAAAACTTTATTTCATGCGTAAAATGTATGTAGCAGCTGTTTACCAGAAAAAAAAAAAAAAAAAAAAAAAAAAAAAAAAAACACACACACAAACAAACTTGGATGCTATCGCCTATTGAATAATCACAAGATCCGCTTACTTTGTCAGTAGTGTCTCAACTCTCAAGATTTGACTGACTGTGTTTGGTTCACTCTGAATATTGTGAAATGTTGTTGGATAAGTTTACACATTATGCTTGACCAAATTAAAGGGGGTGTTTGTGTTAGCTTAATTAGTGGCTTATATAAGCGTATGTAACTTTTGAAAAGCTTATAAGCCGCCCACTATTTTTGCCTTATGAGTTATGAGCTCAACTTGATAAATCATAAGCTAAATAAAAAGTGCTTACGAGCTTTCCAAAATTCACATAAGCTCATAAGCTGATAAGCCAGCTAAATAAACTAATGCACATTAATTGAATCAAAATCGCCCAGGAAATGACTGCTAGCTCTATTTAATTAGAGTGAAAGTAGTTTGCATTTGGAGATTAGAAAAAGCTATTAAATCATTTTTAACAATTAACTCGATCTACTTTCTAAATTTTGTTGTATAACAACGAGCCTAGTACCACAATGTGAACAATAAGCAAGGAAATATAAGAGAATATGAAAGGGAAATATATAACTTATTATTGGTGTGTCTTCACAATACATTAGGTGCCTCTATTTATAGGGACCTTAACATGAATGGTATTAAGTACAAAATGGGATGTTACAAGACCAATCATAAAGGTGAAGGTTACTGAGATATGAATGTGAAGATTAATGTGTACAATCATATAATAAATATTCATAACATTCCCCCTTGATTGTACATCATTCAAAATACGCTTTGGATACCGCCTCATTAAAAACCTTGCTAGGAAAAAAACCCAGTGGGAGAAAACCATAGCTAAGGAAAAAAGAGTGCAGTGCGTATTATTCCCCCTCATAATCACTTTACTTGAGCTCACTAAAATGCCACATTCCGATGCCATATACCAATTTCTTAAATGTTGAGGTAGGGAGTGTCTTGGTAAATAAATCTGCTAGATTGTCACTTGAACGAATCTTTTGAACAATAATATCGCCATTCTTTTGTAAGTCATGAGTGAAAAAGAACTTCGCTGAAATGTGCTTGGTTTTGTCACCTTTAATAAACCCTTCCTTCAGTTGACAATGCATCCCAAACACTTTCTCGGCTTGCATCATGTATCGCTAGAATTTTTGCATGGTTGGATTAAGTTGCTGAGATCATCTGCTTAACTAAACGCCATGAAATTGCGGTTCCTCCTCTTGTAAATACATATCCAGTTTGAGATCAATAATTGTGAGGGTCAGACATATTGTAAGATATGTAATCTCCTTATATAACTCAAATACCTCTAATCAATATCATATAAGATATGGACATCCATATTATAATTATCCATAACACTCCCCCTTGGATGTCTATTTGAGGATTATGCCTTGTTAAAACCTTACTAGACAAAACCTGAGGGACAAAAATCTAGTGAAGGAGAAAAAATACATAATTCCTTTATACGTTCGGGGATGTTGCCTCATTAAAAACCTTGCCGGAAAACCCTATGGGGACAAAACCATGGTCAAGGGAAAAAGAGTGCAACGTGTATCTTCTATCCCCCTGATGATCAAATCACTTAAATCTCTTAGTTGGTACAATCCAATATAATAAACCAACTTCTTTAATGTCAATATAGTAAGTGTCTTGATAGAATATATGTTTGATTCTCATATAAACAAGTGTTCTCTACTTAACCTTCACATATCAAGAAGGATTAAACATATGTCATACTTATCATTATACGAGCACATCTTCGTACTTCACAAGTTATATAGTATCAATGAATGCAAAGTAAATGATACATTATATCAATTATGACCACTAGTGAGAGCAATCAATGTTTTATATACATTTAACTATGACACCTATAAATCGATATTCTGATCATCATCTTTATAAGTAAAGGGGCCTTTATTCATCAATTGACCTCATAAACATAAGTTTCATTTATCTATATAAAGATATATAACATCTTTCTTTAGCTTTCATTATGCACAATGATTTCATCTTTAAGATGTTTAATTGATAAAACATGACAAAACTTTGTATTTCATTTCAAGGTATTCAACCGTCTTGAAAAACCTCCTCATGAGTTTCATTCACATTTACCTCATCAAACCATATGTAACTTTTACCATATTCAAATACAAATCACTTTCAAACTAACTTGGGTAAATTTTGTTATTTCAATGGCTCATTTTAAACTAATACAATATTGCCTTTCACTTATATAGTTATTTATTCAACTTGATCAAGTGTTATTCTTGAAAACTTTCTTATATGCTTTCAGCATTTCAAATGACGAGACATGCTTCATGCATTTTATATCCCTCATGGAATCCCAACTTCAAATTAGCTCTATTCATTTTCAGATTGCCAGACTTATACAATATTAAAATACATTATTTGATCCACCACATGTCACAATTTAATTTCGCTATCTCATAACGACATATGCATATCCAATAAGTTTACACCTTTATGTATACTGACTTTAAGTCCCAATCACATGTCTCATCACACGAGACTTCAATCCTTCAGTATTTACTTGCGTCATTAAATTTGGCCATTCATTAATCCAAGATCCTCACATTCATTTTAGCGTTATATTATTTACTTGCATAATCATTCATATGTAATAGTACTATCGACGTCGATTTATTTATTTTCGATTTCACACTTTACTAGACATTATATTATATCATTTATTGAGATCTTATATAATTTCATTCACCCGGGAATTTTCAAGAACCATCATGTCTAGTGTCTCTTTAAGAGACTATGGGGTCTTTATTACCTCGATTCGACCATCTTAATTTTCTTGCTCCATTTCATTTATTCATTCGAGGACTTTTATTTGGAATCGATTAGTCTATCATGTTGCAGCCATGCAATAGACTCACTATCAATAATTGGTTGTCATGTTGGGACATACATTATAATTGGAGCACTAGCAGCGTATATATGATCTAGTCACTTCTTTAGGTCACTAAACATATCTGGCAAGTACTAGATCTGGAATATAAATTGTCCCTTAAACTTCAAGTTCATATCTATTAGTGTGAGGATCAACATTTATATTATCATAATTTATTCCAAATTTCTCGCTGCTCATTCTCCCCCTGAATGAATTATCAATTTCAACATCCCAAATTTGTGTGCGTTGTGATGGATTTACAATACAGGTTCCACACATTTACACAAAACTTTATATGGGAAATATATGGTCAGTGACCAAGACTATTCTAATGGGGAGGATTCATATAGATTTTTGGCAAGATGCGAAGTCATATTTTTTTTTTAACATGCCCTATAAACTACAAGTTTTGTTCTCACAATTATTGGCTTTGCAATCAACTGAAGACGTTTTATAAACGTTTCAACAAAAGCAATTCGTGTATGAACATAGGATACATAAAGTTCAACACTTATTCCAATGATTTTCCAACATATAGAAGTATTCACCACCATTTCCAAAGATACAATCTGGAAACCATGCTAGCATTTAATAAGGTGAGCCATTAATCACGCTAACCTTAAGTTGCGTATTTGATGATCATTTTGACGATGCATCGATTTTAAAACTCAAAATGATCCACATGGCGGATGTATATGCCTACATATATCCCCTTTATATTCTTTCTGAAACTTTATAGGACAAAGTCCTCACTTCAATATGGTGGTGATATATGAACAATTAACTTCTATTGAGAACAATCAATTTTATCTTAGAAGAAATTTATAGTTCTTCTATACATTTCGCATGTTCATTGACCCGGGATGGTCCACCGGTCATGCCAATTCCTACAATAATCTTGGCTCATATTGACACCAAAGAATCAATTCGAATATGGTACATGTACTAATTAATACATTACATGAGACGATAATTAGAGGCAATTCATAGTTATCATAAAAGGAAAACCAATAGCAGAAGATGATGATTGAATATAAATGTTTCGTAAAATCAATAATAGACCCTATATTTGTATATTGGGATAGAATTGCATGTCCCTACTGTAAGTTAATGCCAATAAGTAATAAGTCTACTTTTCCATTATTTTCTCTCAAACTAGCAATAGGCCATACGTACTTATATGATTATATTCCTATTGTACAAAATTTTAATTAAGAACCTTGGCAGTTAATGATGATCTTTCCATGTATCTTTTATAAATCGCAATAAAAACATCTACATTATAGTCAAGATCGAATAACTTAACATAGCAAATAATTTTAAATTATTTAGTTCACGTAAAATGTAAAAGCATGATACTTCTCACATTGCCACAAGTTCTATGTGATTATCATGATCTTCACTTTTTAGCCTCTTAAAGTGGTAATATGTGTACAACTAAATTATTTACATTATGCGAAATAATAATCCTTTACATAGTCAGAAAGATACGTAAACCGTTACTCCCATTAGTAAATTCATATAATCTTATAATTTCAAACAAATATCATATTTTTTGTTGATACAAAAGTTGGACGTTCCTGATTTGGAGCTCCGGTTCTCGTACCAATTGAGAATTGCTGCTTGAGACCTGCGCACTAAGAGACAAGAAACACCGTTAGGCTTACCGTGGGATTGTCTCCCACGATTATCCTCCGGCGTGAGAGTAAGTAATCGGTTTAGGGTTTAAGGAGTTTAGGGTTATGAGATCGTACCTTCAATGAGGGGTATCATTCCTTTTATATATGCACGGGATCCTTGTTGGTTCCGTGTTCCCCAACCTTCGGCGTATCCTGCCTAAGTCGGTTGGGGATGATTATCTTCATATTTTAGAAGATATCTATATCCATTCCGTAAATAGATTTGGGCTTGGGCTTTCGTGAGCCCAAACCTTTATTGATATTGGCCCAAGCCGTGCTGGGCTTGTAAGTATTGGGCTGTGGTCGGGTTCATGACCCGACACCAGACTATACGTCATCATTTTTCTTGTTTGAAGATGGTACAATTCAAAATCAGAGAAACTTCGAGTACCAATTAATTCATTATGGCATATCATTGTTTTTGTGGTATAAAGTGCACAACAAAAATTGATGTAGCCTTAGCAGATAGTTTGGAACACATACATAAGAGATAAACTATCTAAACTATCTTTTGTAATCACATACACTCGAGAAAATAATCACACAACATGCATGTTCTCAGACATATAACATATTATTGCCACTCACTTGGTATAAATTGTAAATATATCTTCAATTTTTTTCTTCTATATCACATATATGTCACATATTATTGTCACATATTACTATCATATATTTTCTTAACATGTTTACATAGTTTATGATTGATAACACAAAGTATGTCTACATGCATGTGAATAGGTAACCACTATAATTAACATACTCATGCTCCCGAGTCTAATGCGACTATAAGTATGCGTTAAACAAATTTTTTTTTCATCGAGTTGAGTTATCACAAAATCAATGTCACACAAAACTATATAAAGATCAAGAATATCAAGAGCAATCAAGATTTTAGGTGATATATCGAATTTTACATCAAAGCCAAATCAAGATCACAATAGAAGATGTCATCAAAGTTATATAATCTAAATTCAACAAATTTTATATAAAGTAACGGTTATTTTAGTAAAGAAATTATATACATCACAAAACCGTAAATACATTCAATAGATATCAAAACAATTTGCAACTCAATCATGAGATAAAGTTTTTCTTTTTTAACATGTTTTTGCTATAAAGAAAAATTTAATAGTAGCTTCTTCTGTCTTCTTTATATTTTATGCGCAAACAATAATAAATAATTACCATTATCATAATATTTTAAGTCATTCTATTTTTTTTAATGTAAGGCTATTGAAGAATAATAAATTAAATTAATGAGTAACGGTTACAAAATTAAAAGGATATTAAAGAATAATAAAGTTAGTAGGTAACGGTTGTCAAATTTGAAAATAGAACAATAATATCATTATGAACTTAATAAACGATTTTAAATAACTTAATAAATGATTCATATTTACTTTTGAAAGAATTAATACAATACAAAAACAAATCGTTTCCTGAAGTAAACCAAAACCCACGTCAAATATACATGTAAGTGAAAACTAATAATTAACAAACTAACAATTGTATAATAAGATCTCAAAAATATGGCACACAAGCAAAATACATGTGACAACCTATATATTATGACTTACACACATTCAGATAAAGCGTTGCATATATTAGATTGCAGATATGAACTCTTCACATACACTTCGTACACACATACATATATACAATACTTTGTCAAATATAATAAGTTTAATTCATATTTAAACATGTCCTTCACAACCAAATATTACGAGAAGAAAAAACAAAGGCTAGCGTCAGGTCATGAATAAATTAACACATTAGATTATGATCAAATATAGAAGTAGTAAAAACTTTGGTAAATATTTAACTAAGTAGAAAATTTACTATATGACACAAAATCTTACCCTATATACATGAATAATCAAAACAACTTATGTCCTATCACGTGATCATCCATATAAAAGTAAGACTAATGTGATCAACTAATTGTAGATGAAAGCATATATCAACTTTAAATATATCTTAATGTTAGATAAACATATAACATAACAATAAATTGACTATACTGAGCATGGCACATGTAATAATTTGTCATATAACTTGATCATGCAGTTTACATACACACGACATATATTTGGAATCTGAAAACTTGATATTTAGAGTAAACTTACTTGCAAGATAATAAAATGAAACTTAAAGATCGAGCGTGCTGATAACGTGTTGTATAACAACGAGCCTAGTACCACAATGTGAACAATAAGCAAGGAAATATAAGAGAATATGAAAGGGAAATATATAACTTATTATTGGTGTGTCTTCACAATACATTAGGTGCCTCTATTTATAGGGACCTTAACATGAATGGTATTAAGTACAAAATGGGATGTTACAAGACCAATCATAAAGGTGAAGGTTACTAGTTATGAGATATGAATGTGAAGATTAATGTGTACAATCATATAATAAATATTCATAACAAATTTGTTTTTATCATGGAAATTATGACATTATATTCTCCAAATTAGTGACTTCTTCAATTCTATACTAACTAGCGCGTGTTACTCAAAGTATCAAATGAATGGAGAACTGTCTTTGTATATGATCCGGAAAATGGTTTACTCAACAAGCTAAAATTATACCGTAATAACCAAAGATTTACAGTAAAATGAAAAGGAGTTCACTGTCGATTCTGTTATAGAGCTTGCAGCGAGTAAGCTTCAATTCAAACATACCAATGGTTTAAATTCCTAAGTATATGAATCTAAAATAATGATAATGAATAGGACTACAGATCTAGATACATACACTAAAAAAAGATACTCTAGCTAACCCAAACACTAATGAAAATGACACCGTTCTAGAGCTCTTCAGGTATGCTATCTAGCATGATTTTGCCATTAGGACTATCATGATTAACAATGGCAACACGATCAGTAGGGATTTGTGTGAGCTCTGTAGCCACATCCTTGAAATTAAGAGCTCCTCTGTCGTCACATTTTGTAAGTAACAACCGTGCCTCTTCTTTCGTCATCAACACTTTTACCCTCATTGTACTTTTGTTGTCATATGTTCTTGCATGCTTCATATCACAGTATGAAGGTTCCGTGGTCCATTTACTAAGGCCTCCTATGTGTTGCACATCTAAATCATCTCTAGCTACATACGTTGAACGTCCTTTAGTACCGCTCTTCTTGAACTTGATTTTTCTGAAGATGGATCTCAACGAACCTAACATCGTGATAGAGAAATATAGAGAGATCTAGAGTTGTTAACGATGATGGTTGAGAACTCAAAACTTGCTTAAAGCTATGTATAGAAGTTTTGGATTTTACAAGTACTTACATAGTTACATGATACTCCATTTCTTTAGAGTGGATTTCGGGTTGAATTCTGCTTATGAAATGGACTACACTAATAAATTCAAAGGGTCAAAATAAGAATACAATATCATGGGTGGTTTTGAATAATAATAAGGAAAATGAGGGGAGACCTAATTGAATGCCTAATTTCATGCCTAAACTTATGTGACATGTTTCCGTTAGTTTGTGAAAAAGTTGGTCCCTTGGCTGCAGCTAACAGGATGATGCCACATAGGTTTAGGCATGCATTTAGGCACATCTTTTAGGCCTCTTAATCACCTCTCTAATAATAATCCTAATTAATGATTAGATTAGATAATTATCATTTTTATATTTATACACGTTACTAGAAATTCCAACACATGTTTTGTTTTTTAAAGGTATACTTCATTAAGACGAACCAAACCCAACCCAAAGACCGGGGGGCAACAAACAACAAACAACTACACTATATTGTGTTTACACCACTCACCCCACGACAATTTTGATAACTTAGCTCTATTTTTTACCCAAAGGAAACCAAGGGTCTTAATTTCGCTAGCAATCGCTTCAATCTTCATCGTGATGCCTTCAAACTTCGACTTGTTCCTTGCTCTCCATATAGCCCAACAACTAAGAAAGATAATACCTTGGAAAACCTTTTTCGCTTTTCCTCTCAAGCCGACATGCTCATGGACTTCAATTAGATCCCTGAACGAAAAGACAAAGAACCTCTACACCCGGGTCCAACTGCATATGTGGTTCCACACGAGCATAGCAACCCGACATGAAGTGAATAAATGCTCAACCGATTCATCGTCCTCCCCACACACAAGACAAGTTACCTCCACTCCTGGTATATTCCTTCTTCTAAGAGCATCAGCTGTAGGGATCTTAGACATGTCACACCACAAAAATGGCGCAGCGGAAAGGCATTTACAGGGCATGACTTCATGATCAAGAACACAAGGCGTCTACATAGAGAAATACTAAAAGTGCATAACATACGATAAATCGTAGTCGCAACTCCCATAACCGGGATAAGTACATAAACCAGAAATCCAAATATAAGTCTTAAGTCAAACTACATTTTTAAGGAAAAGTCACATAAGCAACTCCACGGGATACAACCCGGGAGGGTCTTGTCTAAGTCTCGCTAAGCTAGGCCAATACTCAACCTTCTAAGCAACTTCGATTTTAGCACCTGAAAATGGATACTCGAAAATGTCAACATAAAGTTGGTGAGCTCGTAGGTTTGAAAGTAAACCGTTAAGCTGTGAATAATGTAAAGTAGGACAATAGTGTGAATGATAACAAATTACAAGCATGAATATGAAAACAATAATAGTATCGCGCCAACTGAACCTATAGTGTGTATCATACATGTAACCAATATGTGTGGGGAGCTACCCCGATAGATCTATCATCAAGTGGGCCCTCCGCAGAGAGTTAACAGTTGCGCAGTCAAGAAGTCAACAAAGCAAAATGTTTCATAGCACATAATCGCATCATCACACATATATGTCCAAAAATCATGTAAAAGTAAGTCACAGCATGCAAACATTTGAAAAGCATTGAGTACCATTTTCCCCCAAGGAAAAATATAGTGAAAAAGGGGCTACGAAAACTCACCTCAGTAGATAGCAATGAATAGTAACTTAGGCAATGTAAACAGTGTCAAGAAGCAAGGCAAAACGGTACACGAACGGCACAACCTAATAACCATTAATTATCTCAGAATATATCTCAAAATAGTGTAATGTACAATAGTTTTCAAAACTAACGTATTTTAGTTTTCGTGGATGACTCGAATAATTGTTTGTAAAAATAGTAGTATCGAAACTCGTGTGGTTTTTAGGAAAACAAATAGACTCAAAATAACTAGCGCCAAAATAATGAACTCAAGGAGTAGCGAAAGGACGACAAGAAGGAATAATGAATAGGAAAGAATAAAAGACAACGAAAAGACCCGTCGATAACATGTTTCGGTGTTTTACCCCATAACCCAAATAGCTTGTGAAACATTGAGGTTTTAGAAAGAATTATACATTTAATGAAAAGTGTATCATGTTAATAATTGAGAAACTAGAAAAGTTTATAACATTTACAAATTGTAATGGTTTAAGTTGTAAAAAATGGTTTTTATAAAAATTTGGACATGATGCGTCCGTTTATAAAACATTTCCAAGTCATTACGACTTTTAAATAAAAAGTTCTAATTATTACTTTTCACTAATTTGATACAATTTATACAAGTTTTATTTAATTTTTACAAGTTTCATTATTAATTCGTCGTTATCATTCGCGTATATATTAGTGTCGGGTTTATCGACTATTTTGTGTCCAAAATCGTCCATAAGTCCTTCGGCTAATACCGTAAATCCAATAACGAACATCCATATTATCCAAGCATAGGTTTTTGTTACAATATCCGTATCCAAGACCATATCATATCCCAAGTTCCCGAAAAGCATCCGAAACATCATCGACAAAACCAAGAATATAAATTAAGTTAGTAGATGAGTAAAATGAAATAGTTAGCAAAATGAAAGTAAATTTAAACCCAACACACTCACTTGGGCTTACGGGCCCAAGTTTAACCAATAACCACCTTATGGGATTCCTTAGCCCATCTGGCAACCCAAGGCCCAAACCAACACAACACAATTTCAATACAAATTATACTAGTCTTAGTTTATTTTTAAAAAAATTGCCAACACGGCTAGGACAAACTCGAGGTTGACTCTAATGATATATGGCTAATCCAAATGTACAAATCAAGTCCCCACGACACTTCGTGTGTCGTGGTACACATCGCGAGCACACCGCCTTGGTGTGTCGCTTTGACCTTCAAACAATCGAGACCAAACCATGCGCAATACATAAGATTTTAATTACATTGGTTGTGACTCCCCTTGAGTCACAACTTACTCTTATATTGCAATATATAAAATCTGTTAACCAAAAGGCGTGAACAAAACAATACCAACATTGGGAGTCGCGGTTCAAACTAATTCGAATCATAAACAATCTGGTTACCCACCAATGACACAAACAGACCCACTATGGTCCTGATGACACAAGTACCACTAGTCGTGACTCCCTTGAGTCACGACTCAACCACCAACGAGGCTACTTAGTAAACGGCTATCAATTAAACACAACTAACTTTCTAAAAGCAAAATAACTAAACAAGAACGAGCAGAAGCTGAGATATATCAACCGAGTACAAAATAAATAGAATAAACTCTCAAACGAGTGGGCACGGTCACGAGCCAACTCAATTAGTGAGTTGACTCGGACGAGTCGAGTTGACTCAGTAGTGAGTCAAACGAGTTTGATGAAAAGAAATTGAATCCACACGGTTTTGACTCTAAAACGCAAGGTTTTTAACTAGGAAACATTAGTTTTACTAGTTTAGCTTCAAAATCGTTTAGTTATATTAGGACCGATTAGGGTTTTAATCAAAATGAAAGAAATAAACGGGATGGTGGTGCGTGCTTACCCAACGAGAACAAACTAAAATAGATTGATGATGGTGAACGGCGATATATATCAAACACGACCCCAAACGTCCTCTACGAGACACCAAACGCTCCAGAAATAGTCTACTAGTCTTGATCTACGATTGGGATGAAAATCTTGTGTCGCCGGAAATTGGCCGGAAAAAATGTAGCGGCGCCGGAATTATGTTTTCCGGTGAAGGTTGATATCAAATGGGTGAAAAACCCTAAAATTCCTTTTATACCCTATGAGGGGCCTTACTTGCCAAAGAGAAATAGAAGGGGGCAAATGAGAAAATAAAAGGAGGGTAATAATTGAAAAGTTAATAACCTTTTGTAATATTATGGAGTGGGACCCATTCGGGCTCGATCACGACCGATCTCGGACTCGGAATTAGAACCATTATGTTTAAAATAGTTTTTCCACGAAAAATAAGTGTAAACTCGACTAGTATTCCACGAAATTTCAAAGAAGCCTTAATAAAACGTTTATTAGATTTTGGTTGTGCCGGAACGTGACGTGTGAGTCAATCTATGAAATCGCGCAATAATGTAAACATGTAACTTAGAAAATTAATTATTTTGAGCTTAAGGTTGAGTAATGACCTGAAATTTTGCGGTTGTTATAAGACATCTCCGCACGCCAAACAAAAACATTACATTTAGCCGGAAGCCATTTACACCACTTAATAACGTAGTTATTACTATAATCTGACTCGCTATATATCAATCTCCTAACCGAGCTCACACTGAAAGTCTCCGACTTGTCACCGAGCCAGACCCACTTGTCCCTTCTATCAGACAATTCCACCGAGTTCAGCACACTGGCCAAAAAGTCCATCTCAGCCATTTCCTGGTCTGACTCAGGCGGCTTAAACCATTTCCATTGCTCACCTATCCCACGTCCCATACCATCAGCAACTATCCGGTACTTCACCCTACATTTCTTTTCCTTCTCAAGCCGGAATAGGTTCGGGCACAAATCTTTCAACGGAGCATTGCTAACCCAAGGGTACAACCAAAAGCGATGTTTTCCCCATCCCCAACAGCACCTTTAAAGAATCTCCTCAAAGGCATATTAGAGATATTAGTCCTGGACAACACTTTCACTATGTTTTTCCACACCCCGCCCAAAGCCTGATTAATAGGAACAAAATCCCAACACCTTCCAGTATTGTGTAACGCCTCAATAACTTTCGACCATAAAATTCTCTTCTCCGCTTTGAACCTCCATCCCCATTTAGCAAGAAGAGTGACATTACTGAAATTGAGTTTACAAATACCGAGACCCCCCGCCTTCTTATGAATAGCGACCCGATCCCAAGCCAACCAGTGTATTTTAGACACTTCATTAGAGCCCCCCCCCCCCACATAAATCTTCTAATCATTCTTTCCAAATCATTTATCACCTTACACGGTGCCCGATAAATGGAAAAATAGTAACACGGAAGGCTTTCCAGCACCGATTTTATCAGAATCATTCTACCTCCAATTGAGAGACATGACACCTTCCACTTGGAAAAATGAGCTTCAAACACGTCATACACTGGTTTCCAGTTGCAAATTCTATTCATGTTCGCCCCCACCACTAGACCCAAGTACTTGAAAGGAACCACACTCGCCTGACATCCCAGAATCAAAGCTTTCTCCTCCACCTCCACCATGTTCACCCCAATCCCAAAAATGTTCGACTTAGAGAGATTAATCCTGAGGCCTGAGCAAATATGAAAGCATCTAAGCACTCTAACCACGTTATTAATTCCATCTTGAGACCACTCCCCGAGAATGATCGCATCGTCCGCATAGAACAAATGAGATATAGAGGGACCTCCTCGCGGTAGAGCAATTCCTTTAAATAAACCTGCTTCACTCGCCTTGGTATTCATACTAGACAAAGCCTCCATCACGATAATAAATAAAAACGGGGATAACGGGTCCCCTTGCGTCATCCCTTTCTTGCACTGGAACTCAAAAGTGGGCGCTCCATTAACTAAAATAGAGGATCGGGCTGACATTAAAACACCATTCACCCAGGCACACCATCTTGAAGGAAAACCCATTTGATTCATAATATCAATCACAAATCCCCAGTTCACATTGTCATAAGCTTTCTCGAAGTCCAACTTGAGCATAAACGCTCTAACCTTCGATTTTTTGCACCAAGAAAGCATCTCATTCACAATTAACGGACCATCCAGAATGAAGTTACCTCCCAGAAAAGCTGACTGAGAATCTGAAACAACTGACCCCAGCACCTTCTTTAGCCTGTTAGCCAACACCTTGGAGATGACCTTACTAATCATTCCCACCAGGTTTATCGGCCTGGAGTGATTAAGATCCACCGGGTCCTTCACCTTAGGAATAAGAGTAATAAACGACGACCCACTCCCCACATTTATCCTACCTCCATCGAAAAAATACTCAAAAATATCCTTGAAATCTTGTTCAAAAAAGCTCCAGAAGTGCTTAATAAATCTCATGTTGAAACCGTTCGGACCAGGAGCCCGGTCATCACCGCAACTAAAAACCGCCTCTTTAACTTCAGGACCCGAGAAAGGTTCCACCAACATGTTGGCGTCCCCTTCAGAGAGGCGCTTTAGGCCTTGACACTTCACACCAGGTCTATTAGCATAATAGATATCAAGAATTAGCATAATAGATATCAAAGAATTATTTGTTACTAGAATGATAACAATCAATAATTTTTGGTCTTAAACTAAGTTTTGGACTTTACATAGAATAATTGCACACCATTACTACGTCAACAAAATAGAAACAAGACTATCTTTTGTTTTGTTGTACTTAAATTTCCACAAATAAGTTAAGTCCTTTAAATGTACAACATCATTTACGTTAAAAAGATGTAAGTCGTTAAAAAAATAAAAAAATAATAAATAAAAAAATAATAAAATAAAAAAAATTGTTATAAAAACCTTTTAGCTTACAGTTTCATAATTTATTTATAGATAGAGCCATTTTTAAGGGTGTGTTAGGTGAGTGATGACGTATAGTTCGTATTCGGGTTATGAACCCGAATAGTAACGCCACTAACAAGCCCATTACGAATGGGCTAACCCAATAATGGTTTGGGCTCACGAAAGCCCAAACCCAAAGTTACTTATGGCATTGGATATCGGATATCGCTTGCTTATGAGATATGCATTAAACTGACCGACTTAGGCGGGATACGCCGAAGGTTGGGGAACACGAAACCAACAAGGATTTCGTGTGTATATAAAGGGCATCCTAGCCTTCATTAAAGGTACGATCTAAAACCCTAACCCTCCATTAACCCTAAAACCGATTACTTACTCTCACGCCGGAGGATAATCGTGGGAGACAATCTCACGATAAGCCTAACGGTGTTTTCTGTTTACTTAGTGCGCAGGTCTCAAGCATCAAGATTCAATTGGTACGAGAACCGGAGTCCAAACAAGGAACGCCCAACTTTTGTATCAACAAGTGGCGCCATCCGTGGGACCATCACTAAGAACTAAGAACTAGAATGACAAAGCAAGGAAATCAAAACCAGCGATCGCATGGCGACATACATGGGAAGAAGCAGCAAAGTGGGTCAGTTTCTAAACAAGCCTCTGGGACAACCGGCGCTGCTAGAAACCAAGGATCAGGCCCAGATCTGGTCTTCCCGACGGTGGAACCACGCCCGGGGACAACCCAGGCAACCACTACCACCACTGGTGCAGAAGGTCTACTGCGCACTCCTTTTACCACTCCACTCCAATCGGTGCTAGAAACGGACCTCACAAAAGCACCAGACGCACCTGACCGAAACAAGGGTCTAGTGGTAGAAACAGACACCCTTGCTCTAGAAGGGGTTGCGCCAGAGCTAGCGCCAGGTGATTTCGTGTCTCAAAACTACGAAACCTTGGCTGCTCTCATACAAGAGGAAGCGAAAAAAAGGTCAGGTCGGAGTTTGCATGCCCGACTCGATTTCGGCCCGGAGTATGAGATATCTCCCCCGCGCCATCAGAAGGAAAAGCGCAGAAGGAATAGCCGCCAACCCCCAGTATTTACCAGGATTGAGAGGAGAGTTGAGAATGAAGAAGCAGCGGACATGCAATATCTTGGGGAACATGAAGAGGATGGACGACGTACTAATGTCCACGCTAGGCTTGGTAGTCGTAGGGTCCATGACAGACTCGGACGACGGTACTCTCCAAGCGAAAGCCCAAGTGAAAGCCCTTCAAGTGCGAATTCGGAGGATAGTCGGCGCAAGCGCCGAAAGAGAGAAAGCTCGTCCTCTGGTAACTCCTCGGACAACGAGGACAGCGAAACCGGGCACTAGAAGTCCAGGAGGAAATATCGCGACCAGGAAGAGGAGGACATGTTCCTCCCGTGGCGCCGCCAAAAGGTGGATGCGTTCACTCAACGCATCAGCGACTTCTCAGAAAATAAAAGGAGGTGCATGCCCGCCAATGTGAAAACCTATGATGGAACAGGTGATCCGGACGATCACCTAAAAATTTTCGAATCAGCCGCTACCATCGAGAACTGGCCACAGCCTGTGTGGTGTCACATGTTCAATTCCACACTAGTAGGAAGCGCGCGAAACTGGTTCAGTAAGCTTCCACGCAGAAGCATTGATGGCTTTGAAGAGTTGCGGAAGGCGTTTCGCCTGAACTTCACTCAAAGGAAGAAGTGCGCTAAAAACCCTGTTGAACTCGCTAGGGTAAAACAGCGCCAGGGGAATCCACAAGCGCTTATGTGGAACGCTACAAAGATTAGTGCATACACGTTAAGGCATGCCCCGAAATACTAAAAATCTCATGGTTCATGAACGGGATCAATAACCCAGAACTTATCAAAAGGCTGAATGACAGAGTCCCCCAAACATTCGATGAACTTATGAAGCGCACGAGATCCTTTATCCAAGGAGAAGCTGCCGCGACGGACAGTAAGAAGGGTTACTCAAACTATAGGTCACAGGAACAACCTCGGAGACAATCCACTGACCAGAGTAGCAACCGCAACAAGAACTACCACGGTCAGTGGAGCGGACGGGATAATGACAGATATACCCCGCTGACCAAGACTCCAAAGGAGATATTCGCGACGGAAGGCATGAACTTCCCAAGACCCCCACCAATGCGCACCCCAGAGGATCGGCGCGTGGGGAGTGGATATTGCGACTATCATGGACAAAAGGGCCATACTACCAATGAATGTGTCCAACTGCGCCAGCTAATTGTTAAACTAGTAAAAGAAGGCAGATTGGACCACTTGGTTAAAAACATCAAGGAAGGGAAAGATAAGCCAAAGACTGGAAACAAGAAAGAAACACCTAAGGATAAGGCTGATACCATATACATGACACAATCATGGCAGCGAATGACTAGGCAGAAGATCAGCCAAAAGTTCTCCCGTGGAAGCGAAATCTCTTTCCCCACCTTGACTGCGGACAACGCAGTGGTTGAACCGCTCACCATCGAAATTAATGCAGGGGGTCACGATATCCACCGCATGTATGTTGATGGGGGTGCCTCCGCAGATATAATGTATGAACACTGTTTCAAACGACTACGACCTGAGATACGAAGTCAATTAAGCCCAGTTAGGACGTCGTTGACCGGTTTTACAGGTGAAAAGATATGGCCCATGGGGCAAATACACCTACTAGTCAATGTTGGCGACAAGGAACACTCCACGACAGCCTGGATGACTTTTATGGTAATCAAATCCCCTTCGCCATACAATGGCATTATTGGAAGACCAGGGATTTCAGCCATACGCGCAGTACCGTCTACAGTGCATGGAATGCTAAAATTCCCAGTGGAGGGAGGCATTGTTACTCTCTACAATACTACCGTACCGCCAGGAGAATGTAACACAATTACATGTGAGACGTCACACATTCCAGAACAGCGTGCAACTAAAGTGCCAAACCTGAGGGTTGCGATTCATCCTGATTACCCAGAGCAAGAAGTATCGATCGGAGGATCGTTATCGGAGAGGGGCAGAGCAGCCGTATGCGCACTCTTGCAAAAGAACCTGGATATCTTTGCGTGGGAACCAAAGTACATGACCGGTGTACCACGCTCGATTACAGAACACCAGTTGAATATCCGACAAGGATACTCCCCGGTACGACAGAAGAAGCGCGGCCAGGCTCCAGACCGCGCAAAAGCAATTCTGGAAGAAGTACATAAACTTGTGAATGCAGGTATCATGCGAGAGGTCTACTACCACGACTGGATTTCCAACCCAGTGATGGTGAAAAAGAGTGATGGTAGTTGGAGGATGTGCGTGGACTTCACAGATCTCAATAAGGCATGTCCACAAGACTGCTACCCGCTACCAGAGATAGACTGGAAAGTAGAATCTTTATGTGGATACCCACTTAAATGCTTCCTAGACGCATACAAAGGATACCACCAAATTCAGATGGCTAAAGAAGATGAAGAAAAAACGGCCTTCCATACAAGCCAAGGTGTCTTTTGTTATACTAAGATGCCCTTTGGCTTGAAGAACGCATGCGCCACCTACCAGAAATTGGTGGAAAACGCATTCGAAAAGTAGGTGGGCCACAACCTAGAGGTTTATGTCGATGACCTTGTCATAAAAAGCCATACGGAGGATGAGTTGGTGCGCGACATTGAGGAAACATTTAAAACACTGAAGAAGATTAACATGAAGCTAAATCCTAAGAAAGCACTTTTGGCGCTACAGAAGGCATGTTCCTCGGATATTTGATAGAGCCCGATGGCATCAAACCGTGTCCAGAAAAAACTAATGTTGTCATCCAACTTCCTTCACCGCGTACATTGAAGGAAGTCCAATCTCTCAATGGAAAACTGGCCGGTCTAAATAGATTCTTGTCCAAATCAGCAGATAAGTCACTCCCTCTCTTCAAAACACTCAAGAAGTGTATAAAAAAGGGAGATTTTCGCTGGAATACGGAGGCAGAAAAAGCCTTTATATAGCTTAAACAACACCTGGCAGCACTCCCCACGCTAGTCGCACCCCGACCAGGGGAAGAATTAATTATGTACTTATTTGCGACTCATGGAGCAGTCAGCGCGGTGCTGCTGACGGATAGGAATTAAGTACAAACACCTGTGTATTTTGTAAGCAAAGCGCTCAAGAAAACGGAGATTAACTATAGCGCAATGGAGAATTTGGTCCTAGCATTGGTATTCGCCGCCAAAAGACTGCGCAGGTACTTCCAAGCGCATCCAATAGCGGTAATTACAGATCAACCTATCAAGCAAATCATCTCCAAACCTGACGCATCAGGACGACTACAGAAGTGGAGTGTGTTGCTAGGTGAGCATAACATCTCCTACAGACCACGTACTGCGGTAAAAGGGCAGATACTAGCAGACTTCATCGTCGAAAAACCAGACACTGATGACGCACCTTTACCAAGCAAGGAGGAACTACAAGATCCATGGATCTTGTTCACAGATGGATCTTCATGCGTGGATGGGTCTGGATCAGGCCTCATTCTCACAAGTCTGGAAGGAATGGAATTCACTTACGCACTGCGTTTTGAATTCACAGCAACAAACAACGAGGCAGAGTACGAAGCCCTGATTGCAGGATTACGCATTGCATCTCGAATGGGTATACGCAACCTAGAAGCAAATGTGGATTCCCGTTTGGTAGCCAACCACGTGTTGGGCGAGTACGTGGCTAAAGAGGAAAACATGATCCAATACCTCGACAAGACCAAATCCCTGATCCAGGGCTTTGACAAATTCACCATCAAACAAGTTCCTAGAGGGGAAAACAGGAAGGCCGATGCACTAAGCAAGATTTCATCCACAAGCTTTGCGCACCTGTCAAAACAGGTATTAGTGGAAACTCTAAAGAGCAAGTCCATCTCGGAGATGGAGATATCCACGGTGGTAGAGGAACAAGGTCCTACATGGATGACCCCAATCATCGAGTTTTTAAGCAAGGGCGTATTGCCCCAGGAACAGAAGGAAGCCCGACGAGTACGGCACACATCACAGAGGTTTGAACTTCGGAACAGTGTACTCTATCGGCACTCATTTCTACAACCATGGCTTCGATGTGTAGGACCCCTTCAAGCAGATTACGTACTCCGAGAAATCCACGCTAGTTCATGTAGCATGCACTCAGGACCACGGTCCGTTGTGGCGCGTGCTTTATGATCCGGATACTACTGGCCTACAATGCATCGGGATGCGCGAGACTTAATAAGAAAGTGTGGCGGCTGCCAAGTTCACAGACCCGTTCCGCGCCAACCACAACAGGAGCTAACACCTATTATGTCGCCATGGCCATTCTACAAATGAGGTATCGACATCGCAGGTCCATTCCCTGTTGCAGCAGGAGGATTGAAATTCCTCATTGTAGCTATAGACTATTTCACCAAGTGGATTGAAGCAAAGGCAGTCGTAACAATTACAGGAAATCAGGTAAAACGGTTTGTTTGGGACAATATTGTATGCCGTTTCGGATTACTTGGGGAAATCATCTCAGACAACGGAAAACAATTCTGTGACAACCCTTTCAAGGAATGGTGCGAAAAGTTAAATATTACACAGCACTTCGCGTCAGTTAAACACCCAAAAACCAATGGCTTAGTCGAGCATGCCAATCGAAGTCTGGGTGAAGGAATCAAGGCACGTCTAGACAAGCACAAAGGAAGGTGGGTGGAGCAACTATCGCATGTTTTGTGGGCGCACCGCACTTTGATCAAACTTAGCACGGGAGATACTCCCTTTTCTCTTGTCTATGGAACAGAAGCCGTCATACCAGCCGAGATTGGGATGCCAACTATCCGCACTGCTGAAGTCAATGTGACAACCAATGACGACGAACGGCGTATTGACTTAGACCTGTTGGAAGAAATTCGCGAGTGCGCAACTATTTGTGAGGCGAGAGCTAAGTCAAAAATGAAAGGATACTACGACGCTAAAGTTAGAAGCGTCTCATTCAGACCAGGCGACTTCGTTTATCGCGCCAATGATGCGAGCCATGCCGAAGATACAGGTAAATTAGGACCAAAGTGGGAAGGACCTTATGAGGTCATTGAAGCACTAGGGACAGGCGCATACAAGCTGCGTGACATGAATGGTCGTGAGCTACCACGCACATGGAACATCTGCAATCTCAAACGGTGTTATCTCTAGGAATTGCTACGGCCCGGTGCACGGACACTCCCGCACTTTAGTATAGTGCTCAATAAATATCCGTGTATTTACATTCAGTTTAAATTAAGCAAATGTCTTTTTTCTCTTTAAATACCTTGCAAGTATTAATAAAACATCGCGGTTTCTAGCTAACTCTGCGACACATTTCAATTAGTTATTTATATAATCTTTATTGCTATATTATATTTTGCCTACATGGCGTGCATGCATTCACCCACGATGGTGTATAGGATGAGTAAACCTACTAAATAACTCGTTGAGTAAGAGGGTTGCAAACCCATCAACATTGGATCATGCATCCTTGTTAAACACCTTATTTTCAAGACGTTAGAATAAGTTCATTGCGTGTTCCACGATGGATGCGTGACAATGCATACTGTGCGCGTTTAACAAACTAGGGATCAATACTCTTGACTCCTTACATATGATATTTACAGTACGCTACAAATACTTCAAACATTTTATCTCAAGTATGATAGAGGATGACTTTTATACATGATTATATACTTCATATATTATTCGCGCTTATGAGATAGTTTGATTCTTAAACAACAAGTGTGTTTTTCACGCAAAGACAATATCAACACGCATTCAACAAAAGGGATATTTTATTAAGGACCACACGTTCTTACAGAAGGATATTTACACAACAGCTATAAACTACCAACTATTGCTACGCTTAAGAGAAGAGCTTTCCACTTGGCTCGCAGCAGTCCCAGCCTCCTTCAAACGCTTCAACAAGTCAGAATCTTGTCGCGACACTGTGGCTACACTCACATGCACTCCGTCAGACCTGGGAAGGTGCGTCGCGCCAACACCACACAAAATAGCCTTTCCCTTAACACCTTTCTTCTTGGCAAGTCTCGTGGCATGAGCTTCTAAGGACTCCTTTAAAGGGATTTCCTTCTCCAGTACGAAAAGGTTCAAGATGTTGCGGGGGCGAGCAAAAATGGGTACCTGCAACTGGGACTCATCGGGCTTCAAATAATAATCAGGTTGCGCCTCTGCATCCTCAGCACGATGGCGGGCCAAGGTGAGCCCCTTCATAATTACCCCTATGGGATAATCCTGGTCACGCTCCAACTGCGCAATCAGCGAAAGCTCTAGCAGCTTCATCTCCCCCATTGCAGCGACCAGGTCTTCATAGGCGTGATCATTATAACCAAGCACCCTATCAGCAGGAACTTTCAATAAACCACTCTCATGGAGTTCCTTTATCGCTTCTGCCTTGCCACGTGTAAGCGCACACTGCACCACCGCCCCAAACTTATCTACAACCTCCCGAGACTCTAAGGTACTTAGGGCAGCAAGGCGCAGGCCATGACTAATGAGCCACCTGCGTTCAGCAATAGACGACATGATTTGGGGATACAACTCCTCGTCATACTCAATACTGATTTTACGCAGCTTCATTTCCTGCTCTTCTAGTGCGCTTCCCACAGTTGCACCAAACTCCCCCAACCGAGAGAACAGTTCGTTTTTCTCATTGTCCAAATACTTAAGTGCCCAGGAGCAATTAGCCTTATAACCCTCTGATGCGGCACGCTCCTAGCCCACTTGAATCATCAGCGACATTCTTTCCTTAGCTAGTTTTTGGGAATGACAGTTCGCTGCCTCTACCTCCGCCTGAGCACTAGCTAAAAGCGCCTTCAGCTGCGCAATTTCTTCATCCTTCTGTGTGCTGCGGTGGCTTTCTCCAGAATACTTTGCCTTCAGCTGCGCAACCAACGTAGCTTGGTGCGCAGCAGCCAACACCAAATCTTCGACTAGTTGCTCCATTGGCGCGTCTCCAGATACCAATGGCTCAGCGCCTTGGCTCTGTGGTGTAGAAGATTCAGCGTGCACAGGACTAGCCTGGGGGCGATTCCCCAGTGGGTTCAAACCTGCACGCAAAAGAGGAAATTAGCAATTGTTTCGTTACATAACAGGGAATGCGATATGAGATTTGCAAAAACAACTTACTGGGGAGGAGTAATATCAGGTGAAGGGGGCCGAGGCATCATCTGAGGACGACTCCACGTCCAGAACGACAGGACGCTTCTTCCTGGAGGAGATCGCGCCATCGCCACTCAGCGCTCTCTTACGCTTCAACCTTTGGATGACCTCCTCCTCCTCCTCTTCTTCAATGCTTTCAGCCACATTTACATGCGAAAGCTCCACTAACGGGGAAGGAACCCTGGGGCTAGGCACGCTTTGTAGAGGAGTCGCCTCCAGCGCGGCGGAAGAACTACCCCCCGTTTCTCCCAACTGCATTTCCAAGGTACGCCCCACTGTAGCTTCTAGAATGGGCTCTTCCCCCTCCTTCAACGGGCGCACCCCCACAGTGACCTGGCGCGGCTTCCCCAATTGTACAACTCCGAACAGATCCATCTCTGCGCAACAGAAGACAACAACAAACAGGTCACAAAAAGTACAAAGGGGAAAAGAAAGGCTTACATTAATAAAGTAAAGGAGTGCAAAAGGACGAGCACCCACCCTGGCCATCCGCGTCTAAGAAGATTGGCACCTCGTCAGGTCCACCAAAATAATTGCGACTGATGCCCACGTGCACCAAAAATTCCTCGGGGTAGGAACTGATGGGAATACGATTGACGTTTATCGTATTTGCATCATCAGCGCTGTATGAACCAGGGAGGGGACGCTCATCCTTCGGCATCGAACTCTGGGTGTAGAAGTCAAAACGCCATGGGAACAACGCTTCATCGACCCAGAAAAAATTCTCCCTCCAGTCCCTAAGCGCGTCCAGCTTGTCGGTGTAACATTGCGGCCCCCCGGCGCGCTTAGCGAACGAAACCCACCCGTTTGACCACGTAGTATGGTAAAACGCGCGGAAGAGGTAGATGGTAGGATTAATCGCCAATAATCGGCAATTAACCTCGAAGTTTGTTAATTTTGCTGCACCTATGCAGTTCAGCTGAGATATGTGCAGGCGATAGTAGTTTAAAACGTCGCACAAAAAAAGGGATAGGGGCACACGTTGATTCGCAAATTCGAAAAACCATGTGTATACCCCTACTTTCCCTTCGGGAAAATCCGCTATTGACGCCTTCGCAGCCGGCACCACCGGGTGCAGCGCCATCAAAATGTAATAATCCGAGGTGAACTCACGCAGTTCATCCTCGGTCAGATCGGAGGTAAAGTCAGACAAACCACGGACCATGGTACAGTTTTTAACGCGTACGCGCAGTTACCTTGAGAATATTCAGGGATTCTGGGTTGCAGTTTGAGTTCTTTAACAATGGCGGAAATGTTTTCTTTACTGTGATAAACACAGTAAGTAGGAGGCGAGGGTTTATATAGATTTTTACATCCACGCGATGATAGACACGTGGATCCCACTATCTCTAATTGTGTGGATAGGATCTGTTGACATGATGCATTTTCAGTTACTTTCCCACGATTTACGAGGTGTACATTTGAAACATTTTGTCTAGATTCACCGTGTATTTTTTCAAGGTGGGAAACCTTTTTAACTTCTTTGCTACGCTTCGCAGATTTTATTGGCTACAACTATTAGTCTAGCATCCGCAGTTAGTCAATGCGCATACTAGACTGGGGGGACATGATGACGTATAGTCCGTATTCGGGTTACGAACCCGAATAGTAACGCCACTAACAAGCCCATTATGAATGGGCTAACCCAATAACGGTTTGGGCTCACGAAAGCCCAAACCCAAAGTTACTTATGGCATTGGATATCGGATATCTCTTACTTATGAGATATGCATTAAACTGACCGACTTAGGCGGGATACGCCGAAGGTTGGGGAACACGAAACCAGAAAGGATTTCGTGTGTATATAAAGGGCATCCTAGCCCTCATTAAAGGTACGATCTAAAACCCTAACCCTCCATTAACCCTAAAACCGATTACTTACTCTCACGCCGGAGGATAATCGTGGGAGACAATCCCACGATAAGCCTAACGGTGTTTTCTGTTTACTTAGTGCGCAGATCTCAAGCATCAAGATTCAATTGGTACGAGAACCGGAGTCCAAACAAGGAACACCCAACTTTTGTATCAACAGTGAGCGACCGTTAACGGTTTCAAATTTTTAGGGGCCTTAAAATTTGTCCCGTTAATAATTATATACATGTGTACATATTTTTTTTACGAAGAAAAAAATATTTAGATGTATAAATATCTTAAATGAGTAATATGTTAGAATGTTTAAATAATTAATTGCATTATATATTAAAAACGGTGACACTTTAAAATTTATATATAGGGAATGAATCCGCTAAGAAGAAAAACAAAAATAAGAAGAATAAGAAATGTTTTCAGCCACACATTTCAAATGAAGAAGGAGAATTTCATGGAAGATGCATCTCTTTTTATAGGTGCATCTGAAATGTGCGGTTGTGGTTATTTCTCATCCTTCTCAGTTTACTTTTATTTCTTATTTGATCCTTGCTCTTTATATATAATATTTCTTTTCGAAAGGTCTTATTATGTGATTTCGTCCAGAGCCCTCAAAATTTTCATAACTTTATGAGACGGCCCTGTTTATAGAGTATATCATTATGATTATAAATGAATATATACAAGTAGTTAATTAAAAGAATATTATTCAACGTTGTATCTACCGCAATCAGGATTTAAGGTCTTGGTCTTTAGAGAATGCCATAGAACATGATGGTGATGGTGGTGTTGAATGGTTCTAACTTCTAAATCAACAACAAGATAGTTAATAAGTAATAAAACCTTTAATTATCACTTTACACGTTACTACTTGCTAAGAATTTCAAAAGATGCTACGTAAATAAGAAAAAAACTTTTGAATCTTCTAGAATTGACAAATCAGATTTCAAATAATTATTTTGTTATTAACGATAACAAGAATGAATTAAGGTCTTAGGCTAATATCTGAATTCCGGAAGAATTAATTTCATTGTTACCATAAATCCAGTATGATGAAAATCAAACTATAAAAAATTTGCCGTTCAAAAAAATTTCAGGTCGAAAGTATGTACTCGTTCTTAGTTGTCTTAGTTTTTTATTTTGAAAATGTGAATATATATTAAAACTGAAATCATAAACACAACATTCAAGCAAACTGATAAGGGGCTAAGACATATCAAAGCTCCCAAAATCAGCAGCATATAAACTAAATATAAGAACAAAATAGCCTACTACCAGACTGATACAAGACTAAAATATCAACCATATTCACCTTTTAACAATTCACAAAATGATGGCCAAGGACTACATTTCTTACACCTGAGATATATAGATTATATACACCAGTTAACTACATTTCTTTAACCAAACACAAATCCCTCCACCATACTTGCAGCAACCTCCAAACCTCACAAGATGGCAAATGTTAGTAAGGCATCATCAACTAGTACTGTAATAAACCAAAGGAATCAACCATCCATCCATTTCATCAGAAGACATTTGCATATGTTAGAGCAAAGTAGCTTCATCTTTCACAGCTCAGATCACCAGCCCTCAAAGCCATATCTTTCCATTTTAACTTTAATTTAACTGTGCTGTTCAATTCTTAAAAATTTAAGAACGTAAACGATCACTTGAATTCCTTGGCTTCAATTGACAGCACTGCAATAAATACAATTCGATGATACGTTAAGTAGCAAAATCTTGTTCAATTGGTATATATAATTGGTTTTGTTATTTCTTGCCAATTAGTTCAAAACTTTATTTCAAAATGTATGTATAGCAGTTGTTTACCAAGCAAAGGAAAAAAAAAAAAACAAACTTGGTTGCTATCGTCTTTTGAATAAGCACAAGATCCGCTTACTTTAATTTGTCAGTGTCTCAACTCTCAAGATTTGACTTACTGTGTTTGGTTCACTCTGAATATTGTGAAATGTTGTTGAATAAGTTTATACATTATGCTTGACCAAATTATAGGGGTGTTTGTGTTAGCTTATTTAGTGGTTATAAGCCTATATAACTTTTGAAAAGCTTATAAGCCGCCCACTGTTTTCGCATTATGAGTTATGAGCTCAACTTGATAAATCACATAAGCTCTAAAGCTCATAAGCCAACTAAATAAACTAAAATACCCTATTTGATAGCATGCACATATAGTTGAATCAAAATTGCCCAGGAAATGACTGCTAGCTCTATTTAATTAGAGTGAGTAGTATGCATTTGGAAAAAGCTATTAAAGCATTTCTAACAATTAACTCTACTTACAAAATTTGTTTTTATCGTGGAAATTATGACATGATATTCTCCAAATTAGTGACTTCTTCAATTCTAAAGTAACTCGTGTTACTCAAAGTATCAAATTAATGAACAACTGTTTTTATATATGATCCAGCAAATGGTTTACTCAACAAGCTAAAATTATACAGTAATAACCAAAAATTTGAAAGTAAAATAAGCAGTTCACAGTCGATTCTATTTTAGAGCTGGCAGCGAGTAAGCTTCAATTCAAACATACCAATGGTTTAAATTCCTAAGTATATGAATCTAAAATAATGATAATGAATAGGACTAAAGATAGATACATACACTAAAAAAAGATACTCTAGTTAACCCAAACACTAATGAAAATGACACCGTTCTAGAGCTCTTCAGGTATGCTATCTAGCATGATTTTGCCATTAGGACTATCATGACTAACAATGGCAACACGGTCAGTAGGGATTTGTGTGAGCTCTGTAGCCACATCCTTGAAATTAAGAGCTCCTCTGTCGTCACATTTTGTAAGTAACAACCGTGCCTCTTCTTTCGTCATCAACACTTTTACCCTCATTGTACTTTTGTTGTCATATGTTCTTGCATGCTTCATATCACAGTATGAAGGTTCCGTGGTCCATTTACTAACGCCTCCTATGTGTTGCACATCTAAATCATCTCTAGCTACATACGTTGAACGTCCTTTAGTACCACTCTTCTTGAACTTGATTTTTCTGAAGATGGATCTCAACGAACCTAACATCGTGATAGAGAAATATAGAGAGATCTAGAGTTGTTAACGATGATGGTTAAGAACTCAAAACTTGCTTAGAGATATATATATAGAAGTTTGGGATTTTAAAAATATTTTTCTAAAGTGGAATTCGGGGTTAAATTCCTGCGTATGGAATGGACTACACTAATAAGTACAAAGGGTCAATAATAATACAGTGTCATGGAAAAAACATGGGTGGTGTTGAATAATAATCCTAATCAATGATTAGATATGATAATCGAAAAATAAAACCTTTATCATTTTTATTATTATACACGTTACTAGAAATTCCAACACATGTTAAGAACATAAGGAAAGCTTCTAAATCTTCAAAAATTAGCATAGATTTCAAATACTTATAAAACTCACTTTTAGTCGATCGAGAGATTTGATTAACTAATGAGAAGACTTGATTTTATAATGAAGCTTTGTTATTAGTTAATTGATAATTCAATACAGAAAAAATAGCCACAATTTGAGTTTTTTTAAAAGCTCCTCAAACATAAATGTGTCAAAATTGCGAAGAAAAAAACTTAGAAGAACCGGCTGTGATTTTTAAAACTTTGGTGTCGTGAAAGTGTAAACAATAAATTCTTCCGATGAGAAACGTCATTACAAATATAAAATACACATTCTAGAAGGTTCTTTAAAAACGATAGCTATGTTCGTTGAGATTTTTTCTATATTTAAACTACGTTATCAATTGGAATACGAATACGAAACCCTAATACGGAGCCTATAGATACTAGCCCAATGAGGGTGCTCATCGTTCATTAGCATTTTAACTTTTGTCTCTTTGATTTCTTATCACAGGCAAAACTATGATGATCACCGCACTTTCAGATGTCGATGGCACGAATGGTAAGTGCATCATCAAGGTAAAAGTCGTTTCTATAGGGAACCAGTATTACGACGCCACTCAACAATTTAAAGTTGCTGGTATTGATATGATTCTAATGGACGAACAAGTCTAATTATTTGTAACCAAATCTTTTTTTTGAAACAATAGGCATGCTATAAATATTTATGTAGATGATATGTTTTACATAACAGGGTACCAAGATACATGCAACCATTGGTAATTTAGTAGTTTCGATTTCGATAACCTCATTCACCAAGATGATTATCAAGTCATATCAAACTTTAATAAAATTAATATAGACATGCTTAAAACAACTTCTCATGCATGCAAAATCCATTTTCTAAAAAAAAAAAAAAAAAAAGATATGTCTGACGATGTTTTGATTTTTGCCGATTCACAAGATCCTTTAAACTTTTTGTCTTTTGAAAGCTTCTTAGAGCAAAATATTAATCCTAAGTGTCCCTTCGGTAAGTTTTTTTAGACACAACTCATATATTATTATATAATTATATTATGCATACATCTATTGTATAGTATTTTATATGTTTTATTTTTCATATGTTATTGGTTAATTAGTCGAGACCAACAACATCACGGTTATGGATCCAGATGATAAGCCTAAACATTTTTAAGAGTTCAAACTACAATATTTAAGGTAATGTACAAGGAACACCATTTTTTTAAATATTTTAGTGGTGCAAGAATCATATGCACAGTTTGGAATGACCTAGTGGTGCAAGAATCATATGTACACTTTGGAATGACCTATGTTGTTATTTTAATGTTTTATCTACTTGTTCAATGGTGTAAGAATCCCATGCACATTTTGGAATGACCTAGCTGTTAAATTTTACAACTTCATCAAGGCGAATGCCACAGCAAAAAATCTTGTAATCTTGCTTATCGTTATGGCAAAACAAGCATGTGAAACTGTAAGTAATTGAATTTTAAAGTTTGCTTATCGATATATAAGCAAGTGAACTAAACAAACATTTGAATCATTCCTAGAATACCAAAACTGATAACCATTAGCTACACCATAATTAGCTAAGGCCAATTTTAATTGTGTTCGTACCTCATACCTAATATTGGTTCCATTTGATTCCAAGGAATAGTTGGATCATGTTTTGGATAGATAACACATTTCTTTACTTTGTATTTAGGGTCTATGAAACTAGAGTCACGGTGTCACAAATCGTATTTTTCTGGTCAATACTTTTCTATAAACTCAAAACAATTTACTCTAAACATTTAAATATTTACTTTTACGTATAACCGTTTGGTTAAATCGCGTACGACAAAAAACAACTATAAACGTAAACCGACACTAGACTAATTTTAGCCTACGTAAAACATGTGTTAAATAAATTTTAAATTTTTTTTATAAGTCTACGCATTTTATTTTACAAGTCTTATTTAAAACGCTCATTTTTCACATTTACGTACATGCATGCACACATTATTCACCACCACCCTTCTATACTACTAGTAATATACACATACTTATACATTTTTATATACTAAATTTCAAATTCACTTCCCCCTTTATACCATTTTGCCACCCATATACTCCAAAATAGGCAATACCAACATTTTAATCCTACATTGTCTACTTTTTATGTTAAACACATTCATAAGCCAGCATATGAACTTGGAATCTAAAAAGAAAAAGATATTACTCCGTCAGTTAGATCCAAAATCATGGTACAACCAACTGACAAGGACACACAATCCTAATTTTGGCTCACTAGGTACTATTGAGATGAAAATGAAAATTTAACTTTGCCAACATTACTTTTATATAATACTTGCTACTTAAGACCTCATTTCCACACCAATCAACACACATATATCTTCTTTCTCTCCTCACATAACCACGACAGCCTAACCACAAAGAAACAAGGGTTTTCATTTTTGTTAAAGCTTTGGTTCATAAGGTTAAGCAAAGTTAGAGTTTAGTTCTTGATTTTTAAGTTTTGATTAAATTCTTGGGTTTACTTGTTCATTCACTAATCACTCACAATCATTTTGTAAGCTTCATGAATTTTTTTTCATACTTATATTTACATACATAATGAACTCCATGTTCATATTAGCACCAGTATATACTTGTGGTGTTGAGAAACTTGATAAAAAGTTAAGTTACTAAACACATATTTTGTCCCAGTTTTACAGTTGTAAGTTTCGACATATAAACCTATCTAAAACATTTTTCTAGACCTTGCCAATTTTTTGGTAATTATACGTCTTAAGTTTTTCCCTGAATTTGTTTATAATTTTTTGAATTGGTTTGGTATTTTTAATAAATCACACGAAAATGTTAGTTAATACCGACAAGATTCTAAGTACCAGATTACGTTCCGTAAAAATCACTATCCTAAGAGCATTTTGATAAATCGAGCTAGTTGAGACATTTTTAGATGAGGCTCTAACTTAAAATCTTAGAGTTTAACGGAGTCGTCGCGATAAATATCGAAAGAGATACGGCCCCGGAAATATAGGTCTAACATTCTGAATATTAACAGCTTTGATACATGTGTACGTTTTTTATTTTATAAAATAATTGGTGAAAAATCGAGCCAAGTGGCTTACATTTTTGGAAAGTAGACTCGAAAATGATAAACCTATGCCTTTGAAACAAGTGTCTTCTTTAGAAAAATGCGTTAGAAATAACTTGATTACGATGAAAGTGTTCTCAAAACTTTGTAACTGTAGGTTTTAAAAGTTTAAGTGTAAAACTATAACCAAAACTTATTTTCACGAACCGGGACTTTGAAATTATGAAAGTAGACACGTCCATCTGGGTTTAAGGAGTTTAACAAAGAAAAACGGGCTTAAAATTAATTAGATACACTCAAATGAATTTGAGATAAACTTAAAAGTTTACAACTTCATTTTTAGGATTTCTTATAGAGTATAAAACAAGAACCCGGGGGACCACTTTTGTGCCTATTTACGAGGACCTTAGGCTTAGAACCATTAAGAGCGGTAGTTGAACTTTTTACAGCCCTCACGGCATACTTGACACTGGAACTCGAAATGGCCCAAATCAAATCGACACGAACAACTTATGACCCGCTAAACTTGAGCGAAACTCATTTTTGGACACTTTTTGAAAACTTAATATTAAAAAGTGAAACTTGCGTTTTATAATTTTTGAGTCGTAAAAACTTACCACAAGTATATACTGGTGATAAAACATCATAAACTCATACGCATATTGTACATGTTGCATATTCCCTGAAAATCTTATTATTCTAGGTCCCGTTTAGGATTTCCCGATTGTTGTTCTACACTACACTTTTCCGAACACTTTCAGTACTTGAAGTTATTTTTATAGCCCCAAGTTTATACTTGATTTTACTTACTTTGGGGTGAGAATGCATTTCTTATTTTACGTTTGAACACAAGTACATTTACCCGTTTACGGACTGGCCTAAGTACCTGTTAACCAATGTTTTTCAATACGCCCTTTATAATGAACCGTTAATTACTTTTGTGAGCACGAATGTCTTGAATAGATCTATTGGGGTTGAATCTCTTGTCTGGGTTTTTTAGCACATTATTGGTCAAATGGACGCATTTCATTTGAGTATTTCCAGGTGGTCTTGGGTTAGACACCTGCATTGGGGCAATCTCATTTATAGTATAGTTAAAGCTTCAGTGTCATGAGCTTAGGCAATGATAAATGCATTTTATGTAACATTGTATTTGTTATAATGGTCATACACATTATAAAATCTTGTGGTTCACTTTTACAGATACTTAAACCTATGATCTCACCAACTTTATGTTGACATTTTAGCATGTATTTCTCAAGTTCGTGATTTGATGGTTTGGCATAGCATTGGAGCATAAGCATTCGAGTCGCATCCGATTTCATCTTTCGAATACTTATGCATTTATTTATCGTTCGATTACATTTTAAAAACTTATTTATTTATTATTGTAAACTCTTGCATCGTATTGTTCTAAAACTTGATTTAAATCTTATCGAACACGTATTTTAAAATGACTCATTTAGAGGTCATTCTTTGTACATGGTAACTTTGTGCTATGAAGTCACTCCTCTGGTTACCATTCTGCAGCGACATGAGTTGTTTGGTTTTTTATCACTACATTATCATCCCCTTTCATTCTGAAATCAACAAAATACAAGTCTTTTTTTATCATCACTAGAATAAAATTCCTCACTTTTATAACCATCCACATTTTCATCTTCTTGATTAAGAAAGTTTAACACATCATAACCAAAATGTTCAACATAAAGGTCAACCATCCAAATATTCTGACAACCTAAGTTAACAAAATCCTCAACATCACTATATGTTTTAAGTTCTTTAGACCTAAGCTCAAAGACTGACTAGGTCTACAATAATACAAACCATGAACTATACCATGGACCAAACGTCTAATAACCTCACGTAATTGTGTCCATGACATACCTTCAAAGTCGATATCAATAACATGCTTTTCATCCCCTTCAACATACTTCAAAAGACTATGAATGAACACACCAATCGTGTTTAAGGTTGAATGTAAAACCTTATATGGGTGAGGTTAACCTAAAATTTAAGGTTTTGTTAAAAACAACACAATAATAAATAATTGAACCATCAAACATATATATTATATAATATAATGCACGATACTATTTAATAACTAACCTTTAACCATCGTGAATTAACTGAGGCAATTATCATCAATTGTATGAATTAGGGTTCTTGATGATTTAGGAAAAAATATGGAAAGAGTTAAAGTGTTAAATGTGGTTAGATGGTGAAATATACTTTATATCAATGTTTTAAAACCCGTGTTGACCTGGCTAGTTTAACCGGAAACCCGCTAGGAGACCGGGCCAGATGTGACCGGATTTTTGCTTGTTTGAGAATCGGATTGAACAGCCCGTTTTTCGTTGACCCGATTTGATAAACCGGGCCGGGTCATGACTTTTTATCAAGAAATCTAACGAATTTTTTTTCCCATCAACCTTTCTAAGTGTAATTAATAAATTAAAGTGGTGAGTACTAATGTTGGTTAAAATTGTGTAAAACAATAAATTAGATTTATATATCATTTTAAAACACCAACTACTATAATTTTAGGGTCTGTTTGGTATGTGGATGTGGAAATGAAGTAGTGGATTGATTTCAGAATGTAATTGTTTGGTAGTAAAGAATGACAATAAATAAAGGTATCACTCCAGTAAACCCATACCTTACGAAAAAGGTGGTTATTCAACCTCATTGCCACTGACAAACTGTTTTTTCTTCGTAGCCCCCACTAATTTTTGTTTTTATTGATACTTTTATTTTTTTAAAGTATAATTTATATAAAATGTGACATCTAGTTAGTCTTTTTATTAAAATATAATTTAAGTCTTAATTCTAGTTTTATCATAACTTATTAAACAAATTAATTATAAAACAATGACACCTTTATCTTTCATCCTTTTCTTTCACACGCATATTAATTCCAAAACTTATTTACATATCAAATGGACCCTTGATATACACTGTTATAATTTAGTATCATAGGTTGACTGTCGTTGCAAATTTTTGCTATATTAATATAGATATATTACTTAAAAACAAAGCTTATCGTAGAGTCTTAATATTTTTCACCGGTTCAATTGAATGTAGGAATAAAGTCGGATAAATCATGAGATCATGCAACATTACATATTAAATATATAAGTATAGAACTAGTTTGAACCGATGACTCGGTGAACTGGCGACGAAACTGGGTAGATAAATAAAAGCGGGTTTTAAAACATTGATTTATATAAGGGGACAAACAAAGTCAACGGGTGCAAAATATTAGTGAAAAATCCTGTTGGACCAACTTTACAACATGGAATTCTAGTAAAAAAAAATGACGTGTCATCAAGTTATTTGAATTCACCGGTGACTGGTGATCAAATTGGTAATAATGAAGATGTCATTACCTAACTTGATAATAAATTAATTTTATTACCTACCTTAGTAGAAATCATAAAGGTCATTTATGTTATATAGACTTAACCCAGAGCTTGGAACATTCAAACTTTTACTTTTTTTTTTCTTTTTTTTCTTTTTTTTTTATAGATATCAAGACATGATCCAAAATAACCTTTCATTATTTCTCTAATATACTTATTAACCAAAACCCTTGATTTCATCATGATTTCTAAAACTAACTTGATTTAATCACATACCTTGATTACTCTAATTTCTCTTGCACTTGAAGCATCAAACCCTTGTACAATAATTCATTAACCTCTTGAAAATCTTTGCTTAATGAGTGAATTAAAGAAAACAATTTCCCACCTAAAACTCTTATGATGCCATTTCCCAAAACACACACACACACAATCATACGTGTGTTTGTGGTAATTTTCTAAATTTTCTAAGCTTATTAAGCATAAAGTGTAAAATAGTAATTTTATCTTTCTAATTGTCGTTAGTTTCTGCCGTTAAATCTCTTGCATCGTTAGTCTTTTTTCGTTAACTATCTTGCACTGAAAGTCCTATTTATAATATAATGATGCGCGTACGAAGCGCGTTCAGGGTCAAAGGAACTTCATTTTCGTCGAGCAAGTTTTTCAACACCCTAGGCACTGAACCTAATCATTGTAGTGTAGTATTGGGTAAACCTCGGGGATTGATATCGTTCTCTAGGGGAATAGGAATGCTAGTAAAAAGTGTACTACGCTAAGGTTGAGGTTGAGGAAGATTCTTTTGTTATCTTTTTATATTTTTTTAGAAAGCTAAGGGTAAAATCTCGAGGCTTGGATTTGGGGGGGGGGGGGGTGGTACTTCTAACGATTACTTTACTATTCTAATTATCTAATACTACGGGTAGTCTATGTCTTTTTGATGTGTGCTCGATGATTAAAAATGTGCTTACCAAGATACTATTACTCCCTAGTTATCTTTTATTGATGGTTGAATTGCCACGTCCTTATTCTTAACGCGTTGTGTTTTCTAAGGTCGTAGGGTGTGCCTTTTTCCCTAACTCTTTGAGACTACCTTAACTTTAAGGTTATCTTTGGATGTTTAGACTACGAAATCCGCTAAGTGATTCATAAACTAAGGTTCACAAAGATTACTCAAGCATTTAAACACAACGATAGCTTAATTGCACTCCTAAGCCAATTACAATTAAGATACAAGACAACCAATCAATAATTAATAACTAGGTTTCATCGATCTAAGCAAACACACAAGAAATTTAGCCGGACATGTTAAACAAACAAGCATACACACATTAAATGGAAGAAATAATGAAATCAATGGAATAAAACACTTATCTTGATGAGTAAAATACGGTTTGAGACCCTAAAATACTGTCCAAGTCGGACTACAAATGTTAGGGTTTTTACTCCGCAAGTCTCTCTTAAAATTCTGAAAATTCGATTTCTATATATAATTTTACACTTGCGACGATGTCGCCTTATAAGTGGGACGCCGTCAGATCGCCGTCATTAGGATTTTCGTCTTGGCCAAGTTATCGTTGGGACGTCGTCACGTTGTAGTTGTGACGCCATCGGGCTTCAGCAAGGACGTCGTCTGATTCTGGATCTGGGCCGTCTGAGATGAAAAGTCTTAGTGACGCCCTTCCTCTTCAAAGCCTGACGCCGTCAGGTGTATTTTAGCAAAAACTCTACTGAGCCGTCATGTGTATTTTAATTAAATCTGTAGAGAGGGACGGCGTCGCCCTTTAGTTGGGACGCCGTCAGCTTCAGTTCCAACAACTTGAGTGTCTTTGATCTTGACTTGGCCAGTTTCTTCATGTATTCACTCATTTTCGTCCAAATAAGCATCATTCCAGCATTTTGCTTCCAAGAGACCTAAAAAGTGAAAAGGAACGAAATTAAGCAGAAACGGATATAAAAGTGGGCGATTAAGGGCTTAAATGACCCCTTAAAAGTGTACGTTTTAAATCCTTATCATAAAACTAGTGGAAAAACTTTTCTAATTATTCTAAAGTAGATAAAATGTTATTTAATAAATCTGTGAAATTTGAGGTGTTACAACTCTAGCACACTTAAATTATTCGTGTCCTCACGAATTACCTCAGGTGATCGTACTAACTAGAGTTTTGTCTGTCTAACTAAGTCTCCCCTCACTTAGACTATATTTATGTAAATTCATTTTTGAATTTAACTATTTTATCTAGCCATAAGACTTGTCATAATGTTTTCTAAACTTGCATGATATACTTACTCTAGGTCTCAATCTGAAACTTCTGGAATTTATTACATATCACATGTCTAATTTTAAGTAAAGCATTACTAGGATATTATATGTTTCGGTTAGGTTCTATAATCTTTCTGTTTCTGCTAGTAAGTATCGAGTTATGTCTATTTGTTCACATGTCATTCACTTTCTATGGACAATTTTCTTATTGACTCTACTGTAATGCTATAATAGTTTTCTATTGGGCTATGGGATGTTCTTGGTAATCTATCTTAAGGTACTACACTGAACTCTACTGGTATTTGAGATGTCTTTATATTCTACTGATATCTGAGTTCTAAGATCTAATTACTGAATCTACACATTGAGAATGATAAGACTTGTAATAGTTCTATTCGTACTTACTACTCATGGTTACACACTTTTTGATTCTATTTATGACTAAACATCATTTTATATTTCGAAGATTCAGTAGACTTATAATAGTTTATTCGTGCTTACTACTCATGGTTACACACTTTTTGATTCTATTTATGACTAAACATCATTCTATTTTTCGAAGATTCAGTTCATATACCCTTATTGTTCAGAAATTTCCTCGAGACATCCTATGATCCCAATAAATTCATGTTATATGATGTAACTATTATCACGATGGTCAAACGTCATATTACTTGCATCACATAGACATGTCTTTATTTCTATCATATTCTACCTCGATTCATAACTAAAACTATCTATCTATAGTCATATGCTACTATCATATTAAGCTGTTGTTATCTATGCACTTCTGTTCATGCATTTTACTACTAATCGCATATTGTCGCGATAACATAGCATAGGTCATAGCATAGGATGCATGCTAAGTCTAATTATGGCATTCTACACTGCTAACATGGTATTATATAGGGGGAATTGCATATATATCCCTTCAAAGACTCAAAATTGCATATATATCCGACATAAACTCATAATTGCATATATATCCTTTCAAAACAATAAAAATATCATATATGTCCTAATAAGTAATTTGTAATTTATTAGAATCCAAAAATAAATAACAATCATCACTTAAATTAGAATAGACAATTATGCCCTTGCTTTAATAATCTTCTCCAAACAACAACATCGACTAATTTTGCTCAGCGACTCTCTAGTCATGTATAACTTTTGCAGTATGGTTTGTGACATTTTATTTCTATGATTTTTATCATTATTAAATCTCTAAAACAAAAAATAATCTAGATGTTAAAATATCCTATTTAGTCTAGTTGGGTGTTTTCTCTGCTCACTAAAAACACACATCCCATCAACGGCAACCACATACCACCGCCACGGAACTTAAAAGAATCAAGAGTCGACAATCACCATTCATCCGTCACCAGCGTCCCACCGACTACGTCCCACCGTTTGATTCTCCGGTTGTCGGGTCACTGACCGCCATTTACAACATCTATCTACGGTAAGAAACAACAACATCTATCGTGTATCTTCAACTAGCATCGCTTGCCACAATGGTTATTTTGCAAACAGAGGATTTATGGATTAACTTTAATTCATATGGCTAGTAATTGAAAGGAACTTTGTGGGTCTCATGTAGTCTTTTGTGATAAATGAATTTTCGTAATTGTTGGATTAAGAAAAAAATAGTGACATTTCATTACACGAAGTCATGAATGATGGTTTGATAAACTGATTTGTGAGGGAGATATGTGTATTTGTGTATGGTTTATACATTGATTTGTGAGGGAGATAAGGGCATAATTGTCTATTCTAATTTAAGTGATGATTGTTATTTATTTTTGGATTTCAATAAATCATAAATTAGTTATTAGGACATATATGATATTTTTATTGTTTTGGAAGGATATATATGTAATTATGAGTTTAGGTCGGATATATATGTAATTTTGAAGCTTTGAAGGGATATATATGCAATTCCCCCTATTATATATACCCGAAGTTCTGGTATTATTCATGGGTCACGTTACTCTGTTCTATCATTTAACTGTCTATGCATTTCTACTCGTGATTTATGATCCTTGTTATATACTAAGATACTAAACATGTTATAATAATCCACTTACCTTCATGCATTCTAAACCGGTTTCACTTACTGGGCGACTATATTACTACTGGCCATAACGTAAATGCATATACTATATCTAATTTTATTCCCGATTCATACTTGTTACATCTATAATCCCGTTATCATGGCATTTTTGATCATACGTTTCTACTCTTACGACATTCTTAACATGCTAAACATAATTATAATTCGCTTATGCACCTAAAGCATAAAACTCTAAGGTTAATATAGAGTTATGGATTCAAGTCTAAGTACCCTCTATATACTGATTAAAATTATCAACAAGTTTAATTAAGGGTACTTGTACTCATGCTGAAATCCTTTCTCGTGATTATGTGAACTCTGAGATTTGTTTCACTCTATATCCTTAGTCCTTTTCTCAGTAGGTTGATCGACTCTAGGAATACTGAAACTCATGATATGTATTTGTTCTGTCATATTTGGTTTCATTTCAATACTATAATCTTCCTGAATACTGATTCAATTATGAACATACTAAAATACATATTTATAATGCAACATATAAATATTTAACAAATAACCTTTCTAGTAAGCTTCCTAGGACATCTCATGATTTCAATAACTTCATGTCATATCATGTAAATATTATTATGTTGATCAGACGTCATAATAATCACATCATATAACAATGAACTCATTGCTATCATATAACTGCACATGATCTTATATGAATGCTAACTATATACAGCTATACTATCAATGCATACTGATTATATATGCTTTCTACATGATGGATATCCTATCTATACTACATAAAATGGAAAAACAGTCAAAGTGGAAAAGTGAAAAATTTTAATGGTCAAATGAGAGAGAAATATATTTATGTAATTAATACTTTTATTAAAACACCCCATTACTTAAAAGTACAATAATTTATTCACATTGTACAACCAATTAAAAGCATATCTACCAAATTAAAAACAACCAATTAAAACACCCCTTATTAAAAAATACAATGAAATTTTCACAATGTACAATTTAAACAAGTTACAACATAATTCTAAATATAAAATAATTAAACAAACTAATTAATGTTATTTTTAAAACACCCCTAAATTAAAAGTACATGTTATTATACACATTATACAAATTAATAAAACACACAAATCTTCATACAAGCTAACAAGTTGATGGTACATATAGTTTTAAAAATCGGACTGGACCAACGGGTTCAACCGGAAACCGGTGTCGCCATCGGTTCGGCTAACCAATAACAGCCATCCGGAAACGAACTAGAGAGGACCCGTTAAAACCGATACAAACTGGTGAATCAGGTCTCATCGAGATCTATTTCTCCGGTTAATAGTCACAGGGTACTCGCCGCCGCAACGCGCGGGTACCCTGCTATATTATATATAAAGGAAAAACCAAAAAGTAAAAAGTAAAAATTTGAAACTATTAACACATATTGAAAACCGGGTTGACACAGTATGCTTCAAATCCAGTGGGTTGACCCTGTTTAATTTGACCCGTTTTGACCCAACATGTCATATTGACTCGGTTTAAATCGACCCGTTTTTTTACGGGAACGGTTCAACCGGTTGAACCACCCGGGTCGAACCGGGCTTCAAAACGTTATGTTTAATCCCCAAATCTTCAAACTTTTTTTATTTTTCGTTTAGAACCCATAAACTTTTTTTAACACAAAACGATCTGTCGCTATATAAATATATTATCTATAAGTTTTTCTTCAAAAACAATTATAATGTTTTACAATTATGAGAAAATATGTGCCCGTTAGTGCACATTTAACTTTTCAATATGCTAAATACGCTCATTTAAAAAAACTGGGCTAAATGTGCCCAAATCTTTTACAAAATAGCCAAAATTAGCCAATTTTTATTTTATTTTGGGCTAATCATATTGACGCTAATTTTAGTCACCATTAATCCCATCCTTGTTAGTTTTTACGCAACAACTAACGTGTGTTGTTAGTTTTTATCCTATAACTGATGTAATGTTTACTTTCATTTTCATTAAATGATTTTATATGTTGTTTGATAGATGTTAAGAATTTTGTCTAGACTTTAATTATCGTATAGTACAACCGTTTGCAAATGCATTTTCATCGGTTCACGTTCTATTTTAAACGCTACACAAAACACTCACCACAATATCACAAATCATTAATTATCTGACGCTAGAAACAGTTGCCGCTAGGCGCGAGTACTCGTCTAGTATACTAATAAAGTAAACATGTTCAACACTTATGACCATTAAATAACTTGTTTACTTATCAAAATAATAAGTTAACAACAGCGGCTAACTCATTTCGAAATAATAAGTTGGAAACATATAAATTACTCATTTCGAAATATTAAGTTAATCACGAGCATGACTCGCCTACTCTTATAATAGTTTCTCACCAGTGGCGGAACGGATTGAAGACTTTAAGTTACGAGGTGCTTTATTTTTATTAAAACTAAACAAAAAATATTTATAACAAGATGCATTTAAAAAAAATCGTTTTTTTTTAATCTAATACTACATTAGAGCAATCCCAACCATAACGGCATAACGCCGTTTATGGTCCCAATAACGCCGTTATTGGCGTTACACCTTTGGAGGCACGAAAGCGTAACGCCGTTAGTCCCTGCACGTTACCTATATAACGCCCGTTATTTGCTTTTGTTTTTTTTTTGTTTTTTTTGTTCTTTTCTTTTTTCATTTATGCCCCTAAATGAATGGTTGTTTTTGTAAATTGTTGGGAATGTTATTGATGTTATTGGGATGTTATTGTTGTGGGTGTTTTTTGGGGATGTTAAGGTGAAATGTTAAAGCTGATGCGGCGCTGATGTGGACGGTGTTATTGGTGTTATGGTGTTATTGTTGTGCATGCTCTTACGTAAGAAAAATCCATGTGATTTAGAGTCACGTCTGAAAACTCTCTCGGTCTTCCCCTATTTGTCACCACTATTAGAAACTAATTAATCTAGAAGTTTTCAAAAGTCTCTTGATTCTTGGTCTTCATTTAACTTTTCTACGCGTGCTTAGAAGAAATTACGTATGATCTGCTAGTCAATGAGATTGAAAGATAAACTTTAAATTACTTGGAATGAAAATAACATTTTTGTTTTGATGCTCTTCCATCCCTATCAAGCTTTGTTCTTCATTTGAATAATTTGACTTGGTACACAGGCAATTTTTTTTTTTTTTTTTTTTTTTTTTTTTCATACGTATGCAAGGTTTTAGTAAATTAATAAGAACAGTTTTATATTATTTTTTGTATGATAAATTTAAAAATGTGTTTATAGGTTAAATAATTTACTGTGATTACTGATTACTACTATCGTAGGTGGCAAAATAAGTGAAGTAGATATGTGACATGTTGAAACATGCACCTTTATGGCTGTTTTGAGCGACTTACAATTTTCTTTTTCTTTTTGTGTTTAGAACCAAAATTATACATAAATATGTAAACCTTATAACAAATTTATCCATCACTATTTAGAAAAGTAAATTTGGTAGTAGAAAATATTCCAGATATGAGAGAAAGCTTTATATATTAGAGTTGATTGATCTCGTATCAACTCGAGACTCTTAAATCCATCTTACGAACATGGACGGAGGGTAGTGAAAATACAGAGCGTGGTAGCCTTCTCAAGATTTATGTGTCAAATATTTTTTTTATGGGTCAATTGCATATATACCCATTAAAACTTGCATATTTGCATATATACCCAAAACATGCTTAAAATACATTGTACATCATGCAATAAAAACTTATATTATGGGGAAATATGCAAGTTTCTAAGTTTTAGTGGGTATATATGCAATTCTCCCTTTTTTTATTTTGCTATTTGTATGTTAGAAAGCAAATATATTAGCTTTTGTCCCTCCCAAAATACAAGATGTATATCTTTGGCCCTCTCAAAATAAAAGTTCAAGCTCCACTACTACTTACGAAGTTTAGATTTAAGATTGTGATTGATAAAATGCTACAGTCACAGTCTCCCAGCATAGTCATTCCACATATCTTCAATTTTACTCACAATCTCTAGGGCGAAATTTCTTTGTACCCAACATAGTCGTTTTGAACAAAAATAAATTACCTAAACTATTATTACTGAATGCTTAAGTTACTAGAAACATTATCTTTTTTTCTTTTTTTTTTCTTTTTTCTTTTTTTTAAATTGAACGGCAATTTTTCTCTGACGCTATACGACTATCTCATAATAATTCTCACATGTATCTCTAACGAGACTTGAACTTGCCACTTTTTGATTGATTGACAACTCACTTACCACAAGACCAAAAAACTTGGGTTAGAAACATTATTATTTAAAACCTATTGAGAAGCATAAAAATATGACTCATTTTGGGTCTAAATTTATGTGACATTTATTTATTCATTTACAATTGGTGAATTCATTTGCTATAACTACTAACACATACTATCAATTACCATACCAAACGACGGCGTACTTAGCAGCAAAAATTATAAAACAGTACGACTGCGTTTTGGGGGAAAAGACAAAAAACAATGTCGTTTGGGCAAAATGGTACGGCATCGTTTTGGGTTTTTGGAAGAAAAAGGAAAATGTTACAAAACATGCCGTCAAACTATGCAACAAGTTACGAAAATTACCCTGCACTTTTAGCTATTTATAGGTTTTTTATATAACAAACTGTATTTATCAAATATCTAGCGACTTCTTTATTAAAAAAAAGGTATACCGTTGAAAATGTCTTCAACTTGCGAAACAAAATGAGCCCAGTATTCCAGGCTTTTGACTTACATATGATTTATAAAAACTGTTTAAGTTAAATATTGTTATTTGCGAGAAAAAAAATAAAAGATAAAATAAACTTTCAAAATACACCAATATATATTACGTAGTATAACTTAAAAAAATATTATAAATTTTGATTAAAAAATAAATTTAATAAAAAAAATTACGATAATTAACTTGTACTTTTAGCTATTTATTGTACTTTTATATAACAAGCTTTATTTATTAAATATCTAGCGACTTTTTCATAAAAAAAATACCGTTGAAAAGATCTTCAAATTGTGAACAAAATGAGCCCAGTATTGCAATACATTTGACTTACGTATGATTTATTAATTTATTTTATTTTTATTTTTTTAATTATATATATATATTTTTAGATCTTTCAAAACACACCTTTACATATCTAATAACTTTAAAAACTATCTAAAGTTTCTTTAAACATAATTTTGAAAAAAAAAAGGATAATTACCCTTTACTTTTAGCTGTCTACAGTTTTTTATAACAAACTTTATTCATCAAAATTCCAATAAATATTTAGCGGTATCTTTATAAAAAAATATATTGTCGAAAAGGTGTTGAGATTCCGAACAAAACGAGTATAATATTAAAATGCTTTTAACCTAAGTTAAGTGCCTTAAACTTTTACTTTTCACTAAAAAGAAATAATGAAAAATATGAACTTGTGGAAACATTTTTTTTATTATTATTTGCACGATCTTTTGTATGTGTTTCCGTGAATGATAAGGATTTAAAACGTACGCTTTTAAGGGGTCATTTAAGCCCCAATTCAACACATTTAATATCAGTTACTACTTAAAATCATTCATTTTCACTTTTTAGGTCTTTTGGAAGCAAAATGCTGGAATGAAGCATATTTGGACGAAAATGAGCGAAAACATAAAGAAAATGGCAAAGTCAAGATTGAAGACACTCAAAGCCTGATCATTACACCTTAGGCATCTTGATCAAAAAGTGCACACGACGGTCCAGCGGAATTTCTGGTCCTAAAGCCTGACGGCGTCACGCCTTATTTCTGGAAGGCGTCACTCATACTTTTCACACCAGACGCCCAAGATCCATAGTTCAAACGATGTCCTGCATGAAGATTGACGGCGTCACACATATCAAGTGACGCCATCCCAACGATGACTTGGCCCAGACGAAACCCTAATGACGGCGTCGCTAGCAAAAGGCGACGTCGTCGCGATTGTAAATCTATATATAGAATTCGATTTTTCTGTATTTTAAAAGGTAGAATTTTGGAGAGCAAACCCTAACTCAGTTGTAGTCCGACTTGAACAGTATTCTAGGGTCCCATACCCTATTTTACACATCAAGATTAGTTTGTTATTCTAATTTATCATTATGTCTACCCTATGTTCAATTGATTGTGTGTATGCTTGCTTGTCTAACATGTCTAGCTAAATTACTTGTGTGTTTGCTTAGATCTATGCACTAGTACAAAAACGGGATTTGGTCACGCATGGTCAAAATGGAACGGCCACACATTCGCATATTTGTGTGGCTGAAGGTACGAAAATTGACAACATTAACTAATTAGTCACACATGAAAATTTTGATTGTGTGACCATTAGAACTGTATTGCCACACAATTGAACATTGTGTGGCTAAAGGTATCTGGTGATTTTGTTTCAGATCATTTAGCCACATATGAATTTGGAACGCGTGACAAATACAAGTAACCTTGATGCGTTAGTCACATGAAGTAATTTTTTTTGTGTCTAAATCATAGAGTCAAGTTTTGTCACACATTATTTAAGGGTGACTGATATGTTTTGCCAACTCTTTAGCCACATCTGAAATTGGAACGAGTGACAAATGAAAAGTAAGGTTGAAGCATTAGTCACGATATACATATAAACAGTGACAAATATATGTCACGCACTTGAACACTGTGACCAAATGCCATATATGGTCACACTAAATGTTTTGTCACACATTCGTTAAGTGTAGCCAAAATCCAGTACATATTTTCACGTAAGTTAATATGTGTGTTTAAAGTTTAGTTTGTGTTAGCTTGCCAAAAGCTAATCTATATAGTCACATTTACTACTAACACTGTGACCAAATGTCATATATGGTCACACTAAACGTTTTGTCACACATATTATTTAAGTGTAGCCAAAATCTAGTACATATGGTCACGTAACTATATATGTGTTTTTAAAGTATCTTGGCAAAAGATAATTTGTATAGTCACATTTACTTCTAGCACGATCATGTGACTATATGCCTTTACAATAGCCATAGCATATCACAAATGTGTGACTAAATTATGTTCATGTGGCCATTGGATGATCAATAGTCACACAAAATACACATTTCTTTACTTTAAACACCATATGGTCACACTTATTAACACTTTTGGCCACTTTATGATTGATTGTATGTGACTAAATACCCATAACAAACATGCTTTGTGTGACTAAATATTAGAAAAGGCCACACAAACATAAAATTCATGTGGCCATTGGATGATCAATAGTCACACAAAATACACATTTATTTACTTTAAACACCATATGGTCACACTTATTAACACTTTTTGCCACTTTATGCTTAATTGTATGTGACTAAATACTCAAAACAAATAGGCTTTGTGTGACTAAATGTTAGAAATGGCCACACAAACATAAAATTCGTGTGGCCATTGGATGATCAATAGTCACACAAAATACACATTTCTTCACTTTAAACACCATATGGTTACACTTATTAACACTTTTGGCCACTTTATGATTAATTGTATGTGACTAAATACCCAAAAGAAACATGTTTTGTGTGACTAAATGTTAGAAAATGACCCATATGATGTCAAATACCCATTAATGAATGTGACCAGTGATAACCTAATGCACATGAACCATGACCCATGTGAATTAGCCATTATCATCGGTCATGCATGGGTTGCACCGGCTTGGTAGGTGTATAGTTATAGTGTGAAGGTTATATGAATTGTATTGGAAGTTATTAAAGGCGGTCATGCATGGGTTGCACCGGCTTGGTAGGTGTATACCGTTTGTCACAGACACTAAGAAGCAAGTATCCAGGGACCTCCCGATCATGTTATCCGGGATCGAGAAAGTTTGAACTCGGCTTGAGCTTGACTCAAAAAGCTCGATTTATATGTAAATATGTTTTTTCTTACGCAAATTAAAATTGAAATATCGCATAAGAATCGAATTCGGTTCGACTTTAGCTCGAAAAGCTCGATACATTCATAAATAAGTATTTACACTTAGTACAATTACATACAAAATATATAAAAAAATATGCTATATCACTTACAAGCTCGAAAACTCAACAATAACTCGAGTCAAACTTATACAAGGTTGAGCTCAACTCATTAAACATTTCGAGTTCATTTGATAGGCTTGAGCTTGAGCTCAAAGCTCGATAAGAATCAGCTCAAACGAACTCTAGTTGGCTTGAGCTCGGGTCTTTTATGCGATTCGAAAATAAAAAATTAAAGTTTGTCTCGAGCTTGGCTCGTAATATATCATTTCCGCCCCTAATAAAAACAAAGATTAAGATATTTTATGTGTTAAATTTATATGTAATATTTTACATGTCCTGCACTTAGCTTTTCACAAAATAAAATTTCCCACTCAACTTTTCGCAAATCCCGCCTAAATTTTTCCCCAAAATCAAATTGCCCCTCTACTCATCCTTATCCTTATTTCTAAAATGAAATTTTCCATTCTAACTTTTCACAAAGCCCGCCTAATTCTTTTCCCCAAAATCAAATTACCCTGTGTCTCACAGCAAAAAAACGCATTTATTCTTCAGTATCACAACTTTAAAAAACATACAAGAAACCTCCCCTTCTCAAACCCTAATTAAAAACGCAATATCCTCCCATGGCTGAAGATGAGATGTTCAAAGTGATCAGAACATGGTTTCTCTTTTTTGTATTACTTGCAAGGGAAAGGCTTCTTGAAAGATTGAGAGGTGTCCATGTTTCAGATCTCATAAAAAAACACTGATAACCGACAAGGCGACAACCCTGATCCATTACTATCACAAACCCTTTAACAAAACCTGTTTTTAAAAAAGCATTGAATAAAATGGGTCACATAACCCTAACTTCCCCCAAAACACGCTCAAACCCCACCCGAAAATGGCAGCTACTTGATTTCGTCTCCTTAATCTTCTTCGGCATTTTAATCCTATTCTTTCTACTAATTTTCACTCAATTGGGTGACTCTTTTGCTGCATCACGCAACCAAGCTTTAATTAAGTCCAATTTAGCTTATCCCAAACAGCGCGGCGGGTTAATCGCCTTGATCGAGAGCGGAAAGTATGGGAAAGTGGTTGATGTTTGTGTTAATGGTGATGTGGATTATATGTCGTGTGAGGATCCCACTAGGAATAGTGTGTTGAGTAGGGAAATGAATTTTTATAGGGAGAGCCAGTGTCTGGGAGTTGACGAGAGGGCGGTGTGTCTGGTCCCTGCGCCCAGTCGGTATCGAGTGCCGATTCAGTCGCCCAAGAGTTTGCATAAGGTTTTATTTTTTTGTTTTTGTTTTTTTTATGTGTATTAGTAGTAGTTATGAGATTTGACCCAACTGCTTCTTTGTTTTACATTGAAAGGGTTATGTTCATCTTTATTATAATTTGCTTTTGTAGGATTGACAGGTGCAAAATGAAGATGGGATTACTCCTCACTGGCGGAAGTGGCAAGGTAGGAATCAATATACACAAAGATAAAATCATTTGGATTAAGCATAACTTGCAGTCCATGTTTCATAAATAAGTTATAATAACCTGACTGTGCTTATGAGTATTGTGGTATCTAATCGTCACAATGCACTAGGTTGAATGTTTTATATTCATAAGTTGAATAATATAGCATCTCTAATATTCTTTGGCTCAAGGTAACTTGATTTTGTATATATTTTATCATTAAAATTTGTTTTTTGCATCTTTCTTAGGGAAGGACCACTGTTGGTAGTTGCATGTGGCAGAGACACCGTCTCAATTGCCAGCTCTATAAGAAGACTAGCGTCTGAAAATATGTTTGTTGTTCAGGTAGCTTAACTGGGACATTATTTCTGGTAGTCTGTTACTAGTTTATTCTTGTCCATGCCATAGATCAGTACAATGAACATGTTTGTTATTGTAATGAAACAATTGTTCTTTCTAAAGCTTGTGTCTCTCCTTTCGAGATTCATTGTCTGCTAGTGAGGATTTTCATAAATTTAAACTGCTATTCCTACTCATTGAAAATGATTATAACATAGAACAGTATGGTGTAAATATTATAAATATCTTTTACAAGCAACTAAAGTCAGTTCCTCTGTTTAAAAAAAATCCAAGTACTATACTTAATTATGATTCAGTTTGCATTATTCTTGGAAACTCTTTTGGAGTATACATACGTCTGAATCTCTTTCTCATCCTCTTGACAATTTGGTTTCAGATTCAACATCCATGATCACAGTTAAGCAGGTTTGACTTGGTGGTCACTCCCCAACATGATTATTATGCTATGCCGCCTCAAGCACAAGAACAGGTTCCTAAGTTTTTGTGCAAGTATATAACTCCTGATGAGCCTCCTAACAAGAACGTGGTATGCATTGAATCACAAATAGTGAATTATGTTAATGTTGTGCCGTTCTTAGCTATTGTCCCATGTGTTATCAGGTCCTTACCATTGGAGCTCTGCATCAAGTTGATTCTGCTGCACTTCGCAGTGCAGCTATCGCCTGGCATGATAAGTTTGCACCTTTATCAAAACCCTTAATTGTGGTTAATATTGGGGGGCCAACAAGTATCCAGCAATTCTAGTTGTATCTAATGGGTCTATTGGTGGTTGAGGATGGTCATGTATGTTGTATCTTCCTTTCAGAGTTATTACTATAATTCTGTTGTTATTAGCATGGTCTCTAGTTTGACATACTAGGTCTTGTTTCTAATCATAGTTTGCCAATTGGGTCTGATTATCTCATTCTTTCAGCTTCACATAGCAGGACATCCAAACACTATTTTTTTACAGCCTATTTAATTGCAGTTATCTAACTATTGCCATTATTCAATATCACATAATTAAATTTCAAAAATAAAAATGCACATCTACGACTCCTGTGATAATTTTTGTTTCTGTACCTTTGTGTGATGATTCTTGTACCTTCATTGGTTTTTACAGAATAATGGATCAAGCCATGAGAGTAATTTGCTGTATTTCCAAGCAGCTCTTAAGTTCCTCTATGGATCCTCTTTATTAGAATCCAGCTATACCGAGAGTGGTAAGCATGGTGATATAGCTCAGTCAATGACCATGTACGGTAGCACTGCAAAACTTTGCGAGTAAGTAACATTCTGATGACCTCGCCTAGTTAAGTTCAGTTTATTAATGTTTGCATTCTTGAGTTGGAAAATCTTGATTAGCCAACAATACGGATACCCTTTGACAATGTTTGATTAATAGGTTTGTTGCTCATGAATACGAAAAATCAAAAGAGATGGCAGCTGTAGCACTGTCCTACAAGCAGAAGTGGCATACTTAAAGGTGGTCTATTCTTCACATACGGGTGCCTCGAAAGATAGGCAGGAATTGCAGACCTCTCTCCAGTTAGGTCCTACCGGTATGTCAGTTGTCACATTCTTTTTTTTTCGTGGGACAAATTGTAAAAATTCTCTACTAACTTCACTTTCTATCCAACTTGGATGCTGACTTGAAAGATCATCATTAAAAGAATGACCCATTATTAACTCTTTGCCTTGACACGTATGCCACACAAACTCTTTGGAAGATGTTGGACAACAGTTGGCGATTACCTTTAGCCATGATGGTTCGCTACTTGCAGTTGTGGTGAGGTAGAGTCAATCTTTCACATATTTTGAATTTTATCAATGTAAAGTAACTATTCAACTTGAAATATTGGTTACGCTAGAAACTATATGAAATTATATGGAATTTACTTATAATGATAAGAATTATTCTGTGTATAATTCTGCAAATGTAATTCAAATGTGGTTAATAACGATAACTCTGGTTGCTTTTCATTTTCTTTTGTGTTTTTCCTGTTGCTAATATATGACATGAAAAAGCTTTGCAGTAGCTACTCCTTACATGAGCATTGTCACTATAACGTCTGAATGTATTTCATCTGAGCATAGACCAACCAATCGTACTTCGCGCACTAGATGTTATATATGTTCAGGTATACACACAACACTCATCAGAAACCTTTGTATGCTTTATTTTGTTCTGATATTGTTATATGGTTACAGCAAAACAGAATTGATCACCAAGATGGAAACGTGCGTTCTACCCAACAAAACAGAATTGATCAATCTATCCCTGATTCTTTCCTACTGCCCAGAACCATGACTCAAAAAGACAGAAATGATAGTTCTACTCCTAGTTCAAGTCAGATGCCACCACAGTATGGAAATGCCAATTCTACATCTGAAAATGAGACTCAAACTGACGGCCAGGAATACGGTATTGCAAGAAATGACTCGTATTCTGGTGCATCATCTGCAGCGTATCGCATCTCTTCCAAGGTTTGTGTTTGAAATTTCTGAAAATGGCGAGATTTTGAAGTGATAGTCCCTTGTTTTACAGGGTTTTGGAAGTGTTGATATGAACAAAAGTCTTGAAATTATGGTAGTTGAGAATTTGATTATGTACAACATTACAATTCTATATTTGGTTCAGTATATACATTCGAGTTTTAATCAATTTGAATTTTTTTTTTGTTTTTAATTCTGTTATATATATACTCATTCCAGCAACACTAACATAGTACTAGTAGCAATAACTTGCTCCAGCAGTACTAACTTAGTACTGGTAGTAGTAACTCTGCTCCAGCAGTACTAAGTAGTAGTAACCCTGTGACTAAAAGATGCTCTCACATAATATCGTCACGCTTATCAACATTATTGGTCACTCTTTGTTTCATTCGATGTGTGACTAAATGTTAGAAAAGGCCACACAAACATAAAATTCATGTGGCCATTGGATGATCAATAGTCACACAAAACACACATTTCTTCACTTTAAACACCATCTAGTCACACTTATTAACAGTTTCGGCCACTTTATGCTTAAATGTATGTGACTAAATAACCAAAAGAAACATGCTTTGTGTGACTAAATGTTAGAAAAGGCCACACAAATATAAAATTCATGTGGCCATTGGATGATCAATAGTCACACAAAACACACATTTCTTCACTTTAAACACCATATGGTCACACTTATTAACACTTTTGGCCACTTTACGATTAATTGTATGTGACAAAATACCCAAAAGAAACATGTTTTGTATGACTAAATGTTAGAAAAGGCCACACAAACATAAAATTCATGTGGCCATTGGATGATAAATAGTCACACAAAACACACATTTCTTCACTTTAAACACCATATGGTCACACTTATTAACACTTTTGGCCACTTTGTGATTAATTGTATGTGACTAAATATCCAAAAGAAACATGTTTTGTTTGACTAAATGTTAGAAATGGCCACACAAACATAAAATTCATGTGGCCATTGGATGATCAATAGTCACACAAAACACACATTTCTTCACTTTAAACACCATATGGTCACACTTATTAACACTTTTGGCCACTTTATAATTAATTGTATGTGACTAAATACCCAAAACAAACATGCTTTGTGTGACTAAATGTTAGAAAAGGCCACACAAATATAAATTCAAGTGGCCATTGGATGATCAATAGTCACACAAAACACACATTTCTTCACTTTAAACACCATATGGTCACACTTATTAACACTTTTGGCCACTTTATGATTAATTGTATGTAACTAAATACCCAAAAGAAACATGCTATGTGTGACTAAATGTTAGAAAAGGCCACACAAACATAAAATTCATGTGGCCATTGTATGATCAATAGTCACACAAAATACACATTTCTTCACTTTAAACACCATATGGTCACACTTATTAATATTTTTAGCCACTTTATGATTAATTGTACGTGACTAAATACTCAAAAGAAATATGCTTTGTGTGACTAAATGTTAGAAAAGGCCACACAAACATAAAATTATTGTGGCCATTGGATGATCAATAGTCACACAAAATACACATTTCTTCACTTTAACACCATATAGTCACACTTATTAACACTTTTGGCCACTTTATGATTAATTGTATGTGACTAAATACCCAAAAGAAACATGTTTTGTGTGACTAAATGTTAGAAAAGGCCACACATACATAAAATTAAAGTGGCCATTGGATGAACAATAGTCACACAAAATACACATTTCTTCACTTTAAACACCATATGGTCACACTTATTAACACTTTTGGCAACTTTATACTTAATTGTATGTGACTAAATAATAAAAAAAAAAATGCTTTGTGTGACTATACAGTGTTTATGGTCACTAATACTGATTAATCCATTAAAATTTATACCTAATTAGTCACACATATTAAGGTTTTGGTTACTATTTTGTAATAGAGACTAAAAAAAGTCAAACATGTGACCGTAGGGTACCTATGGTCGCGCCACCTTTAGTCACACAAGCTCTAAAAATCATGTGTGACTATATGTATACCGTCACACATATTCGGTGTAGCCAAATCCACTTTTTGTTCTAGCAATGAAACCTAATTATTGATTGTTGTTAGGTTGTCTCTTGTTTTAATTGATAGAAGCTTAGGAGTGCAACTAGGCTTTCGTTGTATTTATTGTGTGCTTTACGACGATAGGGTGCTCGGAGGAGATAGTATTATACTTGCCGATCCCGTGAATCCTATAGGAGAGATACATTCATAGAACTAGGGAATACGCACCCCCTACGACTAATATGAATACAACGCGTTAAGATAAAGGACGTGTCAATTCAACCGACCAATAAAAAATAACTTGGGAGTAATAGTATCCAAGTAAACACATCTTTAATCACCATACGAGCACACCTCAATTAAGCATAAAACTATCCGTAGTAATTAGATAATTAGTAGAAGTAGAGAAATCGGTAGAAGTACCACCCCCAATCATATACCCCGAAATTTTACCCTTGCTTTCTAAAAAACCATAAAAAAGAATAAAAAGAATCATCCTCAACCCCACCTTCTCGTCATAAATTTATTTCTATCATTCTTATTCCCTTAGAGAACGATATCAATCCCCGAGGCTTACCCCGTACTACACTACAACGATTAGGTTCACTGCCTAGAGGGTTGAAAAGCTTGCTCGTAGAAAAGGAGGTTTTCTCGACCCCGAACACTCCGTATCAGTGAAATTCTTAATTTAGAAAACTAAAAATAAAAAGTTGTCAAATAAATATGCAATTTACTAGAAAAATGTTACGTGTGCCCACAATGAAGTGTAAAATACTACTGTACTAAGGTGCTGTTTGTTTGTTAAGAGGCTCTGAATCTGAATCTGGTTCGCACATCTGAATCTGAATCTGTGACGGAAAAGTCTAAATTTGAATCTAATAAAGTTGTTTGTTTTGTAACCAAAAAAATCTGAATCTGAATCAAATAAAGTTATTTGTTTTATTAAAAAAAACATATGAATAACTTTTAACATAAACTAATTATATTCATACGAAGAACAAACATACGTGAACATAAAATAAAGCATTTGAGTCATAAATTTAGCATACATAGCGAACAAACAAAACAACAACAACAACAACAACAAACCCAATCCCGCCTAGGCAGGGTATGATAGCGAACAAACAAAGAAAGGTCCAAATAACGTAACATTCATGGACATTGTGCCGCAACTTGATCTCGCAAATTATTCATATATTGTTGATCAGCTGTACTCCCATGTGGTTGAACACCACCATCATCACGATCCTCATTTTGTAAATTGTCATTTACTTCACGGTGATCATATTGTGAGAAAAACTCATCGCTCAAGCCCTCCTTCCGTATAAAATTATGAATAGCAAAACATGCAATAGTAATATCTCTTTGTTTAATCAATGGAAATGCAGGCATCCTCTTCAAGATTGGAAAACGCGCTTTCAAGACACCAAATTCACGTTCAATTACGTTTCTAAGTTTTGCATGAGCGTGATTGAATTTTTCTCTACTAGTCATTGCACGGTTCCGACGAAAATCTCCGAGCCAGTACCTAACATTGCGATAGGGTGCCATAAATCCGCGAGTGTGTCTATAAGCAGCATCACAAAGATAATACTTATCTGAAAAAAAGAATACATGTTTGGACGATCATATCTATACATAAATTCGTTTATCATTTTTTCATTGTAATTTGACACTCAAATACCTGAAGGAGGAATTGGAAAATCATCTTCGGGATCTACTAAAGCTTCATTTAATACTCTAGCATCATGTGTTGTACCTTCCCATCCGGCAACAATGTATGTAAAGATCATGTTGAAGTCACATATCGCTAAAACATTTTGATAACATTCACCTCGACCTCTTGCTCTGTACAAATGTTGTTGTTCAAATGGAACAACGACATGTATCGAAGTACCATCAAGAGCACCAACTGCACCCTGTTTAAAGGAAAAAAAATTATTTTTATTCGATTAAAATGACATAACATACTAGTTTAAATATTGTTAGTCACCTTAAAAATACGTCGTTCCCTCCTATTATTTCCTGGAATGTCCGGGTTTGGATTAAATAATGTTGGTTTTATAACTTCTTCAGCAAACAACATCATTCGATCCAATACTTCGTGAAAGCACTTGTGAATCGTTTGTGTCGAGTGACTAAACCTACGCTTCAAAACTCTAAAACGTTCATCGTGGCCAATTGTCATTAGGAAAATAGCCATTTTCTCCTCGACCGATACATGTTTGCTATCTTTTAGCCAGCCCCTTGTTTTAAAATGTGTACATAGTCTAACAAATGAATCACGAGACATACACAACAACTCAATACATTGTAAGTTATTCCCTTCTAAAAGCTCTTGAGTGTATTGATGTCCAGACATTGCGGTTGTGTTATCCCTTTTACGTTTCAATGTTCTTGGCCGAAAGTACTTAAAATAAAAATAAACAATATAGATGAAAACAAGGTTTTCTTCCGTGCCCATTTATACATGTAAAAACAAAAGATGCAAGTATATAAAATATTATGTAAAACAAACACGAAATAAGTTGACATAATATAAAAGAGCTACAAAATAGTTTAACATCGAAAGTACCAAATAAAACAAACATCACATTGTTCAACATTACAAAATACCAAATAAAACAAACATCACATTGTTCAACATTACAAAATACCAAATTAAACAAAGATCACGTAGTTCAAAGTTACGAAATACCAAATAAATCAAAGGACATGTAGTTCAACACTACAAAGTACCAAATAAAGAAAATACCAAACAATCACCAAAATTATTCAAATCAAACCCATTTGCTTCACATCCATTTTAATGTATCCCTTTAACACATTTGGATCAGATGGCAAGGTCATCCACACTTCTCTGTAGCTACCTCCTGGTTGACTAAAGATAAGAAATGCCGCCAAACATAGTGGATCTGTAGGTTCCAACTGAAGGATCTTAAGCTTTTCATGGCACTCATCTGCAGAAGGTCCTTTATTATTTCCTTTAGCCATGTTAGAAATTGCTGCTTTCATATCATTCTCCAACTCAGAAAAATCCACACCACCTTTCGATTTTTTCTTTGGCCTAGCTTGATTAGGTGATCTAGGGAGAGGAACCGAAGGACCACCACCAAAACCAACATCATATTCGGTGTCATGGTTTCCACCAGCAGGCGAGATAATTGGAACAACCCGCAGCAGAGATTATTGAGACCCTTATAAGCTTAAGATATATGGCTACTACTATCATTTCATCATGATTTTTAGTTAAAACTCGAAAGAATACTCGTGTAGTCCACTGTTTTTGGCTTTGAACGTTACAAAAATGACATATATCACATACTTAATTAATTAAACATAGAAATTAATCATATTATTGGACATGAAAGCTATATTTAAAAAACTAATGTAGTAGTAACTTTGCATTATACTTCTTCCGTCCAAAATTATAGTCTTTGTTTTTATTACGAGATATCTCAAAATAACAGTCACTTATTATTTCAACCAATAAAAAGAGTTTAATAGGTGAAAATGATATTTGATTAGTTAAAAAACGTAACTGTTTTACTTTTTTTTTTAAATGTATGTTTATCAATTTATCATTTTGATGATCTGACAATCTATATCTATACTACTTTATAATGCATTTAGGCCTTCTAAAATTAGAAGGCTTAAAAATTCAGACTTTTTTACTTGCTTATTATGGAAAGAGTTTTTCTAACCAAAAATTAAGATAAGGAGCTCCAATCATGAGATGACATGTGTCACTTCTTAACAAACTCCAAGCATAACTTCTAACAAACTCCAAACCTAACTCCTAACCACTAAAAATTAAGATAAAAAGCTCCAATTATAAAATGACATGTGTCATTTCTCAACTAAAAATTCATCTTTATTTTTAAATTAAAATATCTTTTTATCTACTTATTTTTTTTATAATCTAATTTCACCATATTTTCTAAAATTTTATGCTTTTTAATTCAACATCCATTTTGATATATTTTTATGAGTTTTTAGTTTTTATATTTTTAATGGGTTTATTTTATTTCAATTCAAAATTTTACAACTTTAACCTTTATTTCATTTATTTCAATCAATATAATTTTGATTTGTCAAAATCATATACTTTTGGGGTAGTGTTTGACGCGTAAGAGATTGCGAGGGTATTTTTATATGCGGGAATAATGATGTCGCGTGAAAGTTACGGGTAACCCAAACAAACACTTACAACTAACACATATACATTCGAAGTGTTTTGAAACGAATTCACTAAACGGGTAAGCAAACACATATAACTATACTTATCGCCACCGCTGTGCGCGGGTAACCGGCTAGTCTAAAATAACCGTCCATGTCTAAAAACAAAACACAATCACCCAAATAAACAAATACTAGAAAACCTTTCATTTTTAACTTTTTGTAAAAAATGACAATTTTGACAAAATGGCATAATTTGTTGAAAAAAATAACAAACCCCCTTGGTCAAACGCAGCCCCGCAATATTCTCCCCCGCACGCCGCCGTCACCACCACCGTCACAACCACCGCCGTCGATTGTGTTAAAAATGGGAGGAGCGTCACAAGCGTTGAAACATATCCCAAGGATCAAGTTTCCTCAGCGTCATCTCAAACCTTCTTCATCTGGTCCTCATTTTTAATATCTTTATGTTATAGACGGTGATATGTTTAGATTCAATATTATATATATATGTGTTTTTGTTATTTGACCTGATTGAGAATAGCTTTATAAATTAAGTTTATAGATGTTAATGTTAAAATTAGGATGCATTTTGTTAGATTTTTTTTGTGAAATGGGTTGTTGAAAGTTAGGAGAATTTGTTGATAGTCGCGTTAACGTGAAGCAGGGGAAAAGGTGAATGTAAATAGGAGATATGTTTAGGATTTAAATGATAATTGCCTGAGCATAAGCATTTCGGCCCGAGAGAAAACTGACCGAACTGGGACCATATGGTTCGTTCTTCGGTTGTCCAGATTTAGGTTTGAATGTTAGATTAGGTGAAGCATTCTCTCTGTGTTGTCAGGGTAGGATCTGTCTACATTTCACCTCTTCCTTACCCAGCTGCTGCGGGATTGGGTTTGTTGTTGTTGTTGTTAGATTAGGTGATTGACATACATCTTTGGTGATAGTTAGGGAGGGCTTGAGTTTAGCTTATTTAACTAGGTTAATGTGGAGGTAGCCTAATGGTGGGGGACATGTAGGATGACGTGGATGTCACGAGTTTGATTTTCGTATCCATTCCATTTAATCATGGTTACATGTTGGCCGTGGCCCTGGTTGATGTAGGGCTGCAAGTTGGTTTGTTTCTCACAATAGCTTAATAGCTTGTTAACATTTTTGAGCTAAGGGGGCGTTTGTGCTAGCTTATTTGATGGGCTTATGAGCTTATTGAAAATTTAAAAATCTGATGAAGCTCATTTGTTAAGGATTATGAGCTTAGCTACTTGAGCTACTTGAGCTTATGAATTTAATAAAGCTATAAGCCCAAGTTGATAAGCTCATAAGCCATAAACTCGAGCTTATAGGATTTTTACATTTTTGAGCTAAATAAGCTCTTTTGTGGAAGCTAAGACGGAAGTGAATTTATAGAGGGACTTATTAAGCTAGAAAGCATATAAGCCAAAATAAACTAAGCATTGCCAGATAAGCTAACCCAGACACCATTTCTCAACGGTATGTACTATGTAGGGTGATACTGCAAACGAAGATATCAATTATGAATATTGAGGTTATTTGATTTTCTATATTTTCAATGTGATATTGATTTTGTAAAGTTTTAGATATGTTGGTTGTTATGTTTAATTATATAAAAAGGATACAGGTGAAAATGCGCTGGTACCTAATGTTTAGTATGATATAAGCAATATCAATTTTAAATTGCATAACACCTAGTTTGAACTCATAAATCGAAGCATGCCTCACTGTCTTCCTCTGTATTGCAATGGATGCATCTTAGACTTATAGTAACTCATCATGGTGATTGAAATTTGGCGTGTGATAAAAGCGACTTTGAACTACTAATAAGGTTATTAAATTGTGGCTGGAAGGTTCATGTCACAAATGTTTGCTTTAGGGGTATGATCTATTTGTGAAACGCAAGGAAAGAGAGCGGATACAATAGCTGAATAGAAACCCTCACAAATCCGAAGTGCATGGTATGTATTATGCATTAAGATTTTGTGGTTGAATGATACCTTAATATATACAAGGCAATTACGAACTTTTTGCATACAAAGCCTTTACCCAAGTTAACTGTTCATCTCAGCTTAGGGATATATGATCTGTAGCTTCTGTAGTTGATGCCATTTATTCGAGGTTGGATATATGACATTATGTTTCATAATCTGTTTATTGGTTGAGTCAGTGTGTATCATTATTTTTATTGTAGCATTATCTTTCTTCAGTTTGTTTCAATTATATATGTTTCATATTTACTTAAATCATTCTGCAGGTTCTGCGGCTCAGACCCAAGCAGCACCCGCTGCCAATGATGTTCCTTCTACCTTTTTCTCAAAGCCCGCCGCTTCTGAGAAAGCCTCTCTAGGTGGAAAAGCCTCTCTTCAACCCAAACGAACACCAATGACTCAAGAGGAGATCGATGCTATTATGGTAAGCAATATATTTTTTGCTTCTTTATACCTTATGCTGAAAATCTTGAGCTTAGCAGTGTGTTTGAAATATACATTTTGTCAACCTTTCTTAAAAGGGTTATTGTACAAAAAAGTCACTAAAGTTTGCGAGAAATTTGTCCTAAGTCACTATAGTTTAAAAGTTGTCATCCAGGTTACTCAACTTATTGTGACCGGTTATATTTGTTACACTTGTTTTGGTAACCTAGAATTACCCGTAATAATACTACGTGGCAAATATTTTAGATTTCATTTATATTAAAAAAAATGAGTTAATATACAAATAAGTTACTAAAGTTTGTCAAAATGGTTACTATACGTTTACATTCTTTTACATTTAAGTTAATATACAAATAAGTTGCTAAAATTGTGTACATTTTTATACGCTTTTTTACAACAACTTTTTGGACGTTATTATACGTTTACATTCTTTACATTTTTGTCTGTTTTTGCACGTTTTTTTACAATTTTGCACACATTTGTATTTTTTATTTTTATTTTATTTTTATTTTTTTTACATAATTGGACGTTATTAGAATTTTTTGGAAGTAATTTTTTGTTTTGATATGTTTTCGTTATTATACATTTTTGGATGTTATTATACGTTGTTGGATGTTGTTATACATTTTCTTACATTTTATATGTAAAAACGTATAAAACATACAAACGTTTTAAAGAAGATAAAACGTATAGAACATAAACCATATAAAACATACAAATGTATGAAAATGAACGAAAATGAACAAAACCATACAGTAATGTATGAAAACGTAAAAAGTTATAGAGAAAAACGTACACACACATATATAAAAACGGATAAATACATACAAAAACGTACGAAAATGGACAAACATACAAAAATGTACGAAAACGTAAAAAAAGGTACGACAAGAGAAATGCATACACAAACGTATAAAAACGGATAGAAACGTAAAAAAACATACGAAAATATACAAAAACGTATGAAAATGGAAAAAAAAAACTTAAAAAAAGAACGACAACAAATAAAACGTACACAACGTATAAATACGTATAAAAACGTACGAAAATGGAGAAAAACGTAAAAAATACGAAAACAGATAAAACATACATAAATGTATAAAAACGGATAGTAACTTTTTTTAAAAGTTCGGTAACCTATTTAATAAACCCCGTGAACTATAGTAACTTGCTTGTAACATCTCAAACTATAGTGATGACGTGGACAAGAGAACCGGTAAATCATCCGGTTGCCCACCCTCGTAGTAACAAGAATGTCACTTTTTTAAACGTTGAGTAACCCATATAATAAACCCGTTAACTTGAGTAACCTGAATGACAACTTTTAAACTATAGTGACTTAGGACAAATTTTCCGCAAACTTTAGTGACTTTTTTGTATAATAACCCTTCTTAAAATGCTTAGCCAACAGTGTAATAGTACTATCTGTTACGCATGATCTGAATTTTCCTTAGCTGTAAAGTAGAAATTGGAAGACCAAAAATGCTTCACATCCAGGACTAGGGTGTTGTGAGGGTGTTGCTATATGAATTTTACATGTCCACCACAAATACCCCTGCCCTCTTCCCTCCCTACTCACACAGATATAAGTGCATCGAGGTTCCAAGACTGAGCCTCGTTAGTGCTCGGCTCGAACTTTGCATGCCCAAATTGTTTTTTCTGCACACCCTAGATTTGTCCAAATCTTAATAACTTGTTACTTATTTTTGTACCTTTTTCTGTTTGGCAGTTGGGTGGCTGCTTATGAAGTTTGATGAAGCTTCTACAAGCGAGAAGACCATCTAAGACTCATATGCTCTTTTCAAGTTCATCTATGAACAACTGCTGTATGTTTATGAGAAATTAAACCATTTTGAAACATTTGTCCATAAAAATATGGTTGAAACCTAATTCTTAGTTTGAGTGCTGTTTGCATTCTTGATACTGATTATGATTTTGTCCCTTCAATGTAAAGCAACAACCGATGTAATCGGATTGTTAAACTTTTTATGTTTGATTTGATGACATATGTGCTACTGGAACTCTGCTGGAAAGTCAACTTTAGTTTGATTTGGTGCACTCTGTATCTTTGAAAACCATTTTTATCACAAAAGGCGGTGTTTGGGATCTATAGAGTTGTATTATAAATCATATAGTAAACGAACACAGAAGTGAAAGAAGGAACTGAAACTGGACGACTCATTGTGTTAAGCTGTTTAGGTGTCACCGTTTTGTAGAATTGATTCAAGATTGGACATATTTGCATATTACAGCTCTTCTGTAGATATCAAAAGTTTATAGCGAATTGCATATTCTTGTGTAAAATCTTGGATTTTATTGTATGTAGTAGGTCTATACACCTAATTATGGATGCCATAGACGTTCAAACAGAAAAAGCTTTGATGCCCTCGTCTTGTTCGAAATGAGGAACCTCTTTTACTCCCAAAGTCACATATGCTTCCACTCCATCACCTCTTGCATCATCTAATAACATCATACCTCTCTTGAATGGTACAAACCCGCAACTTACCCATATGGGTTTTCCAAAACCAAAGTCGACATCATAGAAGGGGAACTTGCACCAGCTAGCTGACCAAACTACGCTTGTTGTATCAGGAATATTGGCAATATCAGCAAAGGAGTTCAAAATCATTTCTTTCCTTTCGTTGCTATCATGACCAACTTTCGAGTAGTCTTTTATAGTTTTCATGAGAGAGTCTGCTAACAGATATGTCAAATCATGAAACTCTTTTGCCAATTTTGTTGTACCACATTCACTGGCTGCCATCACCCAGTGACTCCCTAAAGCATTTTTTGGTACCCGGGATGATATTTTTCCCTTTTTTTGCCTTAGTGCAACTGGTTGGATTGAGACAGAATCTCTTGGTTGACCATAAATTGCATGATCTACACCGATGAAAGCTTTCCATATCAATGCAGACACCAACTGTACCTTAGACAGTTGATGGCTGTTGCGTTTTCCTTCGAGCTTAACCTTGGCTTTCATATTTGATATTGCACTCTCACTGAATGAAAGTTTCTTTGTGACATAAACGTCATCGCTTACTAATTTCGAAAATCCTGCCTCAACGGAAGGTAAACCTTGAGCTGGAAACAATGAGGATGATGTGAAATCAATCCCACGGGTTTCAACACTGGTGTCTCTTTTACTCAAAGACGCCCATTGACTAAGGAAATTGGTCATAGTAGAGCCATCACAAATCCTATGTGCCATACTTACACCGAGTGCTAAACCTCCACATTTCAACATGGTGATTTGAGTGGCAAGCATTGCACCGTTTGTTTGGTTTGTGACGCGACATTTGGAGGGAATGAAATCGTTGATCAACATGGGATCCATTTTGGGATCAAGAATTTCTTGAATTGTGGTATCAGCCCAGGCTTGTATAAATTCAACGCCTTGGTCGTTGCAATCAACTGTCCGCATGTGCTCCATATATCTACCAGCTAAAGGGTACAAAAGTGTTAACGTTTTCTCCATTGATTCCTCGAGCTTTTTGACAAACATTGGGTTATAGTGTGTATTAGGAGGGAAAAAAAGAACAAGAGGTAAATTCATGTTGGGAGCAAACTCATCAATGATGCTTATTTTATAGCAACGTCGATTAAGTGGAGTTGAAACCGAGGGTTTAATCAATTTTCTTGAGTGGATTTCAATCTTCATTGCGGTAATCATTTTTACCCTATGTAATTTCGTAGATGAAGCAAGGGGAATTGGGGTATGAATGTATGTCCCGAAAGATATTGTCATCTTGAAGATGGCTCTAAAAAATAGAGCAAAAGTTTAGTTTGTTATTCTTCTCATTAGGTGTTGTGTTAGCTTTTATAATGTACTATGAATTCAGTTGTAATTTTCACATTTATATGATCATACCGAACTACGGTGTTAGTGTGTTAAATTAACAACATATTCAACAAATAACAGCTTCACTATCCTCTGGGCGGGGCATCAGCGTGCTTATACTTTCCTATCCGTAAGTTTCAGCAAACCTACAAACAGGATGTAACTTTACATTAAGCATTATGTTCTCATGTTAGAACTGCAACATTCATCTCAGAAAATGACTGAAACTGAAATTATTGTGGGAGGGCCGGGTTCAATCTAGTTTTATTTATCACCAAAAAAATTACAATGTTGCGAATTCTGTTATTAGTTTCACATTTTCTTCTTGTAGTTAATGCACATGTATATGTTGTATTGCATTCAAGTGATTCTACATTGGATCGTGCCCTATATAAGATGTCGGGGTGGGTTCATTGCTAAAGTTATACCAAAATTACAAAAGAGTGAAAGACTGAAATTTGTTTAACCAAACCATGTGTCATGTCGGATATATATGTAGCTCAGCCTTTACTTTCATAGAAGTCGATAGTTTTTGCCTAGCGGTAAGAAAGTGTAGATATTAACGTGTTCTTCCTTGTAAGAGGTTGAAGGTTTAATTTCACCTGAGACAAAGATGATGTAGGGACGACTGAGGATTCTAAGTCATCCAGTGCATAATTTATTTTACGGGTATAAAAGAAACAAAAAAAGAACTGACATGTGTTTCTTTTGAAATATTAGTGGACTAACTAAATAAGACATGTATTTGTGCGACACATAATTTCAGGACCAAGTTCATTTCAGAGAAATCGAGATTTTTAACGAAAATTTATACTATCCACCGGGTCCCGTAGACCCTCTGGTCCGCCCCTGGTGTATGATGTGTGTGGGGTTGAATTTATTAAAAAAAAAAAAAAAAAAAAAACTCTATTTTTGTAGTCTTATTAGTTTATTTATCCTATGGCTAAACTTTTATACAAGCTTTTAAGTTTCTAGATAATCAATATAGATGGACTTATGAAAGATATGCTATTAGATTTAGACAGGCAAATAAACTTAAATAAACACGGAGAAGGGCCAAAAGTGGAGGCGGTTTGTGGTAATGCATAACCACAAACATAAATCCTTGTACATATATGTAGAAAAATAAAATTTAAAAAGCTAAACGAAAAGAAATATAGGAAACTGTTTGTTTTATTATTATTTTTGAAGGGCCAGTAATAGAAATTGCACAATAACATTGCACCAACACCAAACTTTCACTCAATATCCTTATAGATATAACTCGTTTACACTTTTAACTCTGAAGTTTGGTTGACGCAAAGTTTGGTGTTTTGTGTATGAGTGATATTTGTAAGGTATACTTGTATTTGATGCGGAGTATGTTTGTTTGTTGATTTGGCGGTTTTTATTACGGTAATTTGATGATGAATATGATAAATGTTTGAAAAAATGATGTGGCGGTAGTGGATATAGTCATTCGTACGAGTATTGTAGGTAACTGAGATCACATGGAGAATTGCAAATAGTAGTTGTTAAGATCTTGATCTCGATCCTGATCTTAAGATTTTTACGATACTATAAAGCAAAAAAGATCCCGATCCCACGTAAGATCTTTACAAGATAGGATATTAATAGGATCTTGATCTTTACTAGAGGATAATAATATCTCAATCGATCCGATCTTACTTTTCTCAACCACAAGCTCTACAAATTGATGTATTAAGTTTTGAAGAATATGAAAAATAAAAGGCTAATTGTATTGAACACTTCATAATCGTAATTTTGACATACAGTTTCATGATATATAATATATAATAATATGTATATTTGCATAATTTTCCAACACCTATTAAGAAAATGACACTATAGTGGGATCTTAGGATCCCGATAGGATCATGATCTTGCAAAGACGAAAACGATCCTACGTAAGATCTCGATCGTAAAAACCTTTTAACAAATTCCGTGAATATATGATCCACCGTCCATTTAAAAATAAACTTTTTTAATAACTGACATATCTTAAAAACTCTAAACTATTAAACATAAATTTTTAATTCACAAGGTGTTGTGTGTTTCATTAAAACTAGCAGGGTACCAGCGCGTTACAGCGGCAGGTATCCTGAAATAGAATTTTTTGATGAATAATATATTTTAGTTTATTATGTTCTTTTTAATAGTAAATTTCCCGATATCAAGAATTTCGTATAGCCCGTGCCCGTTCGGGCTCGAACCCGTTTGCTCGTGTCTGCTCGGGCTCGAGCCCGTTTGGTCCGCGCCCGTTCGGGCTCAAGCCCATTTGGCATGTTGCTCGTTCGGGCTTGTATAATGTGCTTTATTATTTGTAGTAGTGAAATTTAATGCATGAATTATATTTAATTTGGTTGTACAATATGTTTGATAATTTGTATTTCTTATGTAAAAGGTGTTTTAATAACTGTATTAATTGTATTTATTGACCAGTTAAATAATTGACTACATTAAATAACATTAATGTGGTGTTTTGTTGTAAACTATGCTTCTTGTCTTGTAAGTCTGAAAATTATGTGCATTGAAGTGTTGTACAGTATGTTTCTTTTCTTGTAAGTAGTAGTCATTATAGTCATTAATAACATTGACCACTTTAATAGCATTAATGTTGTAAGTCTGAAAAAAAATTACATCATGCTTATTTTGTTGTACACTAGGCTTATTTTGTTGTAAATCTGAAAATTGGTTGCAGCTATTGTACATTGTGCTTAAATAGTTGTAATTTTTGGTGAAGGGGTGTTTTTAATAACATTAATGTTATTTGATAGAATTTTGGTCTTAAAATGACACCACGCTTTATTTTGTTGTACAATATGCTTACTTTGTTGTAATTCTGAAAATTAAGTGCATTAAAGTGTTGTAAATCATGCTTAATTTCTTGATGTCTTAAAATTAAGAGTGAGGTGCCTTCGTGCATTATAAGTAGTATATAACTATATATACTTCGATTCTGATTTGACTACCACATTTCAACATTAAAAGATGGCTAGAAAGTCTCAACGTTAATCAACTAATATTGTTTGTTCTTTTTAAATTGTCTGAATGATTTTATGATTGCAAAAATTTATGTATAAACATAAAGCAAAACATTTTATCATACATTTAACATAATCAATAAACAATTATATGAATCTTTTATATAAGAGTAAATTACACCATTCGTCCCTATGGTTTGCCCAAAATAACACTGCAAGTCCATTTGTTTTTATTTTTGCGTCATGAGTCCTTATGGTTTGCCAAAATAACACCATAAGTCCCTATCGCTAACGATCGTTAGCTTTCTCCGTTAACTCCCACATGTGTTGTCCATTTCTAACGATCGTTAGCGTTTTTGCACGTTTTTGCATGTTTTCGCACGTTTTCATTAGTATTTGCTCGTTTTCGTCCGTGTTTGCACGTTTTTTTCCGTTTTTACACGTTTTTGATCGTTTTTGCACGTTTTCGTCCGTTTTTGCACGTTCTCGTCCGTTTTACAGGTTTTCATTCGTTTTTGCATACTTTTGTTTGTTTTTTCAGGTTTTCGTCCGTTTTTGCATGTTTTCATCCGTTTTCGCACGTTTTTTGTTCATTTTTGCACGTTTTCGTCCGTTTTTACACGTTTTCATCCGTTTTTGCACGTTTTTGTACGTTTTCGTCTGTTTTTCACGTTTTCGTCTATTTTTTCATGTTTTCGTTCGTTTTTTCACGTTTTTGTTCATTTTTTTATGTTTTCGTCAGTTTTGCATGTTTTCGTTCATTTTTTACGTGAAAAAACGTACCAAAACTTGAAGAAACAAACGAAAACATGAAAAGACGGACGAAAACGTTAAAAAATGAACAAAAACGTGAAAAAAACAAACGAAAACATGCAAAAACGGACGAAAACATGAACGAAAACATGAAAAAATAGACGAAAATGTGTAAAAACGGACGAGAACGTGCAAAAACGAATGAAAACGTGTAAAAACGGACAAAAACGTGCAAACACGGACGAAAACGAGCAAATACGGATGAAAACGTGCAAACACAGACGAAAACGTGCAAAAACGCTAACGATCGTTAGAAATGGACGGCACATGTGGGAGTTAACGGAGAAAGCTAACGATCGTTAGCGATAGGGACTTATGGTGTTATTTTGGCAAACCATAAGGACTCATGACGCAAAAATAAAAACAAAGGGACTTGCGGTGTTATTTTGAGCAAACCATAGGGACGAATGGTGTAATTTACTCTTTATATAATAAAGAAAACCTCAAGTTTTCCTTTATTATATAAGAAAAAAATCCATAATAGTTTCAAACTTTTTTTTAAAGAGTGTTGATATGCTCATTATGTTTTTTGATTTTTTTATCAATAAATCACATTATTGATGCATACAATAATACACCGGTATGCATGATTGGTGGTGTACACATCACTTTTAGTGATGTGCATATCACTTACCCCCCCCCCCCCCCCCCTTTTTTTTAAGTGTTATCAAATGATGCTCACAAACTATTATCAGCTTTTGAACGTTTGACTTTGAGTATAAAAGATAAACAAAAATACATAAACATCATTACTTTTTAATGCTAAAATAGAACTAAAATCTTTTAGTTTAGACGATCTCAATAAAATATAATAAACAAAACAATTTTGGTTTTAAAAGATAAAAGAAGCACTTTTCAATAATAACAAAAATATAAAACATGTAAGTGTGGGTTTATAGCAACAAAATTCGTTAAACATAGAGTTTAGTCAATTCCATTAAAAAATCAAAAGATGATAAATCTATCATGGGTATGTTTGGCAAAAACAGATGTTGCTGATGCTAAAAAAATTTAAATTGTTGCTTTTTTTGTGCTGGTGTTGTTGCTGAAAAAGATTAAAATAAGTTGATTTGTGAAAAACAATCTCTAAAGTCTTTTAAAACCTGGTTTTGAGAACTTATTTTTCTAAAACAATTCACAATCTTAGTTTCTAAACAAATATTATTTTTTGACTAAAGCTTATATTCCAAAAAAATAATCTTAAACATATATAATATTCCATAATCTTTCGCAGCAAATATGACCAATATATTATATTAGTGTTCTTTATTGTTATAATAGCTAAACACAAAAGTGACATGGTAACACAACCATTAATATTTCAGCATAAGATTAAAAAATAACTTGATTTATATCATTGATACACAAATAAAACATGCGGTAGTTAAAGCTTATACATAAAGATGAACCATGTCTATGAAAGTACTATATATGAACTGTTACCACGTACATCAAACATAATTATAAATCAAAATTATAACAAAAAACAAAGATTGAACTATTTATGTTTTAATAAATAAAAATACATTATTAAAATTAGGTAAAATCTCGCGCGTGTACAGGTTTAATAACTAGTTATATTAATAGATATTCTAAATTTATGATAATAAGAAACTATTACACATTTTAGAGACAATAAGACAAGTGAAAGCAATATTTATTGGGTACTCTATTCCTTACCTCTTATTAGGTAAGAACTAACTGACTTAGCTTAGTAAGCCATCTTAGTTTCTTTTGGAGCTTGAGGAGGAGTTTTACTCGGGTTCGAGTCTCCTGAGTGACAAAGAAAATCTGGATTTCCCTTTTAGTACGAAGCTGTGAGTTCTTAGGGCTTCCTTTCGAGGGTCTCTCCTAGTGGTTCAGATCCCGAAGCCTGTCCATTTGGATGGTTTAACTCGGGGTCGGATTTCAAGTGTGTTGCCATTAAAAAAAAATGTTTTTTTTTCCCTTAATGCCTCTAAATAACTAGTTAGATATATAATATTGTTTTTTTTTATTCGGACCCACAAGTTCCTCTTATATCGTCTGGATCATTAAAGTGTAAAATATAGCACTAATCCTCCTCAATAAGTGATATTAAGAAAAGAATGACTCACTGTACTCATAAACCTCTTGTTTCAAAGAAAAAGAAAACCACCCCCTAGAGGGAAGATGACACAAGATGTGACGTTTACTAATCTTTTTTATAATAAAAGAATTACATCATTTCAGAGTGTTTTTGCAAAACCCTTCTTATTGAAAAAACAATTGGACCAATAGAAAAGCTTGATTTTGCCACGTAGGCGAAATAGAGCATTCATATTGGCCAATATAAAGTCAAAATTGAATCAATTTGGTCAATATTAGTAAAAATTTCGTGTGATAAATTGGTGGAGAAGAAAAAATAGAATACACAAGTACTTGTGGGCTCCTTCTTGATACTTTTGGACCAAATTGTAATACTAAAAAAAAAACGTGTCCCCTACTTCTCCTGCAATTCATCGACAAAAAGCATAATGCAACCCAGAAAACCCTAATCTAACCAAAACAAAAAACATTCAACTGTCTGTACTTCCATGATGTTTATCTTTATGATTCGTTTAGATTTATCATTCACTGTAGATAATTAAGATATTGAGTACTTCTAAGTCTTCGTCTCACATCGTATTAGTCGTTATTCATATGCACTGTCTTCTGTGGCAACAGGTTATTATACACCAGAAAGCAAAGGTTTATATTTGAAGTTTCTATAGGATATAGGGGGTGTCTGGTATTGCAGGTTAGACAAATATATTATCATTGCTTATCTGGCTAAATGCTAAAGGATTTTGAATCAATATATTGTAGATCAATTTATAATAGCTAAAGTTTAGGATAAGTAAAGTGATACGATGTCATTCAATCTGAAACAAACCTCTCTATACTGCAAAGTAAGAGTATAGGTTTTGACGTGCTACTCAGCTGTCATTATGATCCATATGGTTGTAAGTTTCATTCTTAACTTGTTTTGGTACTACTATAATCAATTTTCGATATCTTTCTTTTTTTGTAATGACACCACCGTATCGTATATTGTCACAGGCATTCCGAGTAACAAATCGAAACCCGACTATACGTACTTCGATTTTCAGGACTATAATTTTTCTAACTGTAGGTGTACTTTTTATTCCATAATTCTACTATTCAATCACCAGTTTTGAATGTTGGTATACCTAGTATTACTGTCGACTCATCGTGCAGTTTTGGATATGAGAATGAAACGTCATATCTCTCCAAACAAAGTCTAACTTACTGTAGCATAGTGAAATGAATAGGATTTGAAATCGATAATATTTAACTAGATGTTATATAACTAAGTTTTAGGAAATCGTAAATCGGTCTATTCGTTACTATTATATAAA
>BPTQ01000001.1:65229505-65266548 GCA_019973895.1 Chrysanthemum seticuspe | reverse complement strand
GTTTGCACACTAAAAAAAGATTATTTGATATAGTTTTGCAAGGAACATAGATAAGTGTGGTGTTCTGGATTCAGTAGAATGTGAACCTCTTGAAGCTTGTGTTAGCAAGCACTAAACAAATGGAACACCAATTATTTTACTTCTCATTATGTTCTTAAGAGCTTCATGATACCTTTATTTATATTTTTAGAAAGCTAAAAAAAAAAATGTGTTTTTTTTTCATAACGCCAGAAGTAGCAAGACATGTTAATTGTATTTGTAGTTGCAACACAATTATACCCTTTTTCTTTTAGAAACTTGAATTGTTAATAAAACAATAGAATTGTTGATTCAATAGAATTGGTATGAAAAATATTTATAAATCCTTAAACTAAAGCCAAGCAAACTTTCTTTATCTTATTGTCATAAAAGTTTTAATTTGATCACCTGATCCTTCAAGCGTAACTAACGTAAAATCCTCATTTAGTTTCCTCTGTGTGAAATTCTATCTTATCTATTAGAAGAGCGTTGTGCACGAGGTCACTAATATTGTATTTTGTTGATGGTGTGAACCTATGAGGATATTAGTTGTCATTGATATCAATTTTCTTTGTTTATCGTGCAGGAATTAGAATGCAAATCCCGTTTATATCAAATCACTTTATCGATGATGAAGGTAACAACGTTTCTCCACGTGATAATGAGGAAGCTAGGACATATTTTAATAATGTAACCTCTTAAGGATGATTTAGCTAGAATTTGTGATCTAAGAAATATGTTTAACTATTTCAACAAAAAAAAAATGTTTAGACAATATGGGAAGTGGTTATTCACTTATTTGTTAGATGGCTTGCAGATATGTTTTCAATAATGTAAGTTGAAGTTGCTTCTAGAGCAGATTTGGAGACTAACATGACTCATATATAGTAAGAGGATGCACAAGAGAGCCACAAAGCAAAGATGGGTGAGCCACAGTACACGCAACGCAAGTTGAGAACCAAGTGCAAATTATAACAATACATTAATGTTAGGATTTTAGTTGATAATAACACATAATTTAAATTTTTAGAAAAACCCCGTGCGTGCACGGGTATTATAACTAGTTTAAAACAAACACAATGTTAATTCTTAGAGCACAAGGTGTGATGCTAGTTAAAGGAGGGTTAAAGTTTAACATGGGCATGTTATACCATACCGTCTCTCAAGTTAGGGGGTGTTAACATGCCTATGTTAACACTTTAAAGCCACGTTAAGTTTTTTTTTTTTTTTTTTTTTTCCTGCCCCTTATTGAAGAGTTATTTTTGCCAATTGTTGGTGAGTTAAGGTTTAACGTGGGTAAGTTATGATAAAATGGTGTTTTTTTTTTAGTTAAAGTGAAATATTAAAGCTGACGTTACGTGACATAAAATTAAGGTTTAAGCTAAGTCACCGTACCTAGTGCTCTTAAAGCATATGTATGTTACAAGTTACAAACCTTGAAAGATAAACATTCAACTAAAAAAACAATAAAAAGAAATTAATCCAATTATCCAAAACACAAAGACGGGTCAATTGCATATATACCCACTAAAACTTGCATATTTGCATATATACCCAAAACATGCTTAAAAGACATTGTACATCATGCAATAAAAACTTGTATTGTGAGAAAATATGCAAGTTTTTAAGTTTTAGTGGGTATATATGCAATTCTCCCGAACAAAAACTATATATAAATATAATTACGTATCACCTAAGCTAATAGTATTTGTAACAAGTCTTCTATATCATTCGATAAACAGACTTACAAACAAAACCCCACGCAATCATTGTCATCATCTTCTTTTCTACTTTATCTCTCTACCAAAAAAACACACACAAAAAAAAAAAAAAAAAACAAAACATAACAACAACAATAAAACATAACGATCTTGAGCTACATAACTTGTAAGTTGTTTTTTTTTAATGATAATGTATGTTTGGTATCTTGTTGGTCAATTTTGTCTTTATTATGTCAACTCTTTGACCTTTTTTTTGGTTTCTTGAATCATATTAAAGGATCAAGCTTTTTTAGTTGATAGTTAAAGGGTTTTTGAGATTGTGTGTAAAAGGGGTTTTCTGCTTATTGAGGTTTGATGAAGTAGAGGGTGTTTTAGATTAGCTTTTTTTTTTGGGGCTTATGGGTTTATTTGAATTTGGAAAAAGCTCATAAGCCCACTTTTTTTCAGCTTATAAAGCTGAGCTTGTGGAATAAGCTCAACTTGAAAAGCTCATAAGCTGAAAAAAGTGAGCTTATGAGCTTTTTCTAAATTCAAATAAACCCATAAGCCCCAAAAGTAAGCTAATCCAAACACTGTGTTTGGTTGGCATTGGGTATTGAAAGTGATTTATCTGCTTATTATGTTTTTGAAACACCAATAAGCAGTTTGGACGTTGTAGGGTCTTTTGATGGAACTATTAATGTGCTTATTTTGGAGTAAATAAGTTTAGATTGGTCTCTGCATTTTTTAAGGAGATAAGCTGTTTAATATAAGCAATCCTAGAGACCTAGACCCCCACCCCCCATTTGGAAGTACTGTCTGCTAATTTAGTTTGAAATAAGCATCTCCAATAAGTAGGATGTCACTGTCCTGTTTCAAACTGCTTACTAAGCAGATAAGCAGTTCTAAAAAGTAATCAAATACTCTACTTCATTTTAAAGAATTAAGCAGATAAAACAGTTTTAATAAGCAATCCAAAACACCAAGTCGCCAAGTCAAGTTGAATAGACCATTATCAGTACTTGGTAGTATCATTACATGGCATGCCATAAAATTATGCCCATTGTTTATTCATGCTATATTCAATCATAAGCGATATCATTGAGACAGTGATCCCTTTGCTACTATATAAGAACTGTATGTTTCAGATTGATAAATGCAAATTATTCAGTAGACCCTCGACTTTGTGAATCAGTAAAGTATTCCCTTCAATATGAACTGATTTACTTGATTCAGTTCATGAAATCAGCTTTTCTAGGCATCTTTATATGATTCTGTATTATACTATCAATGCCTATCACATAAACCAACATGGTCACCCTTCATTACGGGCTTTAGTGAGATATCTAGGGATAAGGACATCAACATCCTTATGCGTGCATATAAAATTTACTAGAAATGCTCAAAGGTCCTTTGTTTTGACTGTATTATAAATTCTTTGATGTCCATCAGCATAGCTTCAGAAGCCGTTTGTGGGCAAGAACAAAACTAAGAAGTGCTGCCAGCTTGCAACCATGTTGAACTTATTTAATCTACGAAGGTTGGCTTGGCCAGCAGTCAAAGATGGGCAACAAAAGGTCTGATACAATACAACACATTCTTTAACTCAGTTATATATTTTAATCTACATTTTCCCTAAAACTATAGTTACGGTGTTGTATAGGTTGTATTATCTAATGCAGAAGTGGAATCACTTCGATCAGAACTTTCTGATTTGGAGGAACGAGAAGCTCATCTCAAAGCTCGGTAAGTACTACAAAGACTTAAACTTGTATTGTCTATAAACCTTTTTGAGGCATAGCATAGTGCCCTTGTGTTTTGTTTAATATCTTCTTTCTTAATGTCCATAATGGAATAACTTATGTGGCAATTTTGAGCCGTATAATTATTAGGGGGTTGATTTTGGTTGTGTATTATGTGGAATGAGTATTGTTTTTGGTAAAAGGGGGAACGGGTCAAACAAGTTAATAGTCGGCGAAAGTCAATCATAGAATTTCTTGAATCATTTTATTATTAGATAAATAACTTTGCTTTTGTGAATCTAATGAACACAAACTAAATACAAAAGATTAAGGATTGTTATGCAAATAGCCCAAAATTTAATATGAACCAAAAAGTGCTTGTGGGTCAACGCGATCCGAACCAGACTGTTTCAGCCACTCATTGTGGTTTCTGTCAACTACGGAAAAATATGTTTTCGTCACTCAATGCCACCTGTCATCTCGTGCAGGTTAGAACATATTGATGAAATTTTGCGGTCTGCACGTCTTTCAGGCTACTTACAGCTGCGAAGGGTATCTCCATCAACTCATTGCATACATCTCACGTATCGAATAACTATGTGCAGTTTGGTAACTATTTGATAATTTTCATAAATCTCGTTTTACAGAGATGGGCTGCACTACCTGGAGAACCAGCTCCTATCGATGATACAGAAGTTGATGATTGGCTTCCACGCTTTGTTGTTCTTCAAGGACAGTGCATCTTCTTGTATTTCAATTCCACGGGTAAATGAGCTATCGTTGATGGTATCTTTATTTTGGATTGCAGATACTTTTATCTCATTGTGGAAGGGTAATTTTTAAATAAGGGTTAATAAATATACCAATGTACTTTTTTCATTTGTCCCAATTTAGTCGTTGTACTCTTTTTTAATGGATTTGTGTCCCGCTTGGGTCAACTTATAATCACAGAACCCCTGAGAACTGGCTCTCAAAAATATGAAATTTCATTTTCTGTATAAAAACGTTACATTCTTGTGTAAAAATGTTATATCTGTATAATGTTAAAATTTACATAGAAGTGCTACAAGTCATGAGTAAAAAAAGATGGTTTTCTGTCATGTTTCGTGTTTTGGTAATCTTAATATTTTTGTGTAAGTTTTAACACTATCATCTTGATATAACATCTTTTTACATAAATTTTATAACACACATAAATTCTCATTTTTTAAAGCTTGTTTTTAGGGGGGTTTTGGTTACAAAATGACCAAATGGTACACAAAGTCATAATATAATGACTCATGTACAAAAAAAATAAAATAATAATAATAATAAAAGACTAAAAAAAGGGGGAACTGAAAAAGTACGATAATTTTTTAGGGGGTTTTGATTACTATTCGTGATAAATTTGCAATTTTCAAAGACCGGTTTTAATGTCAAGCGCGTGCTACTCACTCTACATTTGTACATCGTTACTATTTTTCTTTACTGATCGTCATATAATTATGCAGATATAAGTCCTCAAGACTCCACCCTTTTGTCTGACGTAGTTGAAGTAGGGCGTATGCCAAGTCTTAGTCAAGAAGACGAGGAAACTCGCTATTGCTTTTACATAGTAACTCGACAGGGACTAAGATATGAATGCTCAAGTGCTTCAAAATTGCAGGTACCCTCCCATACTCTTGAAGTCTCTGCATTTGCCTGTTTTGTTCACTTAGGTTACTCTGCTACTCTTTTTTTCACTTGGGACACTCAACTTATGTAACACGACACTTAGGTTACTAACTTTTAAAAACTATACGTTTAGATCACTAAAAAATATTAAACATAATATTCAGGTTATTTAACTTTGATCCTACATTCAGATCATTCCATTTAACGTTTACTTTTTTGAAAAGTAATCTATATGTCTTTTTATTTAAGTTTGGTGAACAAAAAATAGTAGAGTAACCTAAGTGAACCAAAACACAAAGTTTCAGTAACATCCATGTGTATCAAGTATTAACCCTTAGATTAAAACCAAGTGATTCGTAGCGGATTGGTAGGATCAACTTATATAAAGTCCAGTCATTTAGTGCCAATTTCGTCTCATTTACTTATGATAGGCCATTTTGGGACATGTTTTACCTCAAATGAAGGAGACGTGGCACGTTACTATTAATCTATAACACACACCTATATCCCTAAAGAGACTTGAAAGTTGAAACAACAACCTAATGGCTGGTAAGATTGAATTTGCACCTTTGGCATGTTTGCCAAGTGATGACATTTGTTCCTGTAGTAAGATACCATATAGAATCACTAGACATGTGAGGCTTGTGTGATTTAAGAGCCACTCAACACGCTTGATGTCCTAAAGTATTTGGTGTTCTTTCCAGGTGGATGCTTGGGTGATAACATTACAAGATGACTGCAAACTAGGATCAGATTCAACTACGCTCGAGCATTCACACAAGACATGATATCAATGTGCGCAAATATAACGTTGTACATAGTTGCTAGGTGGATTGACTGATAAGCTGTTGACTACTTGTTTACTTGTACATACACAAACCCTCTTAGTTACTTCTCAAGAATTCCAAATTGTTATTTCCTTCATTTTTTGTTTATGGAAGTAACAAACAATAAATGGGTACTAGTGATATTCTGGTGCATGTATCGGGTCAAAATGAATTTGAGGCGAACCCCTTTATTTATAAATACAGATCTAAATGGGCTGGCAAACAATTTTTTTTCCTCGACTTTTTGGCCTTGCTGCAGGCAGTGTAACCCTGCTTAGGCATGTTTGGAAACAAGAACTATTCGATCATTGTGTTGTAAAAGTATATCATAGGATAACGAACATAGATCCGATCTGAGCGTCGATAGCATTCCAACATTACTTAGGGAACCATTAGTTCGGATCTAAGGTGTTCTTGACCAACAAATCACACATTCTAAAAGTAGTAGTTGCATGTAATGTCTTGACCCTTACAAAAGTATTTACTTGATATAGTTATCTTATAACCCATGTGGTTTTTACATCTTTACAAACAAAACCTTAGTTTTCATAATGAACAATTAATGCATACTAGTATCAAATATTTCTTGGGTAAAAACCATAAAATAACAACGTACTTTCTAAAATTTACTGACTTGAAACACTTACTTTTTTATTAACATATACACTCACGTACTTTCAAATTTTGTTCCGACTTTACCCATATTGTAATAAAATAATATTATTTAATATGATATTATATTAATATAAATCGGTCATATGGGTGAAGTCGGAACAAAATTTGAAAGTACGTGGGTGTATATGTTAATAAAAAAGTAAGTGTTTCAAGGTACATTTTAGAAAGTACGTTGTTATTTTATGGCTTTTACCCATATTTCTTTTTACCAAAAATTGTATAGTTACACATTAAGAAGAAGCATCTCTTCTCATATAACCTTCAACAGAACTTAAGTTTATCATCTTGGATGTTTCGATATACATTTTCAAACTGATTTATCATGACTCATGTAATCAGGGCGGACATACTTAAGACTAACGGTATGCATGTGCACACTCGTGTAAAAGCAAAATTACTTATTTGACTCGTGTAAAAACGCTCACTTGGCGAAAAGTTATACATAACAAAAATATTGTATGTTTTTTCGATCTTCACTAAAATTGAGGGTTCTTTGTGATAATTTTGAAGTTGCAAACTTCATGTTTAATATTAGTATTCTTTGTCTCTATAACTTAAAATACCTTCCTTTGTTCTCACTTCATTTCATACTATAAAAAACTGTAATCATTTTGAATATTGGTGATTGGTTGTGATTTGGATTGATCTATTACTCGAGGAGAATGAGCTCTCAAATCTATAGATCTGCTTCACGGACCGCTCGGTCTCTTCTTTCTTCTGCTTCCAAACACAGGCATTATATCGCATCGGGTGAGTTTATTGTACATTTTTTTAATTTGAGCATTGTTGTTGTCATCGAAATCTGAGTTAGATAGTTTTTTATGTGTGTTATATATGTACTTTTGAATAGGCAATGCGGGATTTACATCAACTTTTTTTTGTTTTGTTTTTGGTTCACTTGAAGAAGGACGAACAGCTGCTGCAGCAGCAACAGTTTCCGTTAAAGGAATATTGCCAGCTTTAGCTGCTTTTGGTGATTCCGCAAAGACTTCCAACCAGTGGATAGCGGGTGCTCTTGCGCTTCCTGCTGCAGGTTCAAACCTTCTTATTCCTTAACTTGTTACCTTATTCTGATCCATACGGATCAATGCTGATAGCTTTCTGTTTATACATGTAACTTGTGACAGCTTACATGCTTCAAGACCAAGACGCACATGCATTACAGGTAGTTTAATCGTATTTGATACTGTTAATTTTGTTACGTGTTGTTAAATATGATTTTAAATTGTTGGCAACATAATAGATTTTGAGTATCCGAAGTATATCATATAGTTTTCGTATTTTAAGACCCGGTAGGTTAGGATTTTATTCCATCTAACATACTTCAAACAACTGTATACATGATGATAGATCTCATTTTCCGTCAAATTTGGTAACCTGTTTTACTTTATTTACCAATTATATTTTTCCTTGAAAAAATAGTGCTAACTTTATCTAGCATGTGTGCAGATGGAACGAACATTCATTGCTATTAAGCCAGACGGTGTGCAAAGAGGACTGGTAATCTAACCCTTATATAACATAATTTCCACCACATACTTAACTTGTAAATGTTACTTTTTGAAGATCCAGATTTTTTGTTTTCAAGATTTCAGAGATTATATCCCGGTTTGAACGTAAAGGCTACAAACTTGTAGCTATTAAGCTTGTGGTACCATCAAAGTCCTTTGCCGGTAAGCATTATAGTGATCTCAAAGATAGACCATTCTTCAATGGCTTATGTAACTTCCTAAGCTCTGGCCCCGTTCTTGCAATGGTATGAACCCTCATAAATTTAGTATGGACCTTATGAACAAACAAATAATAAGCTTATATCATGTCGTTTGCATACGTAGGTTTGGGAAGGAGAAGGTGTGATTACATATGGCCGTAAACTTATTGGAGCCACAGATCCTCAGAAATCGGAGCCAGGAACCATTAGAGGTGATTTGGCCATTGTTGTTGGAAGGTAAATACTACTTTAGTAATATTCCATTAAACAAAGTTTTGTTTCAAATTCTACATGTGTTTTAAGAATAGGAACTACATTTTGAGCCTAAAAAGTATAAACATTATCAATAACTTTTTCATATATCGTGATGGAGTAACATCAGCGTTAAAGTATGAAAAAGGGTAACAACATGGTTCTTAAGTATTCGTTTTTGGGTTGTAGGAACATCATCCATGGAAGCGATGGTCCCGAAACAGCCAAAAATGAAATCAACCTTTGGTTCAAACCAGAAGAGCTGACTAGTTACACTAGCAACCAAGAAAAATGGGTATATGGAGTCAACTAATCGATAGACGCTTGAACGTAACCATAGAGGAATGTACCCGTCATGAGCAACGATATTAAATCCTAGAGACGCGCTGATTAAGCAAGATTCGAGAATAATTATGTTTAGACAACAACTATTTATTTATGATTTCACATATCATTTCAATTCAAAACGAATGGATCACCACCCCTAGAGTGGCTCTCGCCGCTTAAATGTATCAACTTTTTCGTTGTATCTTTGTTCTAGCTTCTTGCTAGTTTTTAATACAAATCGCCGTTCAAAAAAAAGTAAACCACAAATATATGATGAACAAACTTATTCTTGATAATTTGATATGAAAGAAATTTATTTGTTGGTGTAGTGAAATTTGAGCAACCATTACTTACTTGCTGGTGTAATCAAATCCGTGAAACCTTGTTGGACAAGAAGAACTTTTTTAATAAGCAAACCAAAGAAAATCTTAATTTGTTACAATAATAAATACCACGTTTTAGAATTGCTTTTTTGTTTTGCTATAATAGCAGAAGGAATCAGGATCAAACGGGAAATTCCTAACGTGAAAAAAATAAACGTGAGAAATGCATATAGTCGTGTTGATTCATAGTTTTTATACATAAAAATATCTTCTTTGTAGATTCAATACATAAAGATGATTTACAATAGTTATTTTAGTGTAGATCTACGAAATTTGTTAGCTTATTCAAAACTTTATCATTTATATAATATTTTGCAAATAATATATCAAATGTTATATTTTCAAAACTTTGAATCATGGGTTTGTTTCTCATAAACTAAAAAACATTTCTACAAAAAGAAAAATTCGTATAAAAAACACGAGCCAAGGCTTTAAATTGCGTTTTTCATGATTTCTCATATTTCTCGGCTTTCCCTCGGATAGAGGTGGCCAAAACCCGGTTTTTTCAAAAACCGGTTCGGTTCATGGTCAAAGTCAACGAACCGGTTCGGTTTTTCGGATCCGGGGTATAAAAAACCAAGACCGGTATAACCGGTTCTCGTTCAATTTTTAAACCGGTTCCAAAAACCGGTGCAGTTTCTTAACACTGGGCATGCATTCAATCGATTCCGGTGAATATGTGTCCTCATTTTGATTTCTTTCTTACATCAGTACAACTACTTAAACCTCTTCCATCCTAATGCCCCTGAAGAAGATAAGATTAGCTCATAATCATCGGAACTGTGAATTTCAAGGTGCCCATGAAAGTTTAATAATGATCATTGTTCGTATTTTCTGTTTGTTTAAATCCATATGAAATGGATGAAACATGACTCATAATGGTGGGATGTTAGGAGGGGTTAAATGGTGGATTTTCGAGCAAATGACCGTTTGAAAACGGTAACAAATGACCCCAACGGATCTATCATGCCTACGGTATAGAAAAGAGAACATTACCGTTGGAACCGGTTTGGGGTTTTAGAACAGGTTTGGAAAAACCAGTTACAAACCGGTTCTTACGGCTAAAATGTGAAACCGGCGGTTTGTGGAAGAACTGAACCGGTTCTTGGAAAAACCGATTTTGACCAGTTTCGGTTTCGGAACCGTTTTTTTTTTCCCACCTCTACCCCCGGAACCAAAGTCTAGCAACGTACAAAATGCCATTTCTCAGCTTTCCACCGGAACTATGTCATTTATTTTATGGGTTTTGCTAACAACAGCCCTAAGCGTTGTCGTTAAGCAAATAATTTTCATTACAATATCTTTTTTGAATGATTATGATTGGTTAATAATCCCGTAAAAAGTGGAGAAAATTCCGGAAATATTACAAATACAATTAATGATTGATTGTGATTGGATGAATTATATTATTACAAGAAATTGTAGTAAAACAAAGCATCTTAACGACAACCTTTAGGGCTGTTGTTAGCAAAACCCTTATTTTATTTGCAACTATAGTCATTTTGGATATCTCTCACATAAAAAATCAACATCTTTTTAATTTGTCCCACACTATACCAAGAAAAAATAATTTTTAAATTAAATATGGATTTTTGTTACACTTTTGTTGCTCGCTTGATAACTAGAAGTGAGATATTCACGTACTCGATCAAAGATATTCACGTACTCGGTCAAATTTGCAGAAATTACAGGCCTTATATAAATGGAACCATAAATTCATAGTAAAACATTTATCAAAAACCCTAATAGCAGCTTCAAAGTAAATTCAAGGTATTTTTTTTTTTCTAACAATTTTCTCAAAGCATTTCATTGAGTCAATTCTTTGTTAATCACTAGTTTAATCGAGTGAAAATGCATATGTCGTGTACTCGTGTATATGTTACGTTTAAATTTATAATCCAAGTTGATATATATTTGTCTATTTGTAGCTAGGATTAGTTGTATGGTCATGGATCATGGTAATAACAAGTATGTTCAAGGTGTACCCGACTTAAAAGAGGGTACAAAGAAGCACGAGAACGACGAATTACCGATAACAAGCAAGGTTGCATGGTTTCTAGAAGGACTTAAGTCTTATTGTTGTGAATTAAATCTTATACTGGTGATTGCTCTTTGTGCTTATTATTGTAATCTCTCCAAGTTATTCATTAGAATTAAACGATGATAACGAGATACCAATGATGACTGAGGATCATGGAATCAAGTTTTATGTTAAATCATCAAATGAGTTTGAGCGGAAGTATCCCCCTGAAACTCGTCCACGAACCGAAATAGAGATACCATCATTAGTGATTATGTACATACGGTACGGGATTATTGTGCTTATGAGCTCAAGTGGTTTATACGACGACCAGATTTTCCAACTCCAACTCCATTCTGTAGCAAGCTTCAACACATAAATGAAGAGCTTGGAATACATTAAAGGACATTACCTTTTAAAGTTTAGTGTTTCGGTTATTAGCTGGACCTGGTTATTTAGAAACCCGTTGTTTTTGAATAATTTTTTTGTTTATCTTCGGTATCATAAATTTCATTACTAAATATTTGACAATTCATTGCTTTACCCAAGGGTATGATCTATCTATATTTCACCTCTCTCATACCTCGTTGAGACGATATTGGGTATTGTTATAATTGTTGTGACAATTGAATTTCATTCATTAGTTTGTTCATGGACTCATAGTTGAAGTGAATGACCACTTAATGATTACCAACATCGTTTGATCTACCAATTTTTTGTTTATGGTGTGTGAATGGTTGTAATGGATATTAGTCTCAATCATGCAATCACTTTAAGATTAAAGTATTTTGACTCATTTAAAGGTTGCTACTTGTGCTCGATACAACTTGCAATCTAGTTTCGTTATCCAACTTCTCGTTGTTGTCGCAATTGTCCGGCATATTTTATTTCTGTTAATAGTTAACCTAAACCTTTGGGTTAAATGGGTCAAATTAGAAAGTTAAAGTAGTATGTGTATTTTATACTTAGGACAAAAAGTGTCAAGATAGAAAGTTAATAACTGAAATACAGTTATTAACGGTTATAAGCAATTATGTGTCAAAAGTTGTGTCGGTTCATAGAACCAGTGTGTCTGTTCGGTATGTATAAATAGGGATCGAATATCTGTAAGATTGGATGAACAAATATTAGCAAGTATCAATAACAAAGCAAGTTTATACATTCATTACCTATGATTTGTCCATCATAGTAAGATTATAATCCAACAATTGGCATCAGAGCACGTTAATCGATCCAGGAAAGAACGACTGCAAGTGACGATCGATTGAAAAGCAAGAATCAACAGCGAAGGGTTGTTGCACAATCTTGTGTATAGCGACCAGAAGAAGACGCGGGTGTGATTCATTCTTCATCATCCGCAACCAGAAACTCAGAAAACCACCATCCCGAAAACCGAACGAAATCATTATCATAAACCCACCACAAAACCATCATCTAATCAGAAAGAGGAAGAAGAAAGAAATCATTGGCGGGATTTGGGTAGTTTTGATCGAATAAAGGAAGGGGAAAGAAGAAAGTTTCGTGTGTTTGCCCTAACTGCAGAAGTAAGAAAAAGGGGACTATCATTTGTGTTGGTTCTTTGTATCGACAATCACCATAGAACAAAAAGGGGTTTCTGCCCTAATTTTGTGAGAACTAAAAGATTGAAGAAAGAGGAAAGAGGTCGTGCCTTTTGACTGCCATCAGGGGATACCAACAGTGCACAATATTGACTAAGTCTTCTAATTTTAATCTTTATATTTCATTTTGTGGTTAGATAGATTTTTTGAAGGAATTTAGTGTAAGAAAGTAAGATTAAGTATATTTTTTTAAAGAAACAAAAATTTGTTTTTATTAGAAAAATACAAAACTAGTAAGAAGTAAGAAATTGAACCATTGTGGTTCACATAGTAAGAAGTAAGAAGAAACCTATCGTTTAAAAAAAAAAAAAAAAAAACTCTAGTGTTTTCAAAGTAAGTAAGTAAGTGAAACTTTAACGTTTCAAAGCAAGTAAGAGAAAATCTGTTGTTTCAAAGTAAGTAAGTAAGAGAAAACCTAGTGTTTTTCAGAAACCTTAGATTTTCACCAGTAAGAAGAAACCTTAGCGTTTCACCAGTAAGAGAAACATTAGTGTTTCACCCCGTAAGAGAAACCTCAGCGTTTCACCAGTAAGAGAAACTTTTGTTTCAAAGTAAGATAGTAAGCAAGAAAGAACGCAAGTCAGAGAGCAACATGACTAAAGGAGAAACATCTACATCAACTCGTGACCAAAACATAGCACTTCAATGTCCAAAACTCACCGAAACAAACTACACAACATGGGCAATTATGATGGAGACAATATTGAAGGTATATGGTCTTTGGGAAACGCTTGAAGATATAGAAAAAGTAGATTTAAGAAAGATGCATACAACAAAAGCAATGATCCTCACAACATTGCCGGAAGATATTCTAATGCAAGTTGCACAGCACGAGACTGCGAAGGAAGTATGTGAATCAATTAAAGTACATTATATTGGAGCAGACCGAGTTCAGAAAGCACGCCTTCAAACTTTGAGAAGCGAATTAGAGACCTTAAAAATGAAGACCGATGAAACCGTGAATGACTTTGCGGGAAAATTGGGAAGCATAAGAGGCAAGTGTAAAAGTCTTGGTTCTAATCTTAAAGACAAAGTACTAGTTGGAAAGTTGCTGAACTCCGTTCCAAAGAAGTTTCTACCAATTGTGGCATCCATCGAGCAATATTCAGAAATTGACAAAATGACGTTTGAAGAAGCTGTTGGAAGACTAACTGCTTATGAAGAACGCCTCAAGAGTCAAGATGAACCGCAAGAAGATTACCAAAGCCAACTTCTAATGGCAAGTTCAAGTAATCAAGGCCGTGGTAGAGGACGAGGAAGAAACTTTAGTAAAGAAGAAAAAGGACGTGGAAGAGGTACAAGTCGAGAACAAAGCAAGAAAGAAATGAGATGCTATGAATGTGGTGAATTTGGTCACTTTGCATACGAATGCACCAAATGGAAGGATAAAGACAAGAAGCAAGAAGCACATCTCATTTACCAAAGCGACGAAGAACCTACATTATTGTAAAGCAAGTCGAATCAATACAATTCATTAGTATTCATCTGTGTTTCATATTCAGTTTGGTATATTTTTCGAGTACAAGTTTCTGCCATCATTCTTGTTCAATTATCTGTTGATTATACAAGAAAACAACCTGTGAAATCAAGAAGAAACTAACAATTGGTATCAGAGCAAGTCGAAGCAAGTTGAAGACCCACCTTAAACCAAAGTTTAGTTTAAGGGGGAGTGTTGATAGTTAACCTAAACCTTTGGGTTAAATGGGTCAAATTAGAAAGTTAAAGTAGTATGTGTATTTTATACTTAGGACAAAAAGTGTCAAGATAGAAAGTTAATAACTGAAATACAGTTATTAACGGTTATAAGCAATTATGTGTCAAAAGTTGTGTCGGTTCATAGAACCAGTGTGTCTGTTCGGTATGTATAAATAGGGATCAAATATATGTAAGATTGGATGAACAAATATTAGCAAGTATCAATAACAAAGCAAGTTTATACATTCATTACCTGTGATTTGTCCATCATAGTAAGATTATAATCCAACAATTTCTACCCGAGGTTGTGATTTATAAAACACATACCCTCATATTGGCTTCTTATTGGAGCACCCACATTGCGGTTGGGTAGATAGTTGTATTCATTAACCACTACAATAGAAACAGAACAATCATCATCTTAAATATTTTACTTATTAACTTATACAACTACATAAACGAAAAATAGTGGTCCACAACGTATGGGGCTTACAAGGTACATTTGTTTATCTATAATCTATAATCTATAACTATCTATAATGCATTTTGGGACTTTTATAAATAGAAGGCTTAAATTTTTAAGCTTACACATGTTACTATATTTAGTAATGATCATATAATTAAATATTACACTACATTAACTACATTATAATGTACACTAATGACACATTAAATTTTAGTATTAAAATAGATGTTTCTATAACTATCTATAATGCATTTGAGACTTTTATAAATAGAAGGCTTAAATTTTTAAGCTTACACATGATACTATATTTAGTAATTCATATAATTAAATATTACACTACATTAAGTACATTATAATGTACACTAATGACACATTAAATTTTAGTATTAAAATAGATGTTACAAACCTACAATAATACAAATTTAAAGTTGTAAATTTTATCATATACATTCAATTTTTACCAAGTTCAAATAAATATAATTATGAAAATCTATATTTGTATAAATATTTTACGGAAATTAAAAAATACATTTGTTCTTTTAAAACTATCAAAGTAAACCGTCATATACCAACTATTATTGTATACCGCTAAAGAAGCAAGATACGACAAAAACTGCATATTTGGTATCCACTGCTTTGCACGGGGTACCATGCTAGTATAAATAATATATTCCAAAGTAATCAAGCATTTTCTTTCTTTTAATTACAATTTTTAGGAGATGATCACATCTTCATCACAAGTATCTTTATTAAATTGCTCTTCCAAAGGTTGTGTAACGGGCTGTTATGGAAGTTGGCTACGACTAGGTCAAGCACACAAGCACTTGAATTAATCTATAGTATTCGTTTTTACTATCTTCGGAAGTTTGCCTAAAGATACATAGAATACTGTATATTTCTATACAATATTTTCCAATGAAGTCTGTAAGCCTTATGCCATCTTAATTCTCAACCGTTGATTCGGGAACAATTTCTTAATATAAAGTTTAAAGTAAACCACTCAAGGCTAGTTTACTAGCAAAATGTTTGTGACTATCACGACTAAAATATGATATATTTCAAATTCATTTTCTATTATATGCAAATAACCTTGAAATGTTCACGCCAACCTTTTAGAAAAAAGAGAACTTTACCCGATTTAAATTCGTGTGACGATTGGTTCAAACACCGTGGCTTAATCACCAGGAGGTTAGGGACCATGATTACCTAATGAAAAAAATGTTTAGACATCAAAATGTTTTAGGGCTTTGTGGATCGATAGGCAACTGATACTATGTAAGTTTGGTATTCATGACAATCAATACATATGTACGTACATAAATAGCCGTACAAGGAGTATTCTAGAACTCGGGCTTGAACCCAATACAAATAATATCTACAAGTATATCGACCCAATACATTTAACGACTAACATAGGACTCTACAAAGATGAGTTTGGTATCATTATTGACTACATACAATTTGACTGTACTAGTTACTATTCCAAGGGTTGTAACTGAAAAAAAATTCAATATCGAATAACAAAAATCCTTATAAAGCTGATCATGTCGTTTTGGAATAGCCAAGGTCTCATCCGCATAGTCAGGATCGGGTCCAGGAGGCCTATTAGCATTCTTGTCGCTTAAATACACGGTGTTGGTTTATAAATAGCCAACCGAATAGAGGACCAAAAAACATGACCGACGTGGCCCCCACTACAAGCTCCATGTTATAGATTCGGTGCGTAACAATAATCATTGTGAAGGAAACCAATGCAAAAATACCGGTGGTGAAGCACACCTTGCCGAAACCATGGCCCCTGCAAAACTTAGCAATGGGGAAGAAACTAAAACCAACCGAGTTGTATACTCCTTCTTAGGCGATATCTAATTCCACTTCTTTTTCGGCTAAATCAGACTTCATAGTTCCGACCACTATAGCAAGTGCCGTAACCGAGAAAAAAGTTGTGCCTGATCACACAATTCCTTGTACAGGTGATGTTGTTTCTTTACTATCTCAAATGTTTCCACATCATAATCAACATCCGGTCCGGGAGGTCGGTTTGCGAGCATGTTAGTTACAATTTTATCTTGCCTTACAAATGACCAAGTACACAAAACACCTACTATTATCATCGAGACAACACCAAGTACCAACTCCATGTTGTGGTATCGATGGGTGAGAACGGTCATGATAAAAGCAACAAATGCACACATCCCTAGCACTACAAACAAAATGCCTTTTGCTGACTGTTATTTTTCCCGACTGAAAACGTATACCGTCATTATAACCTATTCTTTTATAACTTCTCTCTAGTGAGACAAAAAGTCACGGACGTTCATATAAAAAAAACCAAAAAGCAAACAAGTAAATACTCCCAAAAAGCAAAAATTCACCTACACAGTCATTAACTTCTTATTTTCATCTCAAATCAAAAATGAAACCCTAGCGTATATATACTCATCGAATCCATCACTGCCGTCGCATCTCCACCATCGCTGTCGTCACCCCGCCATCATTGCAGACGTCGCACCGCCGCCATCGCCGTCGTCATACCGCCATCGCCGTTGTCGCACCGTCACCATATCAGGTTAATCTCCGTTTTTACTGTAACATTAATTTTGACCTAATTGTGTGGTTTAGATTATCAATTGAGTTTCTTTGTGTTGAAGATCACTTGTAAAATCAATGTATGAAGAGCTGATTATGCTATTATTACTAATTTGGGGGTTTATAAAACTTAATAGCTTTCGTGTTTAAAGTGATCATGCTATTGTTAATATGTTGCTGTCAATACGAGTTCAAGATAATTTCAATATTAGACGGTAATTTTGACAAATTTGATTGGAATATTGGTTTACAAAATTCGGATTAATCCATGACTTCTTGAGATTCATTTAGCTTTGTATAGAGTATTTTGTTGTTATGTGTTATGAATGATGGTGTTTTTGTTGAAAAAATGCACGGAAAGCTTGATGTTGGGAAATAGACTCATGTGGAACATGGTGATACGCATTTATTATTAGGATTGTGTATTTCCGGCTTATGTTTATAGCTTATAAGCACATGTTTTAACTCCGACTTTTAGTTACTACTAATATTTTCCACTAACTTTATGGATTTACCCATTCTTCTTCATGTTTTGTAAAGGTACATTGATATGACAGAGAGATTGTGTTAGAAGCGGGCATTGGAAGCTTTTAATTTGGATCCTTCAAAAATATGGAGGTAACTATTAACGATAAGAATATGATGCCTTTTATCTCTAGAGGATGAATAGGTGGAACGTGTCGAAAGTCTCCCGAAGTGTAGTTTTTGTAATGGTGCCTACTTTGACACGAACCTAATTTTGTCCTTTACACCCTTCCGTTTAAATTCCACCATCATAAAATCTGTTGATATTGGTATAACTTAATATTTCGCTGTTGTTGTGCATTATTGATTTCACAAAGCAAACTTAGGTATAAATAAAGGGTACAGAGCAGTCATAGATTCATCAAGTAATTTGGGAACAAAGTCTGATACACATCATTTTTTGTGACAGGTTAAGTACAAAATCGAAGAGAGCATGTATAAAATGACATGAAGCACTTTAGAGAGATATGCGCACTACTAAGAATCTTGAATGCTAGGCGACGAACCAATATGTAAGAACTAGCATGGTACCCGCGCAATGCGGCGGCGGGTACCCGGTGACTAATTTTGTTGCGAGCAAATATTTTCAAAAATACCCTACGCTGCAACACGGCTGATTTGTAGCCGATTCATGTATGTTTTCTGTTTTTTTTATTGTAGCTTTTTTGTTTTGTAATTTTTGTTATATTTTATTATGCATTTTTTTAAAAATTATTAGACGATTGTTATTGTTATAAATTTTTATTGCTAAAAGTTGTATCGTTTTAGTGTTTTTTTTCTTCTTCTTTTTGAAAGTTCGTTCTTATTGTTATAGTCGATGTTACCGTATCAAACAATCGAAGCCCAAAAAGTGTTATCTCCAAAGCTGTCCACCAGCAGCCCAGTATCAAAACGACATTAAATAGTACCGTTTTGAACGCCTTTTAGTATTATGTTTACCGGTTGTTAAAACAAAATAAATTATCAATTCAATCATATTCTTTTCACATGTTGTGAGAGGAATGTGAGTTTTTTTTATTCAAATATATACGGTAGTTATATCAACTAACCCAAAAATAATTCAACACAAAATTATAGTCAATCTCATATTATCGAAGCTCAATTAAAATTGGGGTCTAAAATTATACCAAAAATATTAATTTTAATATTTCAACTTGTCAAACCAACTTAATAGAACGACAACACTTATTATATCTCAAAAAAATAATTACGTCTAACATAGTTGTTTAAGTATTTGTGCATTTGAAGATATAAAAAATGTCCAACCCAACTTTTAAACCTACAAAAGCCCAAGACCAAAAACACTTGACCCTAAATAACCACTTATATAATATTCTACCCTAACTATTTTTACACTTTAACCTAAATAAACTCACACAGCCACACTATACTTTTCATCTAATGCTTATCTAAAAAATTCGGATAACAATTTTTTTAAGTCCAATATGCAGCAGCCCATCATTTCAGTCCATTATATTTTGGGTACTAAGTGCGGTCCAAAAATCGTTTCACCCCAAACCCATAATCCTGACCGCAAATGATATAGAAATAATGAAGCCCAGTAAACTAATAAACCCAATCCAATCACTTACTAACCGTGATCTAAGTTGTAACCCTAACTCAGTCTTCATTTCTCTCTAACCTAAAAACACAAACACATTAAAGTGTTCGACCCCCTTACAACAATAATCTCTCACCTTCTTCATCTTCTATTACCGGTTGATAATCTCATCTCCCATCAATCATAAAATCGCAGCATCTCACTCTTTTTATCTGAAGAATCAAACACAAGTAGACTTCGTTCACACCAACGAATCACAAAAACCATTTAATCTTATAAACGAACCCTTTAATTATGATGATGCTTTTGGCTTCAAGATATGAAGGTTTTCACAGGTAGGCATATGTTGTGATTGCGTTTTGATATTAGGTCTTTTGGTGATAAAAAAATAGGTACGTAATTTTTTTTTCATAAATATGCGTTTTTTGGTGATAAAAAATAGTTACGTAAATTTTTTAATATTTCAACTTGTCAAACCATAAGTTTTTAATTTTATAGATCCGATTTTCTTTGTAGATCTAATGATTTTATGTTTGTAGATCTAACATTTTTTAATTTTTTTACAGCCGCCACTCTCGCCGGAACAGTAGCCGGAATCATATTTATTGCCGGAAATAATGGAGTATAGATTTGTACATTATGCTTTACATTTTGTATTAATTGGTGATGAGGTGTATTAATTGTTTGGTCAAGAAGCTTGTATTAATGTGTTGTATATTATGCATATGTGGTTGTAAGTATGAATTTTTGTGCTTTAATGTGTTGTACATCATGCTTTAGTACTTTCAAGTCTGAAAAGTCTGAAAACTAAATAGGAGAGAGAGTGGTTTGTGCATTATAAGTAGTATGGATAAGTTTACTATGTTCACATGCAATTTTTTTATTTTTGAAATCGTAAAGGCCATTCGCAAATGACTATTAATAAGAATTATTAATAAGAATTATATCCATTCATATATTAATTGGTTTTTCTTTTCTTCTATGACAGTTAGATTTGTCTCAAATGCAATTTTTTTCATGTAAGTTTTATTTCTCATCTTCTATTTCTTTAAATAGAAAAGGAATAACAGGTGAACGCCCTGTTGTATGTATGCATAGTTTCTTCATGCAATATATCTTCTAATTTTCATAGTTACGAGCATTCGATAATTACTGTGAAAAAAATTAGAGAACAACTAGTGGATTTAGAAGAAGCTGCCATCAGCATATGTTGGTTCAGCTCGTTTATTAGGCATCCAACTGACATACGCATTTTATTTAGACATCCTTCGTATTACAGATTCTTATTTTTGAAATCCAGTTACACATTTGAGTTATTCTTCTCTCAGAACCATATAGTTTGCAATAGGTTCTTTTCATAATGTTGTTCTACAATTGGCAGGTACATTTATCTAAGAAGGCTGCAACTAAATGGGAGGCTTTTGAATCATCTAACGTAAGATTAGTTACTACTACGTAATAATTATCATTATTAGCTTTATGGTGTGAGATACCACTTGCTAATACAGTACGTATAAAGTATGTACGAATCTGATCTTATCCATTAAAAATTGTTTTATGATATTGCGTAGTTCACATGCAGGACTTCTCAACTTGAACAATAACGACTTGGCAAAGGTTAAAGGACCAGAAATCGTAAAGGCCATTCGCAAAGGATGTCGTGCTTCACAAGTACCACAACTGAAGGCTCGTGTTAATTAGTAGTATGGAAATTAAGATAGCACATCGTGAGGTTACTGCTTTTCATTTCGGGTATGTACTGTTACTCTTAGTTCCTAAGTCTAATATCTATTACTACTATATTATAAAGAAGTTAGCTCTGATCCAGAAAGATTGTGTCTAGAATGAGATATTCAATCTTTATTGCAGGAATTTAGGATTGACGTCATAGATGTCGAAGGAGGTTTTTCTTTAAAGGCTTGTACTACGATTTTTGAGTTTATGTAGTATATGTACAACTGACCTTTAACATTGAATTAAGTCCCATTTGTTTATGATCTCATCTTTTGTCCTATTTCAAGTTTCTGCAGATATGTAGAGTGCATATGTTTCTACAAAATCAAAAGGTAATAATTCTTTATTTTTTGTTGCTACAGCCTACATTTAGAAAGATATGTGTAGAATGTTTGAATATGTTGAATGTTTATTGCAGATATGCAGATGTGCAGCTGTTGATGGAGTTTTTTAGAGCATTTATCTACACTTTGTGCTCAGTTTAACATGTGGGAACCATTTGATTCATATGTAGACATATACATTTCAGAAATGGGTGAATTTGAGTTGTTTCGACTTGTTTTAGGCAATAAAGTTACTTTGTGGTTTCATTTACGTGATTTTCTTATAAATTCATGTTTTATGTAGTTTTTAAACAAATACAACATATAAAATGCAGTAGAAACTGAAAAAATGCAGTAGAAATGAAAAAATGATTGTTCAAGACTTTTAGTGACTGAATAATTCAGTCATTAATAAATTGTTTTAAGTTTCTCTTTCCGAACCTATATTGACACTAACTATCACACACAAAATCTAACAGGCCTTTTGTGACTGATATTAAGAGTCAAAAAATACTTATAGTGATGGTTCCTTTAGTGTCTCTTTTTCTTTCAGTAGGAGAAGACCAAAATGTCTTTGGTGACTGATTTTATGCTTTTTGTGACACTTTTTTTCAGTCACTAATTGTCATTTATCTTGTAGTGTAGTGTGAAACAGATTTGTCCAAAACCGCGACCCGTGCAAAACTTTGCTAGCAACAGTGAACTAAATCCTAGTACATGGGGAGCCTCTAAGAAAGATATGGCAAAAACTTCATCGGTGAAATAGGTATTCACTAATCCAAATACAACCGCGATAGCCGTGGCGCTAAAAAACAAAAGGCAATGATCAACCAACTCTTTGTATATTTTGTTGTGGCTTTTCTTGATAGCATCATATGTTGTGACTGTTTTAATGATCAATAAAGAAACACCAATTATTCAACTAACATACAAATGGATAATCTTTAGGGACAATTATGCATTTGCACTTTTCGCTCGGGGTGTCAACACTTTCTAGGACAAAGTTGCGGTATTCCTCAAATAAACTTTGAGACTTGCGACTTTTCTACTTTTAATCTCAGAGTGCCAAATGTCCCTCGACCTTTGTGAACCCAATGATTGTTTTCTGACTTTTACCAGCTATACTTTTAAAGCGACCTAGACCGAGCGACTTTTTAAGATTCTAGCGAAATTCTTTTTTGCCATTTAGTAAAAAAAGTCAAACTTCCTAAAATATTATTTTATACTTTTAGCGACTTCCCAATGCTGAGCAACTTAAGCGAAATAATGTTAGCGACTTTTTTTACTTTATACTTTTGTACCTTTTTGTACTTTTTTACATAACTTTTCAAAATTATAATTTTATACTTTTTTAAAATATTTACACACACACCAACACTCTACTACCCCAAAACACAAATCAAAGAGTGAAATCAAAATCCTAAACCTTTAATATACTCGAACCCTAACTCAAACCCTAATTAATTAGTCAATTAAAGTCCCAAATGGCAAACTTATTCGAATTCTTTGATGCTAAGGTAACGGTTCGTTCCTAGGTTAAGTTGCTTTCAAAGATTAAGTCTAAGTTGTTAAGCAATCCAGATCGAATGAGGTTGTTTAGAGCAACTGTTTTTGGGCCATGGTTAGATATTCCTAAACAAGGCAATGGCAATCATTTGGTGAATTTTGTTTTACAACACCAGGTATATATCCCTCAACTGCTTGATTCTTGTCCCCCCATTTTGTACAGAATTGGGAATGATTTATTGCAATTCAGTCGTGGAGAGTTTTTATTGATGACAGGATTTCGTTTTGGTCCTTTTCCTGCCACTGTAGAAATTGAGAGCAGTCCTTTTGGTTTGCGTGTCTTTCCAGAAAAACAGTTTCTAAGAAAGTTTACTGTAAAAGGGGGTGAGCTTTTACAGTTGTTTGAGAACGAGACACTATTTTCAAAGTTATCAAATGAGGATGCGGTAAGAGTATGTCTGTTGATAGTCGCTGAGGTCGTGTTCATAGGTCGTGGACCTTGGTACATCGTTTCCAATCATTTGTTGGAATTAGTTGAGGATTTTTGGGCATGGAATGCCTATCCATGGGGAGAGTTCTTGTGGAGACGTTTTTACGTCAATTTAGCCAACGTGGTACCCCGGCATTACCAAGCTTACTACAAAGAGAAATCGGAAGAAAACCCTTCTAAAGCTACAACATATAATATTTGTGGCTTTCTCTTGGCTTTTAAGGTTAGATTTGTAGACATTTTATAACCATATCAGTTTTTGTTAACTATTTTTGGATAGGAATTTGTTATACTGCTTTTCATTGTACATTAGTTTGATTGTTTTCGTTCATTTTAGATATGGATTCTTGAGAGTTATCCCAGTAGCAGTTCATGGTGGACCAAAGACCCGACAAAGATACCACGTTGTCTTTCTTGGTCAAAGGGTAAAACATTCGCCAAACGTGATTATAGTAGACTTTTTGGTCCGGTAAGCATTTTCATTTGTTTGTATTTGTCAAATAAGTAACGACTTCTTTATATTTGTTTTTGACTTTATAATTATTTGTTTACTAGGGTTCGAATCCAGTATTGGATCTTGTTCCAACTAATGCAGAAAGGTTACAACCATGGTTTACACCTAGTAATGCTTATTTTAGAGAGTTGGATCGTGTAGAAAGACAATATAACACCCCCAAATCCCGGTACAGCGGAAGACTTAATCAAGTTTTCGGGGCGTTACTTTTGGATTGGTATCACACACAAGTATAGCCAAAAGATAGTCATTAAATATTCAAAACCAATCCCAAATTTAAGTATTCAAAACATTTAATCCAAAATATAAATATTAGGCCCAAAACATGATTTATTAAGATAGGTCCCCATAGTTTATCAGAGTCGGAAAATTATCCTTGAACCACGCCTCCATGCCAAGCTTCCACTGATCAAGTAATCCAAACATCTCTCAATTACCTGAGAAATCATGCTAAAAGGTCAGCTTACGCTGGTTAGTTTATAGGTTTAAGTTCAACAAAATCATAGTGGACCTGTAAGAGTTGATTTGCTATGCAAGACCTAAGATAGATAAATACCGTTCACACATGATCCTACCCGGATCTCCAATCAAATCCCGCATCCAGGGATTACTCGGGCCCCTGCGAATCTAGTCCAGCACTGATGTGGCAAAATCTAGAACAGTTGCCAACCCCGAACTAGGTCGATGTAGAAGTCTATTCTTAGCTAGGCACGGTTAAACCTAGACCAAGGCAACAACTACAGCACAACTATCTATACAGTCAAGCACATAAGCAAATCCAAATAGTTTTCACGGTCCAAAAACAATAGCATGATTCTCACCCCAAAATAGTTCGAAACGTAGTTAAAACGTATATAAAAGTGGGGCTATGAAACTCACCTCAAGCAATCAACGCACAAATAAACACTAGCAGAAGATAACGGTATCACAGCACAACAACTATCGAATCGGCACAACCTATTAATGTAGACTAAACTTAATATATACATTCCTCAAAATCAACGTTATCTACCCCAATGTATTCCGTTTCGTTATTTCCAAAATGTCTCGTTTCACCATTTAATCCTAGTGTTTGGTATTCCTCATGTGGGTGTATCGACTCAATATGATGCCATGAATGCACTCACACAACCAATATATTACGCTTCGCAACACAATATGCAACTCCATTCAACACAATATGTGACTCAATGCGACACAATGAGACGTCTAAGCGATAAGCTCCATAGTCCAATAAGTTTCGGAATAAACAGTAGACCTTATCGAATTCGTCAACTCGATAAACTCAATTATTCATTCGCATCGCTTATTATTCCATAAATCAATCGTATCCTAAAGAGTCATAAGGATAAGTCACCCATTAATAAGGTTACCCAACGTACCTAGCGGGCTCTTATTAGATTCGTCAACCTAATAAGTCCGCTACCCACGTGGATCAACACTATTAATGCTAGGTTATCCGTAACCTACGCACACAACGTAAGCAATTAAATACTTAAACCAATATTAAATGTCCACAATTGACATTTATTGATAAACGTGTACTCGAAACATTAATTACTTATTTATTGCAAAACATTTCCAATTTAGTCGTTAGTTTCCGTTTAAAAATAGTAAATAACAAGATAAGGCTTGTTATCGACAATTTTGGTACAAAAGCCCATTTATTATTCCCATTTCATAGTTTATTAGCATTTTCATATATATATATATATATATATATATATATATATATATATATATATATATATATATATATATATATATATATATATATATATATATTTCGTCAAATTCCATTATTAATCTCATATCGTAATTCGTTTCGAGTCCACAAGCACGAGTCATAACTTCTCGGCTCTTAATCAATCAATAGTCCAAATTACACTAAAGTCCATGTTACGGCTTTGTCGGAGTCAACTATTGACTAAAAAGTCAAAGTATTGCCGACGTTGCTCAAAGTTGACAATTATATATATCAAGTCCAAATTAAATGTCATAATATCGTAATTCAATCCCAAACCAACTCAAAACAATCTCGCCAACCAATCAATCAACCAAAAGTACTCGAAACCAATGTTATGACCCTAATGGTCATGACACAGTCGCGGTCAAGACCACGTGAAACAAACAAGCTCTAGAAGCTTTTCGGCTCCACGCGTCTCATCCAAACCTCAACAATACCAATCAACAAGCTACCAAATTGACCCAACTCGGACCCATGATCCAAGTAGGCCATGTACGCAAGCCAAAGGCCTCGTACATGCCTCTTGTGGCTCGTACACCTCACCAAACCAATCCAAACACTACCAAATCAATTCCACAACACTCAAATCCAATCATTCAAGCTCCAAACACTAACCAAACACAAAACCCATAAACTATTCTTAATCATAAACATGCAAATAAACCCTAAATGGAGAAACCCATCAAATTAATACACCACTCATGTACCAAACACTAATTACTTGTTTATTCCTACACTAATTAGCTTTAATTTCAAGTTCCACCCAAAAGCCCCAAAAATTATAATTAGGTCGAAACCCTAATTTTCAATTCGTGGATTTTTATTGCCCAATCAAGCTCAAAACACGTTCCCTTTACCTTATCTAATCACCAATTGCAAAAGCCCTTTGAAACCCTAAAGGTACGATTCTTGATTCAACGATTTGAAGGTGTTATTGAAGTCCAAATGGTGCGTATGATATATGGTTGGAAAGAGGAGAAAGAGATCTTTCTTTTGGTGGTGGAGGTGTTGGGTGACGCGCCGGTGGTCGGCCGTGGTGGCCGGATTATGGCCGGCGGCCACAAGGTGGTGGTTTAGGGTTTTTAGAGTAAGAAAGTAGTGAGAGAAATGGTGATATGTGTGTTTTTAGAGAGAGAAACAAATGAGGTGAAATGAGGGTTTGGGTGGGTATTTATACTAGGCCACTAGGGACCTCAAAATAATTATTTTGGGAGGAGGGGGCGCCGGCTTCAAGAGAAAAGGGGAGGGGTCGGGTTGTAATTTTTCGTAACTATCCCATTTACCTATTCCCGAGCTCACATATTGTCCCCCGAGTGTCCCACAACATTTATTCAACTTTCCAACATCTTTATTTACGTTTTTCCACGAGTTTTGACTATTTATTTGTCAATTTTCGAGTTACGGTCTAAAAGTTACAATAACTCTTGTTTTAGGCTTTTCTAGTGCCGAATCGAATAGTGCCTACCAAATAGAGTTAAAACTCATACGATAACTCATTTAATAATGAAATAAATCATAAAAACCAATAGACGATATAACATCAAGTCATGGTTTATAAAAATAGTGTTAAAGGCAAGGCTCGGTTCAGTTTAACGTAATGCGGTTACCTAAAATAGTCTCCCTAAATTGCCAATTGTCATAGCCTCCCAGCCTCAGAAGAAACCCGTCCCGGGTTTCACTCCGAGTCGCTTGGTGTCATAAACAGTTTAGGATACTTCCTACGGAAAATGTCCTCACGTTCCCAAGTGAACTCCGGTCCATGCCGGGAGTTCCAATGAACTTTAATAATCGGTATACGGCTATTCTTCAGCCTCTTAACCTCACGATCCATAATCTCAATCGGTTCCTCGACAAAATTCAACTTCTCATCAATACGAATATCTCTTAAAGGCACCACTATGTTTTCCTCCGAAAGACATTTCTTAAGATTACTAACATGAAATACATTGTGTACAATACTCAGTTCTGATGGTAGCTCCAGGTAGTATGCTACCGGTCCCATTCTTTCCAGGATTGGAAAGGGACCAATATATTGGGGATTGAGTTTTCCATGTTTACCAAAACGTACCACTCCTTTCCAAGGAGAAACTTTCAACATAACACGATCTCCAACCTGAAATTCTAAAGGTTTACGTCTCTTATCGGCATAACTCTTTTGTCTATCACGAGCGGTTTGCAACCGATTACGAATCTGAACTATCTTCTCAGTGGTTTCTGAGACAAGTTCGGGACCTGTAAGTTGACTCTCACCAACTTCAGCCCAACAAACAGGAGAACGACATTTTCGGCCATACAATGCCTCAAATGGGGCGGCCTTAATGCTAGAGTGATAACTATTGTTGTAAGAGAATTCGGCCTAAGGGAGGCGTCTCTCCCAGCCTTTGCCGAAATCAATAACACATGCTCTAAGCATGTCCTCTAAAGTCTGAATGGTTCTCTCGCTTTGACCATCGGTTTGTGGATGGTAAGCAGTGCTCATATCCAAATTCGTTCCTAATGCTGTCTGTAACGACTTCCAAAAGTGGGATGTAAAACGACTATCCCTATCGGAAATGATAGATATCGGTACTCCATGACGCGGTACTACCTCTTTAAGATACAATCGAGCAAGCTTATCAAGACTATCAGTTTCACTAATAGCTAAGAAGTGAGCAGACTTAGTTAAACGATCAACTATTACCCAGATAGCGTCATTGCCGCTACCTGTTCTCGGTAATTTAGTGATAAAGTCCATGGTTATTCACTCCCATTTCCATTCCAGGAGTTCGGGTTGAACTAAAAGTCCTGATGGTTTCTGATGTTCGGCCTTAACTTTAGAACAAGTCAGGCACCTACTGACATACTGAGCTATATCGGCTTTCATATTGGGCCACCAATAAAGTTTCTTAAGATCCTGATACATCTTATCAGTTCCGAGATGAATAGAGTATTTTGATTTATGCGACTCATGCATAATCAACTCACGGATTCCACCATGAAATGGTATCCAGCTTCTGTCTCTGAAGCATAATGTTCCGTCGGAACGCTTCAAGAAGCCGTTTTCACTTTCTACCATTCCATGAAGATTCTCATAAGGACGGTTCTCTTCCGTCAATGCCTCTGCTTGGGCGGCTAAAATTTGAGATGGTAAGGGCGAAACAATGGTTATTCCTAATGATCTAACAAGTAGGGGTGGAATGTCCTCTTTACGACTAAGTGCATCAGCCACAACGTTAGCCTTACCGGGATGATAACGAATCTCACAGTCATAATCACTAAGCAATTCCAACCAACGACGTTGTCTCATGTTCAGTTCCTTCTGATCTAAGATATGCTTCAAACTCTTATGGTCGGTAAATACTACACACTTGGTTCCATACAGATAATGCCTCCAGATCCTAAGAGCAAACACTACAGCACCTAACTCAAGGTCATGGGTGGTGTAGTTTTTCTCATGCTTCTTAAGTTGTCGGGATGCATAAGCAATCACCTTCTCACGTTGCATCAAAACAACACCTAAGCCTTTATGCGAGGCGTCGCAGTACACGACAAAGTCTTCGCTTCCTTCAGGCAAAGCTAGGATGGGAGCACTACACAACTTCTCCTTCAAAAGTTGGAATGCTTCTCCTTCCTTTTCTCCCCATTCATACTTAACATCCTTCCGTGTTAATTTAGTGAGCGACTTAGCTATCTTAGAAAATCCCTCAATGAATCTCCTATAATAGCCTGCTAACCCTAGAAACTGTCGGATTTCTGATGGGATCTTAGGAGCTGCCCATTCCTTAATGGCCTTAATCTTAGCTGGGTCAACATGAACACCTCGACTATCTATCACATGACCTAAGAATTGCACGGACGGAATCCAAAATTCACACTTAGAGAATTTGGCATACAGCTTCTCCTCTCTCAGCAATCCTAAAATGAGCCTCAAATGCTCTTCGTGCTCCTCGCTACTCTTATAGTATATCAAGATGTCGTCTATGAATACTATCACAAACTTATCTAGGTATGGCTTACACACTCGGTTCATGAGATCCATGAAAATCGCTGGCGCGTTGGTCAAACCAAATGACATCACTTGGAATTCATAGTGTCCATAACGAGTCCTAAACGCAGTGTTAGGGATATCCTCTTCTCGAACTCTAATCTGGTGATAACCAGATCGTAAATCGATCTTAGAAAAGACACTAGCTCCTTGGAGTTGGTCGAATAGATCATCTATTCTAGGTAACGGATATCGGTTCTTCATTGTTAACTTATTCAACTCCCTATAATCAATACACATCCTAAACGATCCATCCTTCTTCTTCACAAACAACACCGGTGCTCCCCACGGTGACGAACTTGGTCGAATGAATCCCTTCTCTGACAATTCTGCCAACTGTTTAGACAGTTCCTCCAATTCTCTTAGAGCAAGTCGATAAGGTGCCCGGGCTACGGGTGCCGCACCGGGTATCAACTCTATTTGGAATTCCACTTGTCGGACAGGTGGAATCCCTGGCAGTTCGTCGGGAAACACATCCGGAAATTCTCTAACGACGGGTACATCGTTGATGTTTCTTTCACTCTTCTCCTCACTTTTCTTTTCTGAAATTCGGGCCAAGAAAAGACAACCTCCTCTATCGATGTACTTCTGGGCCTTAATACAAGAGATGATGCTCAACCGGGAAGGACTTCCACAGTCGCTCCGATCTCCTTGTATGCTCAGAACCTTTCCGCCATACGGTAAACGCACAATCTTCTCGTCACAAATGATGTGTGCACCGTTCTTCGATAACCAATCCATTCCGATAATGACGTCAAAACTTCCTAAGGTAACCGGCAATAAGTCTATACTAAACGGGCGGTCTAGGAAACTTAAGGTACAACCTCGAACTACGGTGTCTATCTTCTCTCTATTCCCATTCGCTAATTCCACATCGTAACTAAACCCTAGAGGTGTTTGGGAGATTCTTAGTAATGGCATAAATTTGGTGGATACGAAACTCATATCAGCACCGGTATCAAACAGTATGGAAGCATAGCGATTATTGATAAGGAACGTACCCGTAACTACGTTAGGGTCCTCACCAGCTTCCTTCCCAATAGCATAAACACGCGCTATCCCATGTCTCTCTGCTGATTCCTAGCACCATTGTTTCCCCAGTTTTCCACAACCTCACGTTTCACAGGGTCTAAGCCATTACCTCCTACACCTCGATTAGCAAATCCTCCTACATTACCAGGATTTCCCCTCATCCACGGCTCTCGACACTCATTCTTAAAGTGTCCCTTCTTTCCACATCTAAAACAGGTAACAGTAGCCTTCCAGTCCGCTCCTTATGCAGTTTGAGCTGCAGCAAGTGGACGAGACCTACAGTCTTTGGCTATGTGTCCTACCTTAGAGCACTTCCTACACACATTCGGGCACAGTCCATGGTGGTGTCAGTTACAACGACCACACACAGGCTTACTACCTTCATAATCTTTCCTACCTCCATTTCCTATGGCGAACACTTTGGCTGTCTCTTGCCATTTGTTGCCATTCCCTTTTGCAACTTCGTTCCTCTTCCTCTTATCACTCCTATCGTTCTTACTCTTGTCTCCTAATTCTAGCACACAAGAGTCCATCAAACTCTGAGCCACAGCAATTGCCTCTTGCAAATTAGCTGGCTTGGCAGCGATGACATCATTTCGAGTAGCTAAAGGCAATCCATCAGTATACCTCTCAATCTTAAGTTCTTTAGTGCGAACCATTTCAGGGCAAAGCAATGATAACTCTTGGAAATGACGAGTATAAGTCGCCATGTCAGTACCCTTAACCTTATGGTTCCAGAACTCATTCTCTAACTTCTTAACTTCATTCCTAGGACAGTAAGTTTTAATCAGGAGAGCCTTAAACTGAGTCCAAGTCATACTATAAGCTACATCAATTCCTACTGATCTGTGGTAGTTATTCCACCAGGTCAACGCCTCGTCCTTCAAGGTGACTGTTGCATACTTAACCTTACAATCCTCATCACAGTTACTCACAACAAACACAGATTCAGTTTTCTCCAACCACCTAGTTAGGTAAACTACTCCCTCAGTTCCTCCGAACTCAATGGGACCACAGAATCGGAATTCTTTGTAGGTACAACCTCGAGTTCGATTCAGCATTGGGGTTCCACTAGAGGTGTTAGAAAGATTAGCCTCAGCTAGCAGTTCAGCGACACGCTGCGACACTAGCTGGTCAATGTGGACTGGGTTCACAGGTGGAGGGTTTTGTGGAACAGGACCATTCTCAGAACGGTCATTCACATTCGGGTTTTCTACAGTTGGGTTATCAGTGTTAGGGTTCTCAACATGTGGTGTGGTCGGGGTCGGACGACGACCTCGACGACCTGAGGCAACAACGGCAGCAGGAGCTGCTCGGTTGTTTCTAAGCGAGTTTCGTCTTGTTGCCACCATTCTATAGGCAAGAAGAACAGTTTCATAAGTTCACAATTCACGCTCTAAAAATAGAGTTGGGTTCCAAGGATCACTAATTATCGCTCAATACATAATCAAGGTCAACAAGGACAACGTTATACCGAAGCGAAACAATCAGATACCGCATCATGACTAAAGGATGCATGTTCCCATAACCATAACTCATAGGTTTCAAAAGTGGAAATACATGGAAGGATACGAAGAAATAAAAAATGATCCTAATAACGATACTAGTAAGACAACTAGGATAATCCTACATCTCGAACCAAGTACTACTTAGTTTCAAGATGGTACAAAACCATAGATTTAATATGATCTAGCCACGATTACGAGCACTCCTAAATGATTTCCAAACATCATCCATCACTCTCCATAGTGACAAAATCCCCAAACGCTGAGAGTCGCAATCCTCCCTAAGATTTACGACCTCCTTCTCCAAACCATCAACCTTGCGCTGAAGCGCTTGGTCTGCCTCCAAGGCTGTCAAGCACTCTCTATGCCGGTCTCCAACCTGCTCAAAGAGTCCCGACAGACCTTCTCTTAAGGCCATCGACTTCTTCTCTACCTTAGTCAAATCTATCCTTAAATCCTCTACACCAGTCCTTGTCACTCCATCTAATCGATCTGACAACCTACTGAGACTAATATTCTGGGATATAATCCTCCTCTAGATCAGACCCGTACCTCCATACTCCTCGGGCTCAGAAGCAATCTCTAATGGTATCTCAGATCCTAACGGGCTACCTATATAAGGTGAGTAAGGTGGCGAGTCAATGTCTAAAGGCTGTCCAGGGGACTCAGGCTCATGCAAAGGAGAACCTGGTCCTGGAGAATGTGCAGGACTCTGCAATGGAGGAGTACCCCCTTCTGGGATATCCTCATCATCCTCCTCTTGAGGATCCTCATCCTCATCAACATACTGCTCCTTAATCTCATGCTCCTCCTCAACCTCATGCTCCTCCTCGCCCTCATCCATAGGGGGAGAGTCCATGAGTCGGAGTCTCTGTGCAGGTAAATCCTGAGGTGGTACACTAGGAGATCTAGGCCTCCTAAGACATGATGATACTGGTAGTGATGACAGAGGAGAGTGGGCTGCTAAACGGATAGGTGATGATGGTGGTCTCACGGACATGCGGGCAGTGCTATAAGCAAGCCTAGGAGTCTGTGCTCGCGCTAAAACCTGATGTAAAGTGAGCTGCCTAGACGAACTAGGACGATCTGATGATGATGAACTAGTGTGACGGGCAATCTCATAAGGATCACCCTGCGCAACCGTCATTAGAGTCAATGCTGGCGAACTAGCTACAACAAGGACCTCCTCAGACACATCAAAAGCTAGTGAAGGCATAGTCTGTGACAACGGCATAGGGTAGGTATAAGTGTTCGAAACAACCAGTTCTAACAAGCGCATCAACTTAACCCAAAACATATATCATATAATGAAAGCTTTAAAAGTAGAGATACCGCATTACTCAAATTATGCCTTTAATAAAACACATAAGTTTCGTTCCATCACATAATCCCATATCAAATCAATCGAGTTCAAAATTCCAAAATCATAATATACCGTTTACTCGAATCAAATTCCGTAATATCTCGATAATCACATCTCATTTTCCAAAACCAATAATCGTATCTCATTTTCCAAAACCAATAATCGTATCTCATTTCCGAAATCAATAATCATATCTCCATATCATAACGTTTCCATAATCAGTTCACAATATCCCTTAACATATCATTTCATAATTCAATTCACAGTTCATACCATAATCAAATAAGAAGCTTCGGCTTGGCAAGCGGGCGTGCGTCGGTCGAGGATCAATTTTTCTCAAAAGTGGTTATTGTTTAGGGTTTATAAAATACCTAAGTCTCTATAACCTGGCTCTGATACCAATCTATAACACCCCCAAATCTCGGTACAGCGGAAGACTTAATCAAGTTTTCGGGGCGTTACTTTTGGATTGGTATCGCACACAAGTATAGCCAAAAGATAGTCATTTAATATTCAAAACCAATCCCAAATTTAAGTATTCAAAACATTTAATCCAAAATATAAATATTAGGCCCAAAACATGATTTATTAAGATAGGTCCCCATAGTTTATCAGAGTCGGAAAATGATCCTTGAACCACGCCTCCATGCCAAGCTTCCACTGATCAAGTAATCCAAACATCTCTCAATTACCTGATAAATCATGCTAAAAGGTCAGCTTACGCTGGTGAGTTCATAGGTTTAAGTTCAACAAAATCATAGTGGACCTGTAAGAGTTGATTTGCTATGCAAGACCTAAGATAGATAAATACCGTTCACACATGATCCTACCCGGATCTCCAATCAAATCCCGCATCTAGGGATTACTCGGGCCCCTGCGACTCTAGTCCAGCACTGATGTGGCAAAATCTATAACAGTTGCCAACCCCGAACTAGGTCGATGTAGAAGTCTATTCTTAGCTAGGCACGGTTAAACCTAGACTAAGGCAACAACTACAGCACAACTATCTATACAGTCAAGCACATAAGCAAATCCAAATAGTTTTTACGGTCCAAAAACAGTAGCATGATTCTCACCCCAAAATAGTTCGAAACGTAGTTAAAACGTATATAAAAGTGGGGCTATGAAACTCACCTCAAGCAATCAACGCACAAATAAACACTAGCAGAAGATAACGGTATCACAGCACAGCAACTATCGACTCGGCACAACCTATTAATGTAGACCAAACTTAATATATACAGTCCTCAAAATCAACGTTATCTACCCCAATGTATTTCGTTTCGTTATTTCCAAAATGTCTCGTTTCACCATTTAATCCTAGTGTTTAGTATTCCTCATGTGGGTGTATCGACTCAATATGATGCCATGAATGCACTCAAACAACGAATATATTACGCTTCACAACACAATATGCAACTCCATTCAACACAATATGTGACTCAATGCGACACAATGAGACGTCTAAGCGATAAGCTCCATAGTCCAATAAGTTTCGGAATAAACAGTAGACCTTATCGAATTCGTCAACTCGATAAACTCAATTATTCATTCGTATCGCTTATTATTCCATAAATCAATCGTATCCTAAAGAGTCATAAGGATAAGTCACCCATTAATAAGGTTACCCAACGTACCTAGCGGGCTCTTATTAGATTCGTCAACCTAATAAGTCTGCTACCCACGTGGATCAACACTATTAATGTTAGGTTATCCGTAACCCACGCACACAACGTAAGCAATTAAATACTTAAACTAATATTAAATGTCCACAATTGATATTTATTGATAAACGTGTAATCGAAACATTAATTACTTATTTATTGCAAAACATTTCCAATTTAGTCGTTAGTTTCCGTTTAAAAATAGTAAATAACAAGATAAGGCTTGTTATCGACAATTTTGGTACAAAAGCCCATTTATTATTCCCATTTCATAGTTTATTAGCATTTTCATATATATATATATATATATATATATATATATATATATATATATATATATATATATATATATAGGGGAGGGTTAATGTGAGATCAAGCTTAAAGTTGTAAAAATAAGATCAAATCTAAAAAACCACTAAAACATTTATAAATAACAATTTTAGCAATCATACACAAAAGAAATAATATTTTAATACAAATTAACATTTTAGCAACTAATAACCAAATGATACATGATTTGGATTAGTGATACATCTGATACACATTACGCTAATAAATATTCCAAAACCTGATACACATACAAAAACCTGATACACATTAAACTTCTAATCAAAGTGTATCACCTAGGTTTCGTAAATTTTAAAAAGAAATCTATCGAAACTTTTAACAATTTTAGTTTTAGTAAATAAAAAAATTATTTTTATTGTAAGGAGAGTATCTCTTGTCAAATTTTAGTTCGATCTCATTTTAACAACTTTAAGTATGATCTTATTTGATCTAGATTATATATATATATATATCTATACATTATATATAAGAGGAGGCATGCCACATAAAATGCCACTTGGCATCCCATAATGCCAAGTCATATTTCCATGTCATCATTAATAGCAATTAATTCCATGTGGTAATTAAAATTCGTTTTTAATATTTACATGTCATAATTTTATTTTCCACCTAAGCATGTATTAAATTCGGATTAATTAGTTAAAAAATGACAATAGAGAGATTTGAACATGGGGTGTTTGTACCATTAACACACATGCTAACCACTAGAGTAACTCAATTTAAACCTAAACGTTCTATATTAGTTTTTTAACTCAATGAGATCACCAATCGTACACACAATTACCATGTTTGTGGGGTACAAGTTTAGAGAGATAACAGTAAAAAATTGATTAATTAGGCTTAAATTATGTACGAATCCACCTTTTATTTTAATACTGTACATTTATAATTTTTGCTTAAAATTAATGGTGTACCTTAATTAACGATAATTACTACTGTACCTTTATACTGAACCGTAATACCCTACGGTTCACCGTAAAATACACCGTACGGAGGAGAATATATATTACATATCTATATATATATATAT
>BPTQ01000001.1:65157516-65196029 GCA_019973895.1 Chrysanthemum seticuspe | reverse complement strand
GCCATCATCAAACAAGCTCCTGGTATGTGGCATGTGAGATCTATCAAATAGATCAACCATGTGACAACTGAACAGAAACAATGGGGAGATTCAATCTTTTGAATCAATCCTGGTTCAGGTTATGGATTGACGGATACCTTTGAAAAACCGGTCTTTGTGCTTAATAACTCTTTTCTTTAGCACATCGACCGTGTACTAATTTTTCAAACCAAAAGGTGTTTTTATGATTGATAATTGATTTTCAATAAAACCTTCGTTGTATTGCAAAAACAATTTCTATTGAGCAATACACGATTGTTTTTCAAATCTCTTTTCATCAATCAGTGGACTTAAATTCGCTGGTTCACTCACTCCGTGTTGTCTTCTTTGAGACGTTCCGGTTTGAGAACAGCTAGAGCAGCTGCGAAACCCTGTCAAGGAAATTCTTAGGAATTATACCTGATCACAGGCAGTACATGTACTGATCAACGGGGAACCGTGGGCCGTGTACCTCAATTCAACTAAAGTGGTCAAAGACACTTTTGTACACTTTATTGCTAACTGTTGTATGCAGGTACACCCGACGTTTGCAGCTGGTCAGAATGAAGCGGTCAATCCATAGCCGCATGCTCACACGATACATTCTTCTCTCAAGAAATCATGATAAGTGCATCAATGACTCTGATATTTTCACTCCATGCTTCTGCTACGATGCTGCCAATATCATGAATCAACGAAAGCTTCCGCTACTCTGATGAGAAGATATCATGATCCAGAATGTGAGCATGTCGGTCCAAAAGTCACAATATCACATAATACCAACACCACAATGGATGTCTCAAAGATTTTTGTTAGCTGATGGTCTCAAAAGCTGGTTCAAAAGTATTATCACGTGGATCAGTAAAAGACCTCCACTTTGAGTAACCAAACATGCAATGTGAAGAATCAATGACTACGAGCTTAGGAGCAAAGGACTACATCAAGAATGCAAGATCAATTGTTAATGTAATATCTATTTGTATTCAATGTAATTTTGGTACATGATTGAGGTGACCTCCCTTAGGGGGAGATTGTTAGGAATTAGAAATTCCAGGTATTAAAGAGTCGGTCACCTCAAGTATATGTAATCATTAGAAAGCTCGTAGTCGTAGTTCTTTTAAGTTAAGTAGTATTTAGTTAAGTAACACCGTGGAGGACGGACGGGTCTTTACCCACTGTATGCCTGATCCACAACCCGATGTGTGGCGTTTTATGTAAGACTATAAATACTCTCTACCTCCCAAGGTAGAGAGTTGGAGCTCATAATAATATCTTTCACTTTCTCTCACTAAGTTCCCTAAACCTCTAACTTTCTCTCTCTAGAATTCCATTCATACGCCACTTTGTGTTATGGTTTGATGTGTATGTGAAAACTAATATCCTACACCATCATGCTGAGCTACTGTTATTGAAAAAGCGTGAGCGACTTGGAAATATTCATGGAAGGGTGAATCTCAGATGGTATATCTGAATGAACAAAATAGACAATTAATCGCGCATATTGGTGTTTTACGCATCGCGTGCATTAACAGCTGGAATTATCGAAATTTGATCGCAAATTTAAATTTGCTATTACCTTGTAGTGGTTATAGTTGCAGGTAAAACCATAATACCAGCACCAATTACAGATGTATTTAAATTAAACACAGCCCCATATAACCCAGATCCAAAATCATGATTATAAAAAATTAAAGAGTTAAACAAACAGAGGTTTCTATGGTTGTCAATAATACTTTCTATGCTTCTATCTCTACAACCTATAACATATTTATTTAATCTCATGAACGGCAACGGCTAAAAGTTTAACTAAATCCTACCCGTTGTAGAAGATGAGATCTGCTTCAGGTCGGTTACTTTTTTCTGAATATCATCTTTATCACACCCGTTGTAGAAGAGTTATCCAGATCTGCTTCATGTCGGTTACAACTGCGAAGGTCGGCTGGGCATGAGATAAATCTGGAACACTGGTGTGATAACGATGAAACGGCTTGTGTTTATCTACCCGCCAGCCAACATCAAAGATGGTGGTCTATCTGGACTCAAACCAAGCCCACAACAAAAAATAAACACCGACCAGTAGTTAGAAAAAGTCACATTTGCAACGCACGTGCCCATGAAAACTTTTTTATACGCCACCACATTGCAGATTAAGTTTATATATGAATTGGGGAAAGGTAAAACATGACTGCTTTATCTTCTTGTAAAATGTTTTTGCTATGTTGCATTGTTGGACAAGTAGCGTTTTATTGCAAATGACTAATTTACATATGATAGCTTTGTCAATCAGTCAGTATTGATTCACATAAAAACTTACATGTTCGTATGTCAAATTTGGAAAGGAAACCAAAATGAAAACTAGTTTGTATGCATTTTTTTGGTAATGTGACTGCTTATACTCATTTTCTTACACGGGGTCACGTAATTACTTTTTGCCTTAATTTGTGTCAAACATAATGAAACAAAACTTGTAATATTTGGAAAAAGGCATGTTAGTAATTATTTTGACACCTTTACGTGAAAAAAGTATCTGCTCAAAGTTTTTGAAGCTACTAAGGGTGTGTTTGTTTTTTAAAAAAAAGTCTTACTAGCCCTCTTACTCTTACCAGTAAGAGGTGGGCAGACGTTTTTGTTGTTGGTTTTTTTCTTTTGAGTCAGACCCAGTTAGACATATAACATCTTACTCAGTAAGAGGTGGGAGATTTGTCTTACTGGCTCTTACTCTATAAGAGATTGAAAACGTGTGTTAATTAACTATGTTATATTTATGATAAAAAGTCTTGATTCATATTTACATAAGTTACTTATTATCGTATTGCGTTAGTTTAATAAATAAATTATGGATACGAGCATTTAAAATCATTCGACAATTATACAAAAACAAACAACATTATTTTGTCCAGATTTAGACTTTGTAGCCACCTCTTACCAGTAAGATGTGGTAGTCAGATTCAGACCTAAAACATCTAAATGAAACAAACACACCCTAAGATTCATAGTATTGTTTTACAGTTGTAGTTTGTTATTGAAAGTCAATGGAATCTTGTTGAAAGATAAGCAACAAACTGGTTGTAATTTCATTGTTTGGAATGTTTTGTCATAGAATAGTTAAGTTTCGAAGCATGTTGTTTGAAATTGTGTCGTGGTACTGGTTTGTGTAACTAGTATTGATTTCATTATCGGATGTTAGGATATAACACATTTTTGCGGAATGCGAATTTTGGTGTTATTTGGACTCCAAAATATTTGCTATCACAACTATGCAATCGTGGGAAAAAGTGCGTTGCTCGCATAGTAAACGAATGAGTTTTGATTCCAATTCCGTTATGCTGCACTCTAAGACTTTAAACTTGATTTTTTTTGGAAAGTTTGAGTCGAAATAGGTGAATCGTTTGGTCACAAAGTATTTTGGTACAGCAATTCATTTTGGAGAATTTGTTGTCAAAACTGCGCATTCATGGGAAATGCGTTGTTCACGTGGTAAACAAATGTTTGAGCCTAATTTTTTTATAGAGCTCGTCTAAGACATTAAACTTGATTTTTGGAAATTTTGAACTTAAATGGGTGAAACATTTGGGTTACATTATTTATTTTGGTACACCAATTCAGTTTGGACTGGTATGTTGTCACAACCGCGATGTCGTGGAAAAAAAGTGTTTTTTGCATGGTAACAAATGAGTATTGCATCAAATTTTTTTTTCGGTGATTAGGTATCAATGAAACATCTTAAACTTGATTTCGAAAAAAATACATAAATAAATAAATAAATAATGTTGAGCTTAAACGGAAGAATCAGATGATCGTAGTTTCTATTTTAGCATAACATTTTTTTCCAAGCGGCTTATATATATTTTTTTGTGCTGATATTTATGTTGAGTGGATGTTGTTTGGTACAACATTTTTTTTGGTTGTTATAATACAAAATAAGTGATATTTTGTACAATGTTCCACACAAAATTGTTTGTTTCATTTAGTACAAAATAATGTGGCAAAGTAGTGCCTATGTAAAGTTGTTTTGTGCGATTTGTGCAAATAATTTTGTAACATGAGAATAAACAAGACGCTCGATTTTGTATCGAGCATTGTAAGTTTGGATGTTTCAAATATTCTTTTGTGAATATTGTTGCAATAATCAAACTACTTGTTATTCTAGAAAGATGAATAATCGTCAAGAGTTGTTATAACTCATAATGCTAATAATCGAACGGTTTGTCATATGTAAGAAATGACTATGTGTTGAATATAACCGTGTAGGACATTGTGAAATGTCAAGAACGAACACACATATAGATGACAACGAATTACGTTGGTTTATGTAACTAACTTGAACGGTGTGATTGTCATCCAATGTAAGCTATTATCCATTCGCTAAGTTGGACATATTTTGATTGTGTAAAATGATTACACACTGATTTTATGTGATTATAATCACATAATAAATTTTGATAATCATATAATGATAAGAGATTAAATGTGATTATATATATAATCACAAGTGAATTGGAATGACATGTTATAAGTGTAACACTTACACATATAACTTATGGGATGTTGGAATCACTCCTAAACCTTATTCAAGTGTTAGTGATTCATATGTAATAGTTAGCTTAATATGACCTTTATGTTTGTTATTAAGCTTAGGCTTATGTAGAAGGCCCATAAGCCTAGGCCAAGCCCAATAAGGAAAAGGATGGGAACTTGGAGTGTTGCCCTAGTTCCCTCCTACAAATAGTCTTGTAAACCTTCTATTGAAGGTTGGTTGTTCACATTTACATTTACTCTTAAGCATAATCTTTCACATAGTCCTACGCGTAAGTGTGTGTGTGTTCATCCGCCTTCTCTTCATCTCTACTTCTTCATATTGATGCTTGTATTACTAATATGGTGACCTAACAGTGGTATCAATCGCCAAATAGTTGAGTGAAAAGAAGTTGTTTTTTTGAAGCTTTTGGTATTACGCGTAAGTCACGGTTCAAAAACTTGTTCACGTTTAAAAACTCATTTTTTACACTTTTCAATCCAAGATTCTTGTACTTTCAACGTTTTTAAGTGTTAAAATTTCAGTTTTAAGCAAAAAGTTTCAAACTTTACGTGTTTTTCCTTAGTTTTAAACTTGGTTTTATATGCGTGTTCATCGTTACGCATAAGGTATTTTGAAGTTTTGGATCATCAAGTTTCACACGTTTGAAATATTTTGGTGATATTGAAGCTGTTTCATCACAAAAAATCTGGTTTAGAAACATCTTTGGGCAACAATCATTTTTGGTAAAGTTCTACGCATAACGAAACCCTAAATTTACGCATAAGAGTTCCTTGGTTTGATCTTCAGTTTCGTGGATTACTCAGTGTTTTTCTTGCTTGGATAAGCCTGAAAACACTTCGAATTTGGATATCTTTTGCACTGTGATAATGTAAAAGATCTTTTGGGTAAAACCCTAATCTTACGCGTAAGCTCAACCCTTACGCGTAGAACTCCTTACGCATAAGATTCATCTTACGCCTAAGCTTTGTCTTACGCATAAGTTAATCCTACGCCTAAGTTTTCTACGCTTAACTTTCTGTTTACGCATAACTTTAGTGTTTTCTCATTTCTCACGCGTAAGCTAATCTTACACGTAACTATTGCTGTTACGCGTATCTTTGGTGTTTTTACGCATAAGTGGTACTTTGCTTTTCTGTGATTTCTACGCCTAAGGATACTTCATCAACAACGGTTTCATTCGACTACAAAGATCCATTTAACAACACAAGTTGTCAACATGTCTCAACCTCCATACTCTAACTACTTTCCTTACATGTATAATCAAATACAACAACAACAACAACAACAACAACAACAACAACTAAGTCCACAACAGCAACAATTCAATCAACAACAACAAATTTATCAACAATAATTTAATCAACAACATACTCCACAAATGGTTCAACCAGCACCTAGTCTTCAAGTACAACCTTACACAAACTTCTACAATCAACATCCATCAAGGAATACTATGAAGGAACCATCATGGTTTGGCAAGATGTGTGAAGCCTTAAGCAGCCAACAATCAATTCATGAAGCTGGCTCACTTGATAGACCTCCAATGCTCACTCCCGGGAATTATGATCAATGGGTGATAAGATTCTTTAGGTTTTGCGATCTAAAGAAGCCACATGGAAAGTTGTAAAACCCTAAAATCGCGAACACGTTAAATGACTATTATACCCCTTATCGTAAAAACATTCGTAAAGTAAAAAGGAACTCGTTAAAAATTGTTACATATTTAATTACACAAGACTTACAAAATAAAACTTATAGTTATAACATAAATGATTATCACACATCAAATGTCACATGTACCTACTTAAAAATTAAAATAGATATAATGCACAAGTATTATGGGAAGGTGAATAAAAGGTATGATTTGTTTTTGCTCCCCTTTGATCGGCTGACACAAAAAAACGCCTAAGCCTTAATTGGCTCCTAAATTTACTCTTCCATATCACAATAAAATCCTCACTTAACTCATTCAAAATAAACTCACAAGAAACCCTATTTTCACCCAAAAGAAAATGACGGCAACCAATAAATCTCCTCCCTCCCATTCGAATTTCAAGCTCAAGCAATTCGTAAGGTGCTCTCAAGGGTGTGGTGATCGCGTTAGGTTCGTTAAGGATAGGTGGGTCGTGGGTTGCTGCTGTGATTCGCAAGGTCGAGGCTGTTGTGGACCTTAGAAGCTGTTGTTGTCATGAGTTTTGTGCCACTGTCGAAAGCCTGAACCATTTTGATCTTGTCCGTCTTCCATTCGTACTATAAGAGTATGCATCCTCACAACTAAATTCATATTTCTTCTTATTTCCTTAAGTTCTGTCGTGGCCTATTCATGTGAACGCATGCTTGAAATTTAACATAATCACCACATATAATAACAAGATTTGTTGCATGAAATCCTAAGAATAGCACACGTTAATAATAAAGGGAATGGACGGGTATTCGACCACAACAAATCTGTTAGAACACATACATGTGTCGACCCATATACTTGTTACATTAAATCTGTTTTTGACCTTTAATAAATCGACCCATCTTCATATTTCATTGTCATGGTACCAAGCTAAAAACGAGAAATATACACGTGTGTACATCTTGGTTATTGGTGGCGTTAGTAAGACTTAAAAATGGATCTCGAACTGTTTCACATATGTCGCATGGAATAACAAATGAATAACAAATTAAGTCTTTCAAACCATTTGCATGTTAATGAGGATCTGCTTTGGTCTCCTGTGGAATGAATGTATGCAAATTAAACATCACATGGAATGACACGTTAAAATACCACATGAATTAGTAAAAGGCTATATATATATATATACGCCCATATGAGATCTTTTATTGGATTCTTGTGACCTTCATATTCGACCAAATGCATGTTAATGTCTAAACCTCCACATAAAATAATGAGTTTTGTCACAAGAAATCATGTATAAAATCACTTAAACATTGAATGGAGTGGGTCTCGATTTGGTATTGATTTGTGTCGAATGGGTTGGGAAAACATATAAATATGGGTTAAATGATGTGTTTTCGAGGGTGTTCACGGGATTTATGGGTACGTTTTTCGGCTTGTGGCAAGTGCGTCGGGGAAGTTGAGGCGGGGGTTAATCATTATGCATATTTACTATGTCCTTTGAGTCGCGAGTCATCTTAAACATGTAACGAAACTCAATATGGAAGATTTTGTATAAATACTAACCACATATCTTACTTAGAATGTGATATAGAGTTAAGTTATATATTTAAGATTAATTACACTTTAAACCTTCATTTTTGAAAATTGTCGCATGCGAACCTTACGCTTTTAGGAATTGACATATTAAACCTAACTATGGTAAGTTACATATTAAACCCTAAACTTTGATAATTGTCATACTTAACCTTAGACTTTACTAATATGCTATTAAAGACACTAAACTATGATATTGGTTACGTTAAACCATACGGGAATTATTCAAGTTATTTATATATGGAAACTTACTAAATATAAAAACCTGCCATTTATGGAAAGTTACTAATTATGGAAACCTGCCTAAAATATAAAGTTACTTAAAATGGAAAGTTACTAAAAGTGGAAACTTGCTAAAAATGGAAAGCCGTCTTAAATGAGTAATTTGATTCTTATGGAACGTTATCTAATTCATATAGGTTCCGGGCGACGGGGTTGAACTCATTCGTTAATTTTGCTTTCATTGTTGATTTGCTTCGAATAAGGTACAGATATTCTATCCCTTTTCAGTAGGGGTTTCTCATGACTTTCTGATCTTTCGACTTTGTTTCGCTTATGATATTCTTTTACTATTGACCCTCTGATATTGAACCTCTGTTACTGGACCTCTGTTTCTGAACCTTTGATACTGAACCTTTAATATTAGACCATTGCTATGAACCTCTGAATTGTGAACTAATGATATTGAACTTTGATTATGATTGACTCACATACTGTATATTGTAGACCTTTTGCCTTGACCTGTCAGTTTGAGACCCGAGCCATTAACTAGGCATGGGGGTTCCATGTCCGTGTTATTGATGCACCAATGGCATGACTTTAGTGTGGTTGAGTGATGTTCCACACCGTCCCTTTCTGTTATCTGATTATGAGCTCGATATATATTGTATGGCCACTATCTGTCTGCAGGGGCGTATGGATGCATCCTAGATTTGTTCTGTTATCTGATATGTTATGATTTTTCTGGTGAATGATGTCGTGTGCAATACGCGTCTTCACAATCTGGGAGCTGATCACTCCATGTCTGTTATATCTGCTATGGTTACTATTGGTTACTACAGGCTACTATGGATATATGATTTGATTTGTTTTGTTGGCTCGTGGTGGATAACTGACCCTTTTCCTATGTTTCATTTACCCTAATCTGTTCCTTTGATATACCAGATTTATTGACTAACCTTCCTTACTTTGTTCTCTGTTCACTTTTATCATTATTGTATCGTTATATCTGTTCACTGGGCTTTTTAAGCTCAGCCGCATTTCTTTTCCTGCGGCAGGTACATAAGCTAGGAGCTGGGGATTGTTTGAGGTTGAGAGATGAGCTGATATAGAGACCATGCCTAGTCATCTTAGACTTCATTTGATTCTGTTATTATATTTCCATTTTGAAGTTTTCCTTTTGTATTTATGTATTGATAAGTCTTGTTGACTTGATATTCTTTTGAGATTTATTATAAGACTTCCGCTGTCTGATTTATGTTCATTATGTATGTTCTGATATGACACCATACTGTGATACTTCTACCCTTATCGGGTTGGGGTGTTACAAAAGTTCTTAAAGAAGGTCATTATGGAAGGTCCATTTCAGATGCCTACTGTTGTCACACCCGCTGATCCATATGTCAATCCACCAAGAGATGTTGTTAACGACATTGCAACTATCTCAGACCTCACTACTGATGAACTTCTACATTTTGAAGCCGATGAACTTGCAATGCAATACATCCTTTTAGGATTACCCAATCCAATCCTTCGAAGTGTTGATGCTCAAAAAACTGCTAAAGCAATGTGGGAACATATTCATCTTCTTATGGAAGGCACAACACTCAATCAAGAAGACATGGAATCCAAAATCTACTTGGCTTATGAACACTTCATGATTGAACCTGGAGAGACATTAGAGTCATATCATCATCGCTTTTCAGACATCATCAATGATTTGGACAAACACAATATCATCATGCCTCGAATTGCGTCAACACTAAGTTCCTAAGTAGTCTTGGTCCGGAATGGGAGAAGTATGTCATTTTTCTCCGTCAAGCTAAGAATCTTCATCATGCTTCATACGGATTGTTGTATGATTATTTGAAGCCTCAACAAAAAGAAGTTGACAAAGAAAGGGCTATCCGTGGACTCCCAGCTCCACCGTCACTTCTGGACAATCAACAACTTGCTTTGTGGGCTCAAACTAATGTTCCTCCTCTACCCGCTCCTTAACCAAATGCAACAATGACACCATATAATCCGTCACAGCAACAATCTCAAGAAACTCAATTGGTTCCATACACCAACAACACTGATCAAGCACTTTACAGTGAATCAAATGAGGATGCTGAAGCTTTTGATGCCTTACAGCAAGGATTTGTCATGATTTCTAGAGCCTTTGGTCGATATTCCAACAAATCCAACAATCGCATTCGTACCTCATCAAACACAAGGAATCTGGCTGTGGTTAACAATGGACGAGTTGAAGTTCAGAATCGTGGTAATGTTCATCAGATGGGAGGTGGTCAAGGGTTTATTGCTTTGGGTAGGAATAACATGGGAGCTCTGCAACAACAAAGGGCTCAAGTGGTTGAACAGGGGAATGCTCAAAATGGGGTTAATGGTCTTCGTTGTTATAACTGTAATGAGAAGGGTCATCTGGATAATGCATGTCCTAAGCCGAGGACAAGAGGCAGTGCTTATTACAAAGAGGCTTTGCTCTTGGCTCTCAAGGATGAAGTTGGTGGAACTCTTACCAACAAGGAACAGAGCTTTATGGCAGATGCAGACTCAGATGATGATATGGAAGACTTGCAGGCTAATGCAGCAGTGATGTTGATGGCACAAATGCAAGCTCTACATATGAGTGACACAGGCCCAGTGTATGACACTGATGGCTTGTCTCAGGTACCGGAACATAATATCCTCATTACTGATCTGATATCTCCGCCAATTTCTCCATCCGACAAGGATCATAGTGTTCAACATGAGCCATCTACATCTCATTCCGATGACTTTCAAATAGATCCCGTAGTTATATTTGATGATCAAGATAATCTTATGGTTAATATTGATAATCAAGTAGACTCCGTGGTTATATTTGAGGATCTAAATAATGATCATGTTGAGACTCACGTTGAACAAAATGAACTTGTGTCTAATAGAGAAATTGAGCTCCTGACCATAATTAAAGACCTAGAATCTCGGTTGGAAATTTGCAAAAAATTCTTGGATAAAAATGCACTGTTAACCAGGGATAATGAATGCTTAATTAGACAAATCAACTTTTTTAAAACTCAAGAAAAACGTGAAAAAGGTTTTGAAGCCGCTTTTGCTAAATCTCATCAAAACGAACAATCTTTAGAACGACATATGCGTAATATAGCCGCCTCGAAGAATGCTTTGTTGTCTCAAATAGAACAACTGAAACATGAACATAAACAGCAAATTAACGCTCTTACCTTGGAAACTCAAAAAAATAAGGCTAAGTTGTTAAATTGTCAAAAACAGTTCTCTGCATACAAAAAGCATTCAACAAAATGAATAGATGACCATCTTAAAGAAATTGTCGGCTTACAAAACAAACTTAAAGAGTTTCGAAATGTTGTTTACAAACATGGTGAGTCAATCACAACTATTCAAAAGTTTACTTTAATACCCAATCCAGATGGATATGGACCGAATCTTGCTGATTACAAACCTAAGCTTTCATCCAAAGCATTCAAATAAGATCCTGAATTTTCCAGTGCAGAATATAAAGTTGATGATTCTGTTATGAGTGTTGTTGAATATCATCGTCAAGAGGAATTCGATGCAGATGACGAGAGTCGGTCAAAAATGGAAAATGTTGTTTATAACAAACCTTTTTACTATTCAAAAGCTGTCACTTTCGTCACACCAATATATTCTTCTAACACACCAAGGATTATCACAAAAATGTCTGAGTCTTCTAATGTTACTCCCAAACCAAATTATGCACAAACTTACGGTCCTTTACCTTCCATCAGTGAAGTAAATACAAAACCTGAAAATCGTCATATTCTAAGATATTTTGACTTTTTCACGTCTGACCTTAAACTTTTAGAACATGAGATTGAATTTCATTCTGAAATAAAAGTTGAACATTTTCAATCGCCTCTGGCGCGAGAACAAAGAGATATTTTTTAGAAAAGACTTTTACCCCATGTTAAAATTTTGAAAAATTGTGCATTATATTGGGAAAGGGAATTTCATAAGGAACTTGGATTGATGAAAGTCGTTTTCGAGAAAACAGAAACATCTATTTCTAATACTAAACGTAAAAAGAAAATGTTACGAAAAGATGTTGATCGACTCTTGAAAGATATTATTTGTGCTGATATCCATAATGTTGTGTTTTTGCATTCTTTGCCATATGCATCTGATTCTATCTATGCTGATACTGTTGATTCTGTTGTAATTGTTGAGAATACTGATAATGTGCTTCAGATCGAGTCTTTAAAAGTTGAAAATGAACGATTGTCAAACGAGCTTTCAAATGCAAAATGTCGTCTTAATTGGTGTCAAAAAGATATTCACGATCAACAACTTGTTTTTCATAACAAAATCGCCCAGTTGCGTGCAAACACTCTTAATCCAAAACTTGAGCAACTGGATGATCAAAACGTGTCTTTTAAGTGTCAAATCTCAAAATATGAACAAGAACTTGCAAAAGTTAAAAAGGAATATGGTGTCATATTTGATTTACTTAAACGGACTTGTGATGAAGCATCAAACGAACTTGATCATTTTCTTGCACACACTAAAGAAGTCATGAATTTTTCTGGAAATCTTCGTTCTGAAAATCAAGAATTATTGCACATTATCCTTACGTTAAGAGAGAAGTTAGGAAAGTATGAACAAGTTCAGCCTAGCATCATTAAGAGAATTGCACCTGTAACACTTAGCAAACGTGAACCCAGATTGCCTACTGACAAAACACAAGTTACTAATGTGCTTCCCTCTACTGAAACAGGAATAATTGCCTCTTTTCCAAATGTCCACACTTCACAGCCTAGGAGCAATACAAAGAAGAATAGGAAGTTGCGACCTAAGAAAAGAACAATCAAGAATGCTGAAGTAGAAGCACACCGTAGGACTTTGAATAAGACTCACGTTGCACCCACTTTAGATATTGCGTCTGACAAATGTGATGGAAAAAGTGTTGTAACGAATGCTAAACCTTTAAGTACTTCTGATATTCAGTCTGATGCTTCTTGTGTTATTTGTCGTAAAAGTATGCTTTCTGATTGTCATGACAAATGTGTTGCTAGAGCTATCTTGTCTCGTTTACGGAATCCTAAGACTCGGAATATCTCTAGGCCCACTAATGCTTCTAAGTCTGTGCTTGGTATACCGCCCTCTTTAGATTCTAAGAAACGAATTGATGTACCTATAGCTCCAGTCTCACCTCCAAGGAATGTAGTACCACCTAGTGCATTCACTAAGACTAAAGCTAAGACTAGTTGGAGATGGCAGAAATGGATACATAATACACTAGGATTTAAATGGATGCCTAAAATTATTGATGTGTGTATTTCGAATATAACTGCTACGGAACCATCTAACTCATTGGGTTCCACATCTACTTCTATTCCATCTGTGTTGTTTGTGTGTAATGCAGGTGATACAGATCATCCTTTGGATTGTTGATAGCGGGTGTTCCCGACACATGACAGGCAACCTTAAACTGTTATCAAACTTTGTTGCAAAGTTCATTGGCACTGTCAAATTCGGGAATGATCACTTCGCAGCTATCATGGGCTACGAAGATTACATCAATGGCAACATCGAAATTAGCAGGGTTTATTATGTGGAAGGCCTCGGTCATAATCTCTTTTCTGTTGGTCAATTCTATGATGGAGATTTGGAAGTTGCATTTAGGGAGAAAACTTGTTTCATTCGTGATCTACAAGGAAACGATCTTATGTCTGGCACCCGCAATTCTAGTCTCTATACAATCTCAATGCAAGACATGATTGCTTCATCTCCCATCTGTCTACTCTCAAAGGCTACATCTACAAAATCTTAGCTATGGCACCGTCGTCTTTCCCATCTAAACTTTCAAACCATAACCAACCTTGCTCGACACAAACTTGTTGAAGGTCTCCCGAGATTCCGGTATTCTAAAGATCACCTATGCTCAGCTTGTGAACAAGGGAAAAGCACTCGTGCTCACTTTCCTTCAAAGGTGGAATACAGCACTCAGCATGTACTGCATCTTCTTCACATGGATTTGTGTGGCCCGATGCGCGTGCAAACGATTAATGGAAAACGCTACATATTGGTAATTGTTGATGACTACTCAAGATGGACTTGGGTCTACTTTCTTCGAAGTAAAGATCAAGCTCCACAGATGATCATCACCTTTCTCACGAAAATTCAAGTTCAGCTCCGGAACATAGTCCACCAAATCAGAACAGACAAAGGAACTGGATTTTTAAATCAAACTCTTCGGGAATTTTATGAGAAAGTGGGAATTGAGCATCAAACATCCATTGCACGCACACCAGAACAAAACAGAGTTGTTGAAAGACGAAACTGTACATTAGTGGAAGCTGCCATAACGATGTTAATCAATGCTAAACTTCCAGATTACTTGTGGGCTGAAGCTGTCTCAACTGCATGCTATACTCAGAACCACTCAATGATTACAAAACGTCACAACAAAACACCTTTTGAGCTTATCCACAACAGAAAACCGAATCTCAAATACTTTCATGTATTTGGATCCCTTTGCTATCCGAATAATGATCGTGATGACATTGGTAAGCTTAAAGCCAAAGCTGACATTGGAATCTTTATTGGATATTGTGATAATTCAAAAGGTTACCGGATCTGAAATCGTCGTACAAAGCAAGTTATGGAAACGATTCATGCACATTTTGATGAGCTTACGGAAATGGCTTCTGAGCATAACAGCTTAGAACCCGGTCACAACCGTTTAAACTTCCCTCAAACCCCATCATCAGCTGAACCAAGCCCTAGCTTACACGTCAACAAATGGAAAGACTATTTGCTCCTCTGTTCAGTGACGATATTAATGAACATGCTTCAGGTGTATCCGATGTTTCCGCTGCTCAACCTGATACTACTCTTATACCTGATACACCTGCTACAACAACTACTGTTGCAGAAGCACCACCAGTTGAATCTACAACAATAGTTGAACAAACTGCTTCCAACGATGCTGAACCAGCTGCTGATGTTCTTAATGAAGTACCCCCACCTGCAGATTTTGAACCAAATGCGTTCTTTAACCCGTTTGCCAATGAAACTGCTGCACCTGATGTCGCGGAATCATCCACAAACCATTTGAATCCTCAGAATCTGCACAACGTATACCAACATCAACCCTCTACACATCGTTGGACAAAGGCCATCCTCTAGAGAATATTATTGGCAACCCGAATCAACCAGTCTTTACGAGACAACGTCTTCACACAGATGGTGAACATTGCATTTATGCACTCACTGTCTGCCAATATGAGCCTAAAAACATTAAAGACGCAATGACAAAAGACAACTGGATTAAATCCATGCAAGAAGAACTCAACCAATTCAAACGTCTTGAAGTATGGGAACTGGTTGAAAGACCAACAGGAGTCTACGTCATTGGTCTCAAATGGATTTGGAAGAACAAATTGGATGCTGAAGGGAATGTAATCAGAAACAAATCACGTCTGGTGGCTAAGGGTTATCGACAGGAAAAGGGTATTGACTTTGAAGAATCATTTGCTCCGGTTGCTCGTCTTGAGGCTGTTCGGATATTTCTTGCGTTCGCGGCTCATATGAATATAACGGTCTTTCAGATGGATGTCAAAACTGCTTTTCTGAATGGGCAACTGAAAGAAACAGTTTATGTCAGCCAACCAGAAGGATTCGTTGATGGTCTCAAACAAGCTCCTCGGGTGTGGTATGATAAGCTACCATCTTTCCTCATTGCCAATAATTTTACCAAAGGTTCGGTCGACCCAACTCTTTTCATACAATATCACGGGGCACGTATTTTAATTGTTCAAATTTACGTGGATGACATAATTTTTGGGTCAACACATAAAAAGTACTCAATCGCTTTTGCAAAACTAATGAAGAAACATTTTGAAATGTCCATGATGGGTGAACTTACGTTTTTTCTAGGACTGCAAGTTCATCAATCACCCCGTGGTATTTTCTTGAGTCAGTCCAAATATGCCCTTGAAATTCTTAGCAAGTTTGGAATGCAAACCTGTGACACCTATGCCACACCAATGGCTCATACCAAGAAGCTAGATGCTGATTTACATGGGAAATTGGTGGACCCTACCAAATACCGAAGTATTATTGGGTCTCTCATGTATCTAACAGCTAGCAGACCTGATATTGTTTTTCCCGTATATCTTTGCTCCCGTTATCAGTCGAGACCAACTGAAACCCACCTCTCTGAGGCTAAAAGAATCCTCCGATACATCAAGGGAACCATTAATTTGGGGATCTGGTATCCGAAGGATTCTGGTTTTGAACTAATAGCTTTTTCAGATGCTGATCACGCAGGATGCTTAGACTCTCGGAAAAGCACTTCAGGCACATTGCAATTTCTTGGTGATAAACTGGTGTCATGGCAATCGAAGAAGCAGGATTGTACATCGTTGTCCTCAACAGAAGCAGAATATGTAGCCATGTCGGCGTGTTGTGCTCAAGTCATTTGGATGAGAACACAACTCAAAGACTATGGTTACGTATTTGACAGAATCCCGATGTACTGCGACAATCAGAGTGCTATTGCCATCTCGTGCAACTCTGTTTAACATTCGCAATCAAAGCACATCGATCTTCGATATCATTTCATCAAGGACCACGTGGAACAAGGTACTGTTGAATTATACTTTGTGGGAACAGAATACCAATTGGCAGATTTCCTCACCAAAGCCTTAGCTCCTGCTAGGTTTAATGAGTTGGTCCACCGGATTGGTATGCGGTGTTTGACTCAAGAGGAACTGGATGAACTCTTAAAACATTCTTAACAACCAGTCAAACACCAAAACCTCTTTTGTAAATATTTTTCAAAAACAAAATACGAAATTATAAAATCAGATGAAACAACAAAAATATTCTTCTATCTCTATTTCTTTAACATGGCAAGTACAATTCCTCCGTCAACACTCAAATCTTTCAAAATTCAGTATTTTTTTCGATCAAGTGTTGAGGGGGAGAAAATTAATATTTTTCAGGCTCAACAAAACCTTGTACTTGCATGTTACCTTATCCCGGTTGTTTCTTTAATAGTGGTGGTCACATTTATGGTTTTTCTGACACTCCTCAGACTAAAATTTATAAACTTTCATTATTTCTTAAGTCGAGGGGGAGTATCGTCAAATTTCTTTCCAAATATCCTTCGTTTGGTAACCAAAATGGAAGTTAAAGGCATTGGATGAAAATGGAAAAGGTGAAGGGACTAAAACTGTCAAAATCTTAAAGTTATTTTTAATAAAACTCCTCACCTAATTCATTAAATTCACTTCATTTAATATCTCACCAAACTTAATCCTACGCCTAACATTCGATCTTCAAATCCGTGTTTTGGATCATCATTCTGTAAATGGTTTTATAATCTTAACATGTTTTTAAACAATGGTTTTGATTTTTACACGAATCCAACGGTTGAAAGATGAGTTTGAGAGTGATTTGTGTTCTACGCATAAGCAATGAACACAAATCCTTCATTCATGTGTTTTTGTTAATGAAAATGATTTTAAAATGTCTAAACAATCATACCTTAACTATTTTCATCAAACATAACCACCCAGAATCACGAATTAAATAAGTTTTGAAAACTAGGGTTTATGCGTATATTTGGGGTTTTACAAATGAGAATGTTTTTTTGGTTAAAAAGATAGTTGAGTGATGTTGTTCTTATGGTGAATTGATGATATCTAGGCTCAGAACCAACCCAGAAACACTAATTGATCTTTAATTAGAAACTAGGGTTTAAGTTCATACGCATTTGGGTATTTTTGATTCACTTAAATTCTGATGTTAAAACTTGGATAGAACTACTCATAAGGCTTCTTAGACCTCCCAGAATCATTTTGGTGCAATTTCTATGGCTAGATTACTTACTCGTAAAAATTGAACCTTAGGGTTTAGGTTTACGCATAAGTGTTCTTATGCGTAAGTGTTAAATGTGTATTCATGCTATGATCTGATGGTGAATGAATGTATGTGTTAATATTGGTGCTATGATGATCTTATTTCAGGTTTGGTACTCGTTAAAATTCAGAATCAAGGTTGTTTGACATCTACGCATAAGGATCACCTTACGCGTAGCATGTTATGCGTAAGAGAAATCTTACGCGTAACTATTACGCGTAAGGTTCTACATAAGGGACTACCTATATCCTGTGAAGGATATGCATAAATAGTGATCTCTACGCATAAGGTTGACTCTTACGAGTAAGCCTTACGCGTAAGGTTTATATACGCTTACGCGTAAGCTCTACGCATAAGGTCCCCTTTTCCTACGCGTAATATTTCTTACGCGTAAGTCAAGATCCTACGCATAAGCTTGCGTTTACGCGTATATCACTCCTGTTTACGCATAAGCTTGCCATTTCTACGCCTAAGCCTTCTTTAACCTTAATTATGAATTGTTACGCGTGCAAACTTGTAAATAAATAAATCATAACGCCACGAAACCAATAATGTCACTTTAAGCTTAAATGTTTAACAAGTTGTGAATAATAAGTGAAAACATGGACTTTAAAACTTAAAGTTAATCAAATCACGAAACTTATCACGACGTCATTGGACTATTGGACAAAACAAGTGACATTGGACTCGTAACAATCATCGACATATCATATTCAATAAATAGATAGACAATAAAACCATCTGTTGACTAACATAATGTCTTTCGATATGTTGGTTCTTTTGGCTAAATATCTTTCAGATCACGACATGGAAGCTCAAATGCAGAATGTAGATGCACAAAATGTTCTCACCGTTGCTGATATCTTCCCGAATGGTTATCCAATGAAGATTGGAAAGAACAACCTTCGTGTTGATTTTGATACCCTCACCTGCTTAGAGTCTTCTTGCTTAATTGCTTTGGATATTCTAAAGAACCATTCTTATCAGAATATGCTCACCAACTCTGCCACAGTTCCGGAAATCTACATACAGCAATTCTGGCACACAATGAAGCAGATCAAAGGGCAAAATGTTGTGAGTGTGACTCTCAATCACAAGCAAGTCACCATCACACCAGCAGACTTGCGGGCCATTCTCCTCATTCCTGTCATTGAACCAACTGAGTACAACGCTACGCCTTCTGAAGAGGTCGTTCTGCAATTCAGGATCGACATCGGTTATGACGAAGCTACAGGGGTAATTACCAAGCACTCTTACGTTGATATGAAGAATATCCCTCAGCCATGGAGAACCCTCTTCATCATCATCACAAAATCTGTTTCTGGACGGGATAGTGGTTATGAGCATCCCAAGCTCATGGAACTACAGATTTTTTGGGCTTTGGTCAACATGAAACATATCGAAGTTGAAGCTCTGATATGGGATGACATGATGTCTTTCCTCAAAAAGCGAGGCACCAAGATCCCATACATCAGATACACAAAACTGCTGATCCAGAGAGCTCTTGGATTAAATCCCGATATTCCCTTGAGACTCGACGACCCAAACAATCACTCCATGTTGTACGAACCTACTCTAACAGTCAGATTTAAGGAATCAACAACAAAGAAACAAGGTGTTGTGCTGCCGGATCACCTTCTCTCTGATGAAATCAAACAGCTTTACTCATACAAAAGGTATCTGGTAGCAGTTGATGAAGGCAAAGTTGGTTTTCTCGATGACAAGTCTTCTGGCACACCTACTAGGAATACCAGGAGAGGCAGTGCAGGAAGTGTTGCAAGCACTGAGAGTAAAAGAAAATTCCTTAAGAGGAAACCTCCACTCAAAAGGAAAGTTCCCTCTAAGGAAGTTGTTCCTATTCCCATTCCCAAATCTGAACTGCAAAGAAAGCTAGTGGATGAAAGCTCTGATGAAACCGAATCAGACGAGGAGGTCACCTACTCTGAAACTTCAACCGATGTCACTCCAACAGTAACTAAACCTCCAAGTCCAAAAGATGACCAAGGGAAAGGGAAGACTCCAGTACTTGAGCAAGAAAAGGAAAGCTCAGATGAAGATCCACTGGACACTGACTACAGGAAGAAGTTCAAAATCATTAGACTCCAACACAAGGCAAAAGAGTTTGAACAGGAACAAATGCGTGGCCCCGGAGGGTCAAGTGGTGGTGCCCAATCTACACCAATTCCTGATGCGGTTAATCAACCCGATAAGGGAATTGGTTCCACCACTCTTGAGCAACAACAGAAGCGCATGGAGGATTCTATTGATTATGACATTGAGGAACCAGAAACGGAAAAGTATGAGAAAGAAAAAGCTGATGAAGAAGCTAGGATTCAGGCTGAAGAAAAGGATAAAACTGGTCAAGATGACGAAGTGAACTATGATGATTTTCTTCTCAATAGTCCAACTCGTTCCAAGGAGAAAACTTCTGAACCTCCTAAGGACCCTGAACCTCCTCATGACTCTTCATCATCAGATTCATCCTCTCACTCTTCACCACCACCATCCAGAAGATCAACCAAATCCACATCCAAATCTGTAATGAAGCCAACGGACTCTTGGACTTCTCGGGCAAAGACAAGGATCATTAAAGCTGTCAACCAGGTCAGGAAGAAAGACGTGCTTTACAGAAAGCTGAATTTTCTCGCTGACCAGGTTCAGTATCTTCATGACGAAAATGACAAGATGTCAGCTGAAAGGGAGTACATCCAGAAGTTCATGCAACGTGATCCTCAAGGGGAAATGAACGAGATGATCAAAGGTTACACTCACAAGTTCCTTCTTGACATCGTTCCTGGTATGACAAGAGAAATGTACACCAAACAACTCTATCCGAATCTATTGCATTTGGCCAAGCAAACTATGAGATCAACACCTATGCAAGTAAACATCAATCCAGTTGATCCCATAATATTCTCAGATGCTGAATTGGTTTCCAGGCTGGTATCTCAAATGTCTAAACGATCTGCAACATTTGCTTCTTACGAAAGTAAATTGTTTGAAGCTTTGCTAGAATACCAACTTAAATCAGCATGCAGAGAAGAAGCTCAAAGGCCTAAACGTCCAAGAGACGATGAAGATAAGGATAAAGATAAGAATGACGAGCCTAAATGCCCGAAGAAAACTGGTGAATCATCCTCCATGCAACCTCCACCCCAAAGGACTCCAGCTCAACCACGATCTCCTCCTCGCTCTTCTACTGACAAACCTCAGGATTCTGAGTTACCACCCCAGACTGAGAAAACTGGTGATCACTTTGAGTATACTGGTGGTGACGATGAGGAAATCCCTGACCCCCAACAACAACCCACCTCTCCCGACACAGTTAAGAAACCAGAATCCTCCTCTAGGCCAAAGAAAAAGAAGAAGAAGACGCCAAAGACTGACTTCGTATCATGGTTAGACGAGGATGACACTGAATATGACTGGTTCTCTAATCTTGTTGAATCTACTCCCTACCCACCGGAAGGTCAAGATGCGATAGAAGGTCGAACTTTGGAGCATGCTAAAATACTTCAAGACAAATCAGAGTTGAGGCGAATCAAGAATGAAGCCTTTCAACTACTCAAAGACAGCTCGGAAAGTGCTATTGAAGTTGAATACCATCTTGAAAACATAGCACGAGCCATGTCTAACAATATTGATTGGCTCAACCCTGAAGCAAACATCGACTTCTCCAGAAGAAACAAAGCTCCATACTACACCGACTGGTCTAAACCTCTACAAACGATTGGCCAACCGGATCAACCTCAGATTCCATTTCGATACTTCTTCAACAATGATTTGGAATTCCTTCTACACGGTAGCGATGATTCAAGGAAATACGCTACATCACTTACACTTCCGTTCCCAGTAGCCATATACTCCAATTGCATATCCATCGAAGAAAAGGCTACCTACATGTTTTCTAATAGTGTGGAACGGTATGACATTGATGCAATGTACGGGATTCACCATTGGCCGGAACGCCGACGAATCTACTACAAAAGCTGCTAGGTTTGAAAGTCTCAACATGAAGTGTACAGTACTACAGGGATCGTTGCTGTCAAGCATGTCTCTCTTTCGTCTAAATGGGATTACACCTTTCTCAAGACTATCGTGGTCAAAAGACAAGACGAAAGGGACTATGAATTCTGTGAAGCGGACTTTCAGAACTTGTCTCTCAGCGACATTGAAGATCTGTATCTTGCCAAAGTACAGGGACGCATGAGACAATTCTCGACTGAAGTTCAATGTGAATACATCAAGTCCTTACTTATCTTCATCAGAAGCATAGTGATCCAGGAACGTGTAGAAGATTTACAACTTGCTGTTGAATCCTATCAGACCCGTGTCAACTTCACCAGACCTCAGCTAGAACTTCGTGATATCAACCAGCTTCCGCAATACACCCTTGTCAGCAAACCATTCGGCGTAATTTACCGTAGTAAACTATAACGAAACTGCTTGATGGCGTGTCGAGATCTTCACAAGTTTGGGGATCACACATTGAAGAAGGTTAGGGATGGCCTGGCTTATAGGTTGAAGGCGATATATGAAGGCATTGGGTCTCAAAAGCGATGGAACTCTCAGGAAAGACGGGATGTGCAGAGGATCATCACCAGGATTGATGAAAGGTTGTACAGAAGGGACCAGTTCAGAACACTGGAGAGCTTTGTAGGTGGTCGTCCCAGGATTACTCTCACCGGCTATCAACGCCCTGATCGCATTCCTGGAAAGATTGATGGACTTCCTGGTACCCCTTAAAATTCTTCTATTTCATATTATTTTGGATGTGTGATTTTATATAAATTGACTATGGCTTGTGCACACATAACAGTGTACAACCCGTTCTTGTAATGAAAGGACCCTGTGGTACGCTTCAGTGCCATAATCCTTATAAAAAGAGCGAAAGCTTCTTACTTTTGAGTAAAACTTATCAAACCTTTCATCTTTCAAAGGTTTTGCTCAAAAGAAAAAGTACTTCCCCTTATGATTTTCAAAACCTCAACAGTTTATATCACTTGTTGAGGGGGAGGATTTGACTTAAAAACTTTGTACACAAATTGTTCTTTGTGTAATCTTCCCACAAAACTCAAAATGGTCATATTTATTCTCAACATTTCTTCAAAAATAACATATTTATATGCCATTTTTGAGAGGGAGAGAAATTATGTGATAAGAAATATGTTGTGTTTTGCTATTGAATCCTCGTGTGAAAAGACTTCAACCCATGAATTGACGGGATCTGAACAGTCATACATTGAAAAGATTTGTCTTCCAAGACTTATCCAAGTAAATCGTACCATTCGAGAAGCTCCTGATAGACATGAACTTTGACGGGTTTGACAACCTTTCGGGGTTGTCTACATCTTCAATGTAGTTATTAGAGCTAGTTGTCACCTAAAAGCTGACAATGTATCTCTTTAACTATACAACGTAATCGTGTCTTGCAAGGGATTGTCTATATTGAGTTGATCAATTCAAATGTGCGCGCTCTTCTCTCACGATGATTTCCGTCTAAACTTTCAAGCATGTGTGAAGGGGGAGTATTTCTGCAAAATCTCCAAACTCTCACAGTGGTACAAAAAGCTTTTACACACAACCACTTTGAGAGATTTTCATGAAAATGGTTTTATGGCAACATAGGTTAGTCATGGAGTTATAAGGTGACTAAGGTTAGGAATAACCATCCTATGATCCGCCATAGCCGGAGGGATCTACCCAAGGACATTACAAATAGTTAGTACTTAGAAGTCCTTAGGTATGATTATAAAAAGGAGAAAATGAGAATCGAAGAAAGAAGGAGTTGAAGAATTAAAAAGAAAAGCAAAGAAAATGGTGAAAAGAAATAGCCCTCCAGATTATTCAACTTAGGGCAGACACCGGGTTCAATTCATATGCTACTGGTTGTCACTTAGTGACACCGGTATTGAAGATTAAAAGTCGTCATGGACCCAGTGACGCATGCACTAAACCTTCTTAGCCACTCAAGTTTCTCCCAACAGAAGCTTGTTTCATTCTCACAGGGAACCCTACGTAAACTATCGGCTTTCTCTTAGAGATTGCTGGTATTGAAGAAGGAGACCCTCTCCCTAGTCTCCGCTCAGGAAAACCAAAGTGCACTATTAAGTCTAGAGCCACGAGATTCATAAAAAGATCTCTTAGGTACACTTGACATTTCATCACTTGTTGTTCAACAATAAGAACAACAGTGGTACGTTATCGAGTCCTACACAGATCCTAGCAATCTGTCGAGAACATTTATGAGAGGTTCACTACTGTGATCCTCAGTGATTGAATGGAAACTCCTGCCAGGGTCAACATCAAACAACCCTGACAGCAGGTCACTTCGGTAACTCCCCATGGATTACGCTTAGTGTGTCTCAAACGGTCTACAGTCGTGAGGTGATGCTTCGGTGTACCTCAGCGACTCATCTGAACTGTAGGTGTACTTCGGTACATCGTGTTATCTCACTTGTGGGACTCCAGTTCATGAACGGCCTTTGTGAGAATTAGAGATGTGTTTTCACACTCTGCTGTTAACACCCTCGAAATTCAAACTTGTAAGTGCCGGAATCCGCTTATTACTAACCGTGTGTATGTTTTCCTCTTATGGAAGCTCTGGAGCGGACTGATCATGCAGATTCTCCACATGCTCATACCAACAACATCACATATGAAAGTTCTCTCATAATCAAAGGCAACACAAAGTCAGAATGATTCTTCGTCAACAAAGAATCTACAAAGTTTAAAGACTTAAAGAACTTCATCAACTGTAATCCAACGTTAAAGAGCGTGTGAGCATGTTGGAGAAAGACGTGGAGACACTGGAGCAGCGAAGCAGACCTGATGCAGATTACCACAACATACTATCACTTTCAAAGAACAAAGAAAATGAAGACGTCAAAGCAGAATATTTCAAAAGAAACAATTTCTCTACACTGGGGAGATTGTTCGAATCAAGACACTTCTTCTCACAAGAAAGAAGAATGTCAGAAGACGTCAAAGCTACTATTACATTAGCACCTACAACGTTTATCACTCATTCATTCATCACTAACAATTAGGGGGAGATTGTTGGAATCACTCCTAAACCTTATTCAAGTGTTAGTGATTCATATGTAATAGTTAGCTTAATATGGCCTTTATGTTTGTTATTAAGCTTAGGCTTATGTAGAAGGCCCATAAGCCTAGGCCAAGCCCAATAAGGAAAAGGATGGGAACTTGGAGTGTTGCCCTAGTTCCCTCCTATAAATAGTCTTGTAAACCTTCTATTGAAGGTTGGTTGTTCACATTTACATTTACTCTTAAGCATAATCTTTCACATTGTCCTACGCGTAAGTATGTGTGTGTTCATCCGCCTTCTCTTCTTCTCTACTTCTTCATATTGATGCTTGTGTTACTAATATGGTGACCTAACATGGGATCCTCCTAAAACATGTGTGGTTTAAGGCGGTGATTTTTCTAAAAGAAGAATGTTAGTAGATGAAGCTATGAGTAATCAGAATGATGCATGTTCTGTCATACGCTTGATTCCTTGGTCTATAGCATGCTAGATTTGGAATCTGTTAATTATAAAATGGAGAATAATTAACACAAGACATTCAAAAAGTGTGCATACACTAGATGAAACTTGTGAAGTGACAAATTACTAATGATCTTGATGTCATATCCATGTGAAAAAAAATCTTATAAACAAGATTAATACATTGAAAGAGAGAACTTTTCTACAAAATTCTTGAGATAAATTCCATGTGGGGGATTCCGGCCTAGCTAGAGTTAAAGAACATCAACAAACATGAAGTTCTTGCCTAGTTGGAATAATCAAGAATTACCTGGAACATGATATACTTAGAGTTGAACGAAACTCAAATTTGCACAAATATATTATGTCGATACGACAACTTCTCTCAGCATGGATTATCCCTATTGACAATATGAAGTCATAGAATAACATTGCGGATCCGCTTGCGAAAAGCTAAATGTGAGAGTTAGTTAGCAAGTCGTGAAGAGGAATGAGACTAAAGCCCTTTGAAATGTTTATATGAAGGAAAACCTAACCCAACTGACTGGAGATCCCAAGATCTGGGTTCAATAGGACAACCTAATTGTATAAACAGGGGTCATTGTGGGGGAGTAATAAACTCCATATTTATTTAAGGGAGTTAGTAAACTTCCTAGTCCATTCCTATGACAGTGACAATATGAGGTTAAGCATATGGCTTTTAATGATTAATGAAGAATCACCTATGTGAGAGAGAAGTGGGGTCGCTTCGAAGGGAATTGTGGGGGCGCAATTCCTAAAAGCTCTCGCAGAACCACGCTAATGTTCATGACCATAATGAACATAACTATGAGAACCAAAAGTGTCAAGAAGATATTTGTGTGAATATATATTGTCGTCTCCACAAACAGCAGACAGTTCAAAGACATCAAGTTCTACTGGCTGCTAGGAGTCTAAGTATATTTCACAAGGGAAGGTTCAAAGGATAACACCTACCTATCCTTTGCAAATATCAACTGCAAAACTCTATTACATCATCGAGTCGTTAAATTTGTTTCCTTTTATCAATTTCATTCATGTGGGGGATTGTTGGAAATTTTGGTCAAAGGTATGAATGACAATTGATTGTGTCATTTAAAATACTAATGTGAATTAAAAATAAAATTAATGTAGGTTAATTTTTTAATTCATGAGACATTAGTAAGATTAATTTGTTAATTAACGTGACCGTTTTTTTCTTGATCCCCCTCCCTATAAATGAGAGCTATTCTCATTTGTCTAGAGAAACCGAAAAAATACACAAATCATCACTCATCTCCATTTATGTTACCATTCATATTTCTTGTGTATCTGATTTGTAATAGAGGGAAGGCACGGTTTTGGTTCGCCTTGATAACCCGTTTGTGCTAACAGAGTTATCCGTTGTTGTTGTATCCTTGGAGATAGACGTTCACGATTCTCAAGCACCGTGGAGAGGACGAATCTGTCTTAAGGAAACTGTGAGCATCACAGGCCTCAACATTTTCCTTATTTGTGTTCTTTGAGTCTATACATGCAAAAGGTTTACGGTATCATACTCTACACATTTATGTTTTCATGTTACGGTTTATTTGTCTCTTATAGCAATACACCTAATATATACAACACAATCAGCACACACAAAAATATATAGTATTCGTATTCGTTTTTATTATTGTGTTGATCGAGCTTGAATAACCAAAGCATGAAAAACGTTATCATCTTTGCGGTTCTCCAATTGTTAAAGCCTTAAAGGGATGTAGATGTGAAAACATAGTACGTAAATCATCCAAGGATGAACAAATTAACGAATGAAATTCAATTTGCACTAACGAAATCTGATTAAGATACCAAAAACGTCACAAACATAAATTATTCAAAACAATGGTCGGTTTCTAGCTAAGTAATCAACCAACGAAACACTAAACATTATAAATCAAATGTCTTCTTTTAGTGCATGTGCTCCGAGCTCTTTATGTATGCGTTGAAGCTTGCTACAAAATGGAGTAGGAGTTGGAAAATTTGGGCGTCTTATAAACCACTTGAGTTCATAAGCACGATATTTCCGTAGCGTACGTACATAATCACTAATGATGGTATTCTCTATATCAATTCGCGCTTGTGTTCCAAGAGGATATTTCTGATTAAACTCATTCCACGATTTAACATAAAACAATATACCATATTGCTCGGTCATCATCGGTATCACATGACTATTGTTTACTTCTAATGAATAATTTGAACGGATGATTAGGCTTCGCTTGCCGTATACCATAATAAGAGCAAAAAAGACTATATAGGCCAAGTAAAGAGTCACTATTACCTCCTCTTTGATCATTGATATCATTTTTAAAAGAGGATGAATACATTTCTCCGCGTCCTCACGTAGCTCTAGTGCACCCTGCACATATTTTTCCTTACCATCATCCATGACGACCACTCGAGAAGATCCTTGAAATAGACATCGAATTGTACACATTAAACATTGCAAAAAAGAATAATAATAATAATAATAAATGAAACGAATCGGTAGGTATTGTACAAAAGTATCAGCAGATCCACAACAATACTTTATTCAAACCAAAACCTCAATAGTCGGCTTAGATTAAGCCAACAATAGTATCCAAAGTGTTACAAGGTTAGGTTAATGTCAATGAGACAATCACCAGACAAATACAAAGAAGAAACAAGATCAGTACTATGATCAGAAGAGAGAGAGTATGAGACAATGACTGCACACACAGTTGTGTGGTAACCCTAGATTAGGGGAAGGATTAAATAGAAGAAAAAGATACACAATGACCCCCTCAACGGTCATAAATAAGCATCAGCAGAAATGGGCAATCATCAGCAGAAATGAACACTTAAACCATTTATGCTTTGACCAAGAATAACCCCTGTAATAAGCATGCAATTAAACATAACTTGAAAACCATTAGCAATTGATAGAATGACATGTTTGCCACATATTATGACCACAATTTCTAACATTCCCCCTTAATCTGTTGGGCAAACATATCGAACAATATTAATTTTTCACACAATAATTTATGATGATAAATAGGAAGGTTTTTTGTAAGGATGTCTGCAGTTTGGTTTGAAGAGCCAATCTTTTTGGCATTTATAACACCTCTTGCAATTTTTTCCCTGATGAAGTGAACATCAATTTCAAAGTGTTTTGATCTTTTATGGAAAAAAGGATTGACAGCAAGTTGCAAAGCAGATTTGTTATCACAAAAGAGATTAACAGGGAGATTGATAACAACTTTTAGATCTTTTAAGATTTTTTGAATCAAATAATTTCACAGGCAGCAGTAGACATGGAAGATTTTGAAAGGGTGTTTTGTTTTTTACTTTTCCATGAGATCAAACAATCATTAAAGAAAACACAATAACCTGCGACAGATTTCCTGGTTTTCTTGCATTTAGCCCAGTCTGCATCACTATACCCTTCAAGATGATTTTCAGAGTTACTGAAATTATACCTTAGACCTTTTCCTGGAGCTCCTTTCAGATATCTCAGAACATTTAGGGCACATTCTAGATGAGATTTCAAAGGAGAATGCATATATTGTGCCAGACAATGAACTGAGTATGAGATGTCAGGTCTGGTATGGGTGAGATAAATAAGTTTCTCAAGTAACTTCTGATAACCAGTAATGTTAACAAGAAAGGGATCATCAGTAGTGGGTATGTATGGAAGAACATAGTTGGGTTCCATGGGAGTAGACACAGGTTTGCACCCAAGAAGTCCAAACTCTTTGAGAAGTTCAAGGCAATATTTTCTTTGGGTGTGACATATGTCATTACCAGTTTTTAAAACCTCAATGCCAAGAAAATATTTTAAGTTTCCCAAGTCTTTTATATGAAATTTAGATTTTAGAAATTCTTTGAATAGGTTTATCTCATCAATGCAGTTTCCAGTAAGGACAATGTCATCCACATAGACAAGCAAAGCAATAAACTTGTTATTCTCTGTTTTGGTGAACAAAGAATGATCATTGACAGATTGAGCAAAGTTATTTTCTTTTAATACACTAACAAGTTTTTCATTCCATTTCCTGGGAGCTTGTTTAAGGTGATACAGAGACTTGACAAGTTTACAGACTTGATTCTTATTGTTCTCATTACAGAACCCCTTAGGGATGGTCATATATAGGGTTGTAAATGAACTGAACGTTCAGTGAACATTTCATGAACCGTTCGGTAAAAAGTTCGTTTATGTTCGTTTATTTATTAAATGAACGAACATGAACAATATTTTACGATCGTTTAGTTAAATGAACGAACATGAACAAAAGTCACGTCCGTTTATTTATGTTCGTGAACGTCTGATTATGCGTTCGTTAAGGTTCGTTTATGTTCATTTATTTATTTATGTTCGTATATCATATTTTTTAATTGTATAATTTTAAAATTAGTTTGTTTAAACAAAACAACACTTATAAAACAATATTAGATACATAATTTCATAAAGTTTATGTTTGTTTGTCTATGTTTATTTATGTTCGATTGTTTATGTCCGTTTAGCGTTCGTTTAGTGTCTTAATGAACGAAAATAAACGAACATGAACAACTCATTTTCTTAATAAACGAACATGAACAAGAAATTTCGTCCGTTTAAGCGTTCGTGTTCGTTTATTTGTCCGGTTAAAATTAAATGAACGAACATGAACAAGGCCCCGTTCGTGTTCGTCCGGTTCGTTTACAGCCCTAGTCATATAGACATCCTCATCAAGGTCTCCATACAGAAAAGCATTGTTAACATCAAGTTGGAAAAGAGGCCATTTGTTTTTCACAGCTAAGGCAATAAGACATCTGACAGTAGATATTTTCACAACAGGAGAAAAGGTTTCATCATAGTCTATTCCTTCCCTTTGGTTATAACCTTTAGCAACTAGTCTAGCCTTGTATCTATCAACTTCACCATTGGCTTTATATTTGATTTTAAAGATCCATTTGTAACCATTGGGAGTTCTATTAGGTGGTAGATCAGTTATATCCCAAGCATGATTTTCATTTAAGGCCTCAATTTCAGAGTTCATAGCATCAACCCAATTACTGTCAAGAATAGCTTCTTCATAACATGTAGGTTCAATACTTTTATTTAGACTAGAAGCAAAGCAGTAATTATCTTTGTTAAGGTTGGAGTAATTAACAACCTTTTCAACACCATATTTAACTTTCCCTTCAACAATAAAGTCATTAAGATTACTGGGCAATTTAGAAACTCTGGTTGACCTTCTAGCAGTAATGGCTGGCAAGCCTTCTTCTTGTTCAGAATTCTGATTAGAATCAGAAGGTGTATCAGCAGAATGTGGTTCATGTGATACAGTGCCCTCAGGGTGTGTATTTTCATCTATGGAAGTTGCAACAGGTTCATCAACCCTAGTAGGGTGACCCAACACTGTGCCATCATCATAGGATGTCACTCTCCCTTCATCATTGGGACTTATTTGTGAGTCAAAGAAATTTTTGTGATTTAAATCTTTAGGCACATAAGTTTCAACAAAAGGTTTTGACAAAGTATTTTTCATTTTGAAGGGAAAAATAGTTTCATAAAATTTGACATCTCTGGAGTAAAAGTTATTTTTTGTTTCTAAACTTAAAAGTTTATAACCTTTTTTCTCATTTGAATAACCAATAAAAACACTTTTTTCAGACCTACTACTAAATTTATCAAAGATATTGAGAATGGTGGCATAGCATAAGCAGCCAAAGACTCTAAGGAGAGAGAGTGAAGGGTCATGCCCATACACAAGGGAGAAGGGAGACTTGCCAAACAACACTGAAGAGGGTAACCTGTTTATGACATAAGCAGCAGTTAGAACACATTCAGGCCAAAGATAGAGAGGTAATTCCCCCTGAAACATAAGGGATCTAGCCACATTAAGGAGATGCCTATGTTTCCTTTCTGCAATACCATTTTGTTGTGGTGTATAAACACAAGAGGTTTGATGTAAAATTCCTTTTTCATGAAAGAAGTGTTGAAGTTTGTTATTGACAAATTCTGTCCCATTATCACTTCTGAATATCTTAACATTGTGTTCAAATTGATTTGATAGCATATGAGTAACGTTGATAATGGAAACATAAACATCATCCTTTCCCTTAATCATATAAACCCAGACAGCCCTAGAATAGTCATCAACAATGGTTAAAAAAATATTTGTAGCCATCTATGCTAGTGACTTTATATGGTCCCCATACATCTAGATGAACAAGTTGACCAATTTTAGTTGATTTATGTTCACTTAGAGGAAATGGTTCCCTGGTTTGTCTAGCTTTATTGCAAGTATCACAAAGATGTTCTGATTCAGATGTACTATCAAGTTTAAGAGTGTGTTTAAGTATATGTAGGACTTGGTCAGAGGGATGACCAAGTCTTTGATGCCAGGGATTTCTAGAAACATAACAAACAGATATGCAGTTATTAGAAGTGACCTTACATGTAGAATCAATATCAAACATATATAACCCATTACATAGTTTACCTATCCCCACAATCCTTTTTTGATGTAAATCCTGTATATAGCAATTAGATTCATTAAACCCAACAAACATCTTATTGTCTCTAGCAATCTTATGAACAGACAGCAGACGGACATTGTACTTAGGAACAACCAGAACATCAAAAAGAGTTAGGTCATTATTGACCTTTAAATCACCAATTTTAGTAATTAAGGCCTGAGTACCATTGGGATGTCCAACAGTTAGACCAAGATTTGAAATGTCAACAACATTGATTAAAATTTTTGCAGATACAGTCATGTGCTGATTTGCACCAGAGTCAACAATCCAACCAAGACTGATGTTTTCAGATAAAGTTTTTGTGTTGTTATTAAAAAATTTGTTGAAGTTTATGTTAAACTTGACACTACCATTAAAGAAAGTTCCTGAAAAAAATTTACCTGCCATGTTGGCATTAGCAGAAGACACATTGTTGTCATTAAGAAGACTCATAAGTCTGGAGAGCAGTTCATTAGAAAAAGAGACAGGAGAGTTGCTAGCTCTATTATCAGTGACATGATTAGCATCAGTGGAAACATTGTTACTGCTGACAGGTTTAGCATTAAAGTTCCTTTTGATATATCCAGCAGGATAACCAACAAGATCATAACATCTATCAATAGTGTGACCAGGTTTTTTGCAGTTAGTACATTTGAGATTCATGTTTGGTCCTCTGTTGTTTGAGCTGTTACCAACATTAAAACCAGAGCCTTTATTCCAATTTTTGTTGTTGTTGTTAAATCCTTTTTTGTTATCAAAAAATTTTCCACCATCAAAAGTTTTTGCTGCAAAAGCAGTAGCATTGGGTTTAGCAGAGCTATTCCCAGATGAGACATTTATGTGAGATTCTTCTCCAGAGACAACAGAGAAAGCAGTTTTGACATTAGGTAAAGGGTCTCTGGTTAAAATATTACTTCTGATGGGAACATAGGAGTCATCAAGACCCATAAAAATTGCATTAATTTGATTAGCTGATTGTGTTTTTCAAAATGTTTTGTAGCCTCACAAGTACAGGGAGGTAAGATAATCATACAATCAAATTGTTTCCACAAAGAGTTAAGGTTCGTTGTTGTAATAATCAGCAAGAGATGACCCACTTTGACTAAGAGAGTTTATATTTTTATGCAAATTAAAAATAGCTGAACCATCAACCTTATCATAAGTATCTTTAAGATCATTCCACATTTCATAAGCAGTGTTAGCATAGATAGCACCAGCAAATAATTTAGGACTGAGAGAGTTAAGAATCCAGGTGACAACAACAGAGTTACAGGTATCCCATTGATTAGCAAGAGTAGGATTTGAGTCATCTCTTAAGCAAGTACCATCAATAAATCCTAACTTATTATGATTCCTTAAGGAAAAGGTCATAGCCATATTCCATATTTTATAATTTTCTGTTCCAGTGAGTTTGATGGAAATAATAGGAGTACCATTAGTGTTGTTAGGGTGTAAATATAAGGCATCACCAAAGGATAAGTTTTTTTCAGTGGAAGACCACCACCACCAGTATTATCATCACCAATAGCCATAATGAAAACAATAAGAAAGACAAATAACACAGAAAAATAACAACTAAAGTAGATAAACAGATAAGAGGCAGTAAGAATAAGAACTTGAAATTAAGAAACAACAAGAACCAAGCCTGTGGACTGGGGTAAACCAGAGCAGGTATTCATACCACTCAGAGGTGGCAGATCAAGATGTTAGTCTACCCGTTTGCACCCACAAAGACTTAAGTAATGTTGTTTGAAGATGAGAGTAGACTTACAGAGTAATATGCAGCGGAAAGAACAAATCACAATTACCCTAGATTCACTTAGTCTAGGGCTAATTGTGAATAAGAGATAACCAGCGATTACGCCAATAGTAATAACCCCAAACCACCTTTTGAAACTCAGAATAGCTTTTGATTGTTGACGGAGAGATATCCCCAAGTTTCTACGAGGAAACTCTAGGATGGTGAATCAACTGTGATTATGAGCCTGACGCTCTGAAACCATGTACGAAAGTATCAGCAGATCCACAACAATACTTTATTCAAACCAAAACCTCAATAGTCGGCTTAGATTAAGCCAACAATAGTATCCAAAGTTTTACAAGGCTAGGTTAATGTCAATGAGACAATCACCAGACAAATACAAAGAAGAAACAAGATCAGTACTATGATCAGAAGAGAGAGAGTATGAGACAATGACTGCACACACAGTTGTGTGGTAACCCTAGATTAGGGGAAGGATTAAATAGAAGAAAAAGATACACAATGACCCCCTCAACGGTCATAAATAAGCATCAGCAGAAATGGGCAATCATCAGCAGAAATGAACACTTAAACCATTTATGCTTTGACCAAGAATAACCCCTGTAATAAGCCTGCAATAAACATAACTTGAAAACCATTAGCAATTGATAGAATGACATGTTTGCCATAGATTATGACCACAATTTCTAACAGGTATCTAATGTGTATTTGATTAAAGTGGTTTATAAGCCAAGTGATTAAAAGAAGAGAACAATATTCGATGTTTGTTCATGATATGATAGAAAGCATGTTTTTAAATTGACTATATAACATCAACACATAAAGACCCGAAGAATTAATACCTTTAGTTCACTTGCGGCTGTTATTTGTGGGTTTTGATCGAATTTTAGTATGATTTCCATGGCATCGTTCCATTTATATATATATTTAAGGCCTGTAATTTCTGCTATTCTTTTCCTAATTAATCTACTATCCGTAATTTGAAATTTTTTGGAAACAAACGTTTCTTAGGTGGTGTTTGTTTTTTCAAAAATGCCTCTTAACAACATTTTAATCTAACTCATTCAGATGCGGTCAGACATCTAGATCATTAAGATTGTTTATTTTTTTTCCTGTCATTCAGAGACGGTAAGAGGCAATTTTTGTTAAGAGCATTTGTTTATTTCCAACTATTAAAAGGCAATAAGAGTCGTAAACCTCTTATTGAACTAGATGTGGAGGGAGTGTCTTAACACCTTTTGATGTCATTTTTTTATTTAATTTTATTGTGTTATTTTGGTGTTTTTCTTCATTTCATTTTCATTTTTTTTCTTCCTTTTTTGTTGTTGTTGTTGTTGTTGTTGTTGTTGTTGTTGTTTTGTTTCACCTTTATTTTTCGTATTAAAAGTATTAAATGGAATCACTGCATATGTTTGTTATATAAAGAATGTCTAAGACGATATATGACAATTAATATTTTTTTTTCAGGTTGAAGGGTTCGATTTCTGACTTATATATCTCAACTCTAACGCGATCCATATAGTTAAGCAAGGTTGTCAGGATCGGGATCCTACCTAGGATCGTTTTCGCCTTTGCAAGATCGTAATCGTAGGATCGGATCGGGATCGTAAGATCCTATGAAAATGTATATATTTTTGTATAGGGGTTGTAGTTTTATATTTCTAAATAATATTTCATATGATAAACGAATCTAAATGAATGATAAATGAAAAAATTATATGTTTAAGTACCGCAGTAATAGAATATTAGATATATTGCAATGCATACTTGCACAAAGTTACCACATACGTGCACGGTGCACCTACTTTTTTTTGAATGTTTTTTTTATTATAGGTTTTTCGTGATAAAATTTATGCAAAAAGATAATGTTAATTTATTAGCACGTGATTCTGTAACTTTTTTGTTACAATATATAGATTAATGCAAAAAGATAAAAGGATTGTATCTGAAAATGAAACGACATAATTTATAATAGAGGGCAACACAATTTTTTTCTTCTTGGTGACCAAATAAATTAAATTAGAATATTTTGATAATATTATTGATTTTTTTTTCTTGATGACCAAATAAATTAAATTAGAATATTTATGCTTTTATATGTAACATAAAATAAAATATGAAAAAAATTGGGTCAAGTATGTAGATAGTTTACTCAAAAACAGGCTTCTGACATTTTACAAAGCATGAAATCATTTTTCATAATAAACCTAAAAAGACACATCTAAACTATTTCTAAATAGTCCATAAAAACATAATGATTGTACACTCATTAATCTTGCAAGAGACAATTAATTAACAACACTAAAATAATACAGTATTTTTTTTGAAAAATTCTTAGTCACTGGTCTTTAAGACATGAGCTTATACTTAATAAGTTAATATCCCAAAAGCCAAAAAAAAAATAATAAAAAAAACCTAATAATAGGCGATCCTATACGATCCGATCCAATCCTACGATCCTACACGCGATCCTACGATCCTACTGCGATCCTACCTGGATTACGATCTTGTTAAGATCCTGATCGTTTTTTATGTGTACGATCGTAGGATCGTACGATCCTACCAGCAGGATCGCGATTTTGACAACCTTTGTTAATCGTTTTAAATTAAACTATGACACGTTTATTTTGTCAAATAAACATGAAATTGCATGTTTTTTTTAAATACTTTTTATTTTAAATTGATTATATTATAAAATTTGGTTTCTTATATTTAATAAAATTTATTTATTGTGCGAATGAAATGGTTTTATATTTAAATTGTAAAAACTAATAGTTTAACTCATCCATACATTTTTAGAAAAATAAACAATTTTATGTGAGTCAGATTCAGGTTTTTCAACTACTTATTCAGATTAAGATGGGAATCAGATTCAGACTTTTCTATCACATATTCAGATTCAAATGTGCGAATCAGATTCAGATTCAGAGCCTCTTAATAAACAAACAGCACCTTAGTTTATCTTTTATATTCATAGTTAATCCTAAATAATTAATTTTGTTTATGTTAAGTTAAATAGCTAAAGTTTTTGAATCTTCTTAATAGATAGTTAATCTTTGGAAGTTTTCTAAAGATACATAGAATACTATATATTTCTATACAATGTTTTCCAATAAAGTCTCTAAGCCTTATGCCATCTCCATTCTCAAACGTCGATTCGGGAACAATTTCTTAATATAAAGTTTAATGTAAACCATGTTGGAAATGTATATATTTACAAACATGTGAATGTCCGGATTCGAACTCGTGACCACGGGATTGCACACATTAGCGAATGAGAATTAAAGTTAATAATTAATGTTTATGTTTACGATTAATTATTGCACATTAAGTCCGGTTAACGACCGTTATGTATTTAACGGAAAAATGACTAACGGCCGTTAAAATGAAAAGAGAAGGACGAGTATTGGAAAAACTTGAAATGAAAAGTTTGGGTTTTCCCTTGGGCTTGTCCTATGGCCGGCCAAGGGTAATGGGTTTCAACCCAATCCCTAACTTGTTCCCAAAGTATTCCAACTACTATATAAAGAGGGTTAGGTTATAGGGTTTCATAGACTTGTGCATTGAATTAACCCTAGATCTCTCCTCTCCTCTCTCTTGTCCCATTTTCGGCCGAACACCCCATTTGTAAGGGAGTTTGGTTTCGTTTTTTCTTAAACGAGGACTTGTGTTAGATCTAGCAATCGCTTGATTCGTTGGTTAATTCGTGTGTACAAGAACGTAGTAGTAAGACACTATTCTTACACCATATTGGTTTGAGTTGTAGAAAGGTAAGGGACAACTCTTCAAACCACTTCTTTGTTTTGCTCAAAGGATTTGACATTCGCAAGAGGTACGTTACGCATACTTTCAGTTAATTGTTTATTTGTTATGATCTTTAAGTCTTCCGCTATGTACTCTTGATGTATTTATGTTTTATTGTATTTTATATATCATAAACTCAACAGTGGTTTCAGAGCCTTGTATAACAAGTAATTAGTTACTGAAACACATAAATAAAATAAACATGTTGTGTTATTTTTTGTATGCATAGATCTAGGGTTTGCTAAACCTAAACCCTAATTTTTTTAAGGGGGGCGTTTATTTTGGTACCCTTATTAGGGTTTTGTAAACTAATGTTTTAATTAGATTAGAAACCCTAAGATGCATGCAACTTTATGTGTATATGCGTAACTCTGTTTTAATTGCATTAATTGTTAAGTGTAATTTTATGTCCATGATAATTATCTGCATGTTTCATCATGGATCTGTTTTTTTTTTTGTATGTCTTTCTTGTTTAAGTGATATACACTAAATTATGATAGATCTATAATTGGGGAAGACCTCAAAAAGAACATTTTTATGGGAACAATGTGTATTGTTTGTTCGTTCATAAACATTTTTATTTGTTTATTTGTTATTTACGTATTGTTTATTTTCAGTACGTATAGTTTATCGGTGTACGTTTGCAAAAACTATTTAGGATAATTTAATTATTACTAACTCCAGAAGGGGTTAATATCTAGATAGTATTAAATCACATATAGTGAATTTGTTCTTTCTGTATGTTTTTTTTTTTGTCTAGGTACTACTTTGTACGTCTATTAATAGTACCTGTATTTTAATGTGAATTGTTAATTACGTTAATTTTGTCTCAATGCGTATATGTGTATTTCAACGTACGTAGAATCCCAAAGATTAGATTAATTTTGTAATCAAATGTTTTGGGATTATTCCCATGGTTTTATTTGCGGGGGGAATTTTTTTAATCCCAAATCCAAATCGTTTGGGATCTAGATACGTATGTTTTTTATTGTGTTGTACAAATAAAATAAATACACAAAGT
>BPTQ01000001.1:65132336-65145044 GCA_019973895.1 Chrysanthemum seticuspe | reverse complement strand
CACAATAACTTCCTTTCGGAGGGGATTTGGGCCTCGAAAAATTCGTTTCACGGCATCGTTGTGAAACCTCTCAATATTCAGCCTGTTCCGGTCGTTTTGACAGGTATTTCGTCCAAAACGGAGTTACGGATCAAAAGTTATGGCCGTTTGAAGTTTTGACGTAAAAAGTCAACTTTGGTCAAACCTCTTCTTCGTAAAAATCAACCAAGTCGCTATAACACTTGAACCAAGTCGCTAAGCACCTAATTCGCCACCACGCTAAGTCGCTAGAGTTCCAAGTCGCTAGCCAGATGTAAGTCGCTAAGTGGTAACTCGCTAACACTCAAGTCGCTAGCAAAATTTCAGCAGCAATTCGCTACTCAAGTCGCTAACAATGCAAGTCGCTAAAGAGCAACTCGCTACAGACCAAGTCGCTACCACCAAGTCGCTACCCGTAGTGGAGAGTCCACTACTTGTACTTTAACTCGCTAGGTCTAACTCGCTAGGTTTAAAGCTGTAACTCGCTACAATTTTGTGAAGCAAGTCGCTAGGAAGAATATACTCCGTGAGCTAAGTCGCTAACTTGAAAAACCATATAAACATCACTTTTTAATCCAAAAACAACCCAACCAAGATGATTCACGCTTACCAAATGAAAACCTAAACACTTGTGATGATTCTAAGCATAAAAGTACCAACAAAATTCAAACTTTAACACAAGAAATCAACCAAATGATGCAAAAACCACTAAACTTTTTCAAACTCAAAAACCACCTAAAAACCACTATAAATCCAAAGATGTGCAAGATATGATCTAACCTTGGCTCTTGATACCAATTGTAACATATTGGATTTCATAAACACATAACAAACAATAATATGGTCGAATTATTTAGAGGTTTTAGAGAGAGAAAGTGGGAGCCTTTCTAGAGAGAGAAAGTGAAAGAAAACATAGAAGGTTAGATTAAGATGAATGAAAGGTCCAACCCTCTACCTTGGGAGGTAGAGGGTATTTATAGTTACAAACATAACGACCTCCTATCGGCCTGTGGATCAGGTATACAGTGGGTAAAGACCCGTCCTTCCTCCACGGTGTTGCTCTAAACTAAATAGCTAACTAAATAACTAGTAAATAACGTAATGTCTACGAGCTAAATTATGCTAGATTATATATGGGGTGACCGACACTTCACTATGGAATTTCTAATTCCTAACACCAATTGTAGGCACTTATGGTTTTCAAGGATTGTCATGTGCGTTTCCTTATTAATCAATATAGTCCTACATCTACTTGTTATATCTATGACACAAATCATATTAATCAAATAAACGAACGTGTATCGTGTTGTTTATCTGCTACATGATGTTGTTCCATGCACAAGTGGGAGAAATCTTTATTGTGTGCAAGGTACAACACATATAAATATGATTCTCTTGACCGCAAGGTAAGAGAGTAACGTTCCAATAGGAATTATACATTTAAATATGTATGATTGCCTTATTAAGAACATGTGTCAAGATGATAACAAAGACTACTTTATTTTCAAAATTTATGTCATTCAATATTTAAGAAACACTTGTAGTTACAATTACGTGAGAACGTGAACTAGATTATAGCCCAAGGTAAAATATCCACGAGTCATGAGAACGAGCATGGATGATTTTGCAGTTTCTTACGTTGAATTTTTCATGAAATGACATAATTAAATGAAGTAATCTAATACTACTTTGAATTTAAGTATTCGTTGAATGACTTAAATATATGTAGTAAATATTAACTTGAAATATTAATTGAAACCTGAGGTGGTGTTCATAATTACTTTAATTACAAATGTTTATGATTTTGTAAAGTCACAAACATGAAGTCTTTTAATACAAGACTTACAATATAAATTAAGACGTTAACTTGCTATGTTTTAAGACATATGCATGAAGTCAATGAGTTGATCAATGACTTATAACGTATAGTGGGATTATAACTGATATGTCTTGATTTGGTCAAAAATACTTGAGTTATAATGTATGCAATTGACTTGGTAATTCTATTGTACCATTAAGTTTTACTTTGTTGGTAAATAGGTAAGCCAAAGAGTAGATGGTTATCTTAAATATTATTAGATTATCTTACAATATTAATTCTAATGAAATACCATAGTTTTATGGTATGTTCAGTTAGAAGAATCAAAATCTATTGGCATGTTTGATTCAAGATAACTATAGTTTCTTCCACATGTTATCAAGGTTAGAAGATTGAGTATAGATTGAATATACTCAATAAGACTCCAACCTAGAAGATTGATAAGTTGTTTATGGAATGTGATGAATCACATTAAGTCTTATAAATGAAGTTCTGAATTTGTTAAACTACTTATAGAGTGAGTTGTAACAAACTAATGTTAGGAACTGTCAATGTTTTTTGTAATATCCCAAAAGAGAACAATGTATTGTTGCTCTACTTGATAAACTATTTAAAGGTAATCTTTAAATTGTTAAAGGCAAGTGGGAGTTTTGTTTAGATCTTGAAAGATTGAATTACAAAATACATAATCTTCTAAAATGCACTAGCAAATATCATGATGAGGCTAAACATGTAAATGATAGACCTCAAAATGATGGAATTGTCATTCATAGATCCGTAAGGATATCTCAGATATTTAATATGCTGAGGATTATGAGTTACTGGATCATGGTAAGCCTGTTAATCATGGTGATGAATTTACCAAATGTTGAATTGTGGTAAATCAATCATACTATGAATGTTGAGATGCTGTCCATAAATATAATCAATTTTAGATACTTGGTTTATCTAAATGAAGATGATTTTCTTCAAAGGATGGAAACCCTAGTGGTTAAAATCTTTATGTAGAAATTATATGGACAATATTGTACACATATTTAATGCATGTCTAGTGATAATAATATTAATCATATTTAAGCAATTAACTATGATTGAATATTCTTTTCTAGATACATTAAATAAAAGTATAAAGATTATAATTGTCATACTTAGTTTCATTGATATGAAATTTTGACAATGAATATCAAAACTCTTTGTTGCGGAATTACTTTTGCGAGGACGATAAGTAATACAAAGTAGTTTTATGAATTCAAATAATCTTTGAATATGTACAAACTGCAAGAATCCATGAATGGATATATGCATGCATCTATGAGATGATTCTTATGTTTAATATTAAAATCAATGTTTGATTTAATAAATTAAAATAAGATAGCTCATAAGTATTCCTGAAAGCTAGTGGGAGTATTATTTTCTTAAATCTTATATGTTGTATGGGCAACTACATTCCACCTAAATTAAGTTTTAATTGGGAATGAAACTTTGTTTGTAAGATTTGGAAATAAGACATACAACCTTGGAATATATGCGGTAAAATAAATGAGTCTAATAAAACATGATAAATACATATCTTTAACAAGATATAATATGAATGAGATCTTAAAGTTTAACTTGAAGATTCATCATGTACATCATGTTGTGTATAAGATTGTTGTGTCATGCTTGGTTACAAGATGATTTGACAACATTGAAAGCTGTTAGTGTAATAAATATTTTAAAAGGAATATGTTTGGATTTAGAATCACATTCCACAGTCTGGATATGCCCCTATATTCTATGGACGAAAATATGGCAATTATTTCATAATTGTCATTGCCAACAAACTTGAGTTTGGTAGGCACCAACATTACACTATAACTGTTCGAAGTTTACGGATGTTTAAAGAGCATATTATTGTACACAATGATGCTGGTATAATTGAGATGACACAAAATTCTAGTCATGGTATCCTTGATAATGACCATGTTGACTAGTTATGCTAAGAGCATAGTTGCATTATACATTAAAGAATGAAGAATACTTTAAAACTTTAAAAGTTTTGAAAGATGATTGTCATATAAAGGTGGTTCAGGTTATCACGCACCTTATGGAATGATATGACAATATCAAGATATGTGTAAACACATACAAGAAATTCAATTATTGAATTTTTGAAATAAGTATTCTCAAAATTCTTGTAGATCAAAGTTAGTTGAAATTATGCCTTGTCAACAAGTATGAGTTGCATGACTTGTGGCAAAATTGATTAACTGAGAATTATCATGCATTGATCTATTTAGTATTTGGATAAAGGATGTTAAACAATTATTATTTATAATGAATTAAAGTACGGTATACGTTTAATTTCATTTATAATATTGTATCCTGTATTTGCATGTTTAAATCTTTGAATAACTTAAGTTATTCTAAATAGTCCGTTGTCAATCAATAACATGGGAATGATATTGAATTAAGACAAATCTGAGTATTAGTTAGAATATACTTGAAAGTATATTGATGCTTAGCATGACTAATTTCAGATGATATTCAATGAATTGAGTATAGGACTTATCCCACCCGCATGATGATACTTTATGGATCTTTGTCATTAAGTATATCATGGATATTTATCCTCTGACTTGAGATACAAGAGATATGTCATGGTAGTTATAAGGGTTGTTTTCAGAAGTGTTGCGAAATTTATGAATCATGCTTGTAGTCAAAATGGGATTTGTTTCCTTCAAATTTATTTTGAAGTATAATACTACTGGGCCCCTCGTAGGATTGTTAAGATGTTTGTATGGCCATACCCAAGGTCTTCTGTTCAGAAGAATTGGTAATCTTAATAAATCATATAAAGCGAGAAACAGAATAGTTAATTAAGAAATGAGTAAGATCCATATTCTTATTAACATGGTATTAGAAACAAAAGGATGAATATGATGATGAATCATCAAACTTGGTTTTTCTCCAGAAAACCATACATGAGTTGTACCAGGGGCATTGGCGTGTTGCTAGACGCTAACCAATGTCATTTCACGTTTTGTAAACATATCCAAGTGGGAGCTGTTGGAAATGTATATATTTACAAACATGTGAATGTCCGGATTCGAACTCGTGACCACGGGATTGCACACATTAGCGAATGAGAATTAAAGTTAATAATTAATGTTTATGTTTACGATTAATTATTGCACATTAAGTCCGGTTAACGACCGTTATGTATTTAACGGAAAAATGACTAACGGCCGTTAAAATGAAAAGAGAAGGACTAGTATTGGAAAAACTTGAAATGAAAAGTTTGGGTTTTCCCTTGGGCTTGTCCTATGGCCGGCCAAGGGTAATGGGTTTCAACCCAATCCCTAACTTGTTCCCAAAGTATTCCAACTACTATATAAAGAGGGTTAGGTTATAGGGTTTCATAGACTTGTGCATTGAATTAACCCTAGATCTCTCCTCTCCTCTCTCTTGTCCCATTTTCGGCCGAACACCCCATTTGTAAGGGAGTTTGGTTTCGTTTTTTCTTAAACGAGGACTTGTGTTAGATCTAGCAATCGCTTGATTCGTTGGTTAATTCGTGTGTACAAGAACGTAGTAGTAAGACACTATTCTTACACCATATTGGTTTGAGTTGTAGAACGGTAAGGGACAACTCTTCAAACCACTTCTTTGTTTTGCTCAAAGGATTTGACATTCGCAAGAGGTACATTACGCATATTTTCAGTTAATTATTTATTTGTTATGATCTTTAAGTCTTCCGCTATGTACTCTTGATGTCTTTATGTTTTATTGTATTTTATATATCATAAACTCAACAAACCACTCAAGGCTTGTTAGCAAGAGGTTGTGACTATCATCACTAAAATAGGATTTCAAATTCAGTTTTTGCTATATGCAAACAATGGGTTCAAACACTGTAGCTTAGTCGGCTAGGAGGTTAGGAACTAAGGACGGATCTTGAATAATTTTTTTGAAAGGATCGAAATACAATAATTTAATTTTGAGGAGGCCAAACCTATAGTTGTTTTTTATTTACTTTATTTTTTTCACTTAAAATACACACAATTATATATAATGGTCCTAAATTTAAGAGATGAGGTTGGCACAACCCCCTACTGCCTCTTAAATGATATGTCCCTGCCAGGAACCATGATTGCCCAATAAAAAATGTTTAGAATACATCAGAATTCAGGAAACAGGTTGAAGAATCCCACTGAGTCCATGACACATACAATAAGATGTTCACTTGGGATTAGTCTTCACAGTAACACAAGTAGTCAAATTTTGGGTTGCCTTATATCTCAAGGAAATTTACTCATGGAACAACTCCCATATCTAACAATTTTACATAATTTATGCAGTGGTTTTAGCCAACTCGTTTGAGATAAAACATAACCCGTATTGACCCATCTAAGCAAAATAGACATAATTGTAACCTCTAAGAACCTTATTGACAAAAATAATCTCAAATGACCTTAAAGTTCTTCTTTTTTTCAAGAGGTTAGCGTGAATCTCTACGTAATCTTATCCAATAAATCTGCTGACAACACAAACCATCGTGGCTTAGTCAACCTAGAACCTTTACATAATTTTTGTATTTGCTTAGTCAACACCAAAATACTGTGGTTTAGTCAACACCGAATCACAAAAATCCTTATAAAGTTGATCATGTAGTTTTAGAATAACCAATGTCTCATCCGCATCATCAAGATCGGGTAGAAGGCCTATTAGCATTCCTGAGTTTAATACACGGTGTTGGTTTACAAATAGCCAACCGCATAAAGGACCAAAAAACATGACCGACATTGCCCCCACTACAAGCTCCATGTTATGTATCGGTGTGTAACAACAGTCATTATGAAGGCAACCAACACACAAATACTAATGGTGAAACACACCTTTCCGAAACCATGGCATGTACAAAACTTATCAATGAGGAATAAACTAAAACCAACCGAGCTGTATACGTTTTAGCAACTAATAGTGAACCATCGGTGTGTAACAACAGTCATTATCAAGGTAACCAACATACAAATACTCATGGTGAAGCACACCTTTCCGAAACCATGGCACGTACAAAACTTAGCATTGAGGAAGAAACTAAAACCAACCGAGTTGTATATGTTTTAGCAACTAATGGTGAACCATCTGTTTTGGAAGAATGAGTCTGTCGCACCTAGAATGATTCCAATAGTCGTCACATACAAGAATAAGATGTCATGATTCACCACATCTCTGAAGATTTTCTCATATTGTTTTCTCATATACGATATCAAGGCGTCGTAACCAACCACATCCGTAACAAAATCATCAATGCATTTATACTGATGTACAAAGTCTTTGCTTCATATGCTTGTGTGATTGTATTTTTAAGGGTCAATTAAAACACTAATTACTCATTTAATATACAAACAGATAATCATTATTATCATAATTATCTTTACAACTTTATAAACATATTTGCAAGAAATTGATTAAAACGCCGATTATCAATTAAGAAATTGATAAACACACATGCATGTATGTATTGAACTTCGATAAACACAAATCGTCATTTTAATCATATTAAATCATATAAAAGTTGAATAATTTTGCAAATCATGCATTTTTCTCATTTAAATCGTAGTCTATAATCGTGAACAATAATCATATAAAACACAAACGAACTTGCCTTTTTCATTTCACGATGCAACATTGTTGATCGCCAATGATCCAACATTGTCATTTCATGTTCCATTAGCATTTGAGTGAGGGACGCGGTTTGAGTTTGTAGACATTTTTATGAGACCCTTGTTTGAATAAGTGTTTGATGGTTTGAACTAATATCAAAAGATAATGAGTGTTTGAGCTAATACCAAAAGAAGATGAATTTTTAGCAATTTGTTTGCATTAATTCTTTGTTGTTTGCATTAATTTTTATTGTTTTACTTTGGGGTATGTTTGGCAAAGCTAAGAGTAGAAGCTAGCAGTAAGCAAACAGTAGGAAGTAGCAATTAGCAGTTGTGGGTAGTAGCTGCTTATTGGTTTGATTAATACCAAAATATAATGAATTTTTTACGGTTTATTTGCATTAGTGTTTTGTTGGTTTGTAATAGGTGTTAAAATAAATTGGCGGGAAAGTGGTAATCAATTAGAAAATAACTAACTCAACTGATTATTAACAAACTAAAACATGCTTGGAAGTTGGAATGGGCTGGTGCGGTGGGGATTTAAATCAAGCTAACATTTATTAAGCCGTTTTGTTTGTCAACTTACCAAGTGTTTTTAATTTGCTTTACCAACGCATTACTCAAATATTATGTAACACTAAAATTTGAAAATAATTTGCATAAACGATAAAATTAAACTCATTATAAAAAGTAGAAAGATACAATGAGAGTGATTTTATATTTCTATGTGTTTTTAAAGGCTTCAAAGTAGAGGGGACCACTTCAAAGTGTGGTAATGAGTTTTCACTTGTGCATTATATTCACATCAGCTTTTTTTTTTTTTTTCTCCAAAAGCTTTTCCTTCAACATTCCCTCAACCACACATTCTCTCTCTTTCATAATTTTTTTTTCGAGAAAAATACCAAAAAGTGCCAAAATCTTTTTGGTAGTCCCCTTTGTGGTCAAATTTTTCTTCAATCTTTAAAATGGTCATGCGTAACCACTCGACCTCGCAGCTCCACCAGAAACATGACATGTGTCCCAACTACCACTACACCTTTTATCTTTTCAATTTTCCAAGATAACCACTGTATTTGAGCAACCGTCGGCTACTCAACCGGCGGCTTGCGCAACCGGCGGCCAGGATGTGACATAAAGGTACGTTGACTTTTCTTCTTTCCTTGATATCCGACGTACTTTCTTGATATACGACCTAACTTTCTAGATATCCGATCTAGGGTTTGAATTAGAGATATCCGATTACTTTTTTTTTTATTTTGCTTGATTCATCGATTTATTGTTGCTATCTCACATACACACTCAATAATCACACACTTTCATTCCACCATGAAACCGATGGTACTCTTCTAACTATTTTTTTTTTATTCATTGTTAGATCTAACTGGGTGTTTGCCTTTTGGGTATTTCTGAAAATGGGTTACTTGCTTTTATTGTTGTTAATCAGTTTCAAGTTATTATTTGGCCGTTTTTAAGAAAATAAGCTGTTTTGAAGTGCTTATTCGGTCATTTCTAATAACCTAAGCAGATTTAAAGTTCTTATTTGGTATTTTTTTTAAGAAAATCAACTGTTTTGAAGTGTTTTTTTGCTAATTTTAAAGAAAATAAGCAGTTTTGTGCTTATACATGTCTGCATAATTGTGTCTGCATGCAAATCTGTTAACATTGCTCAATGCTATTCTACAGTGTTTATAAACTGGCTCAAATTATAGTTTTAAGTGTACTGTTTAGGTCAAATATTTGAAAAGTGTGTAACTAGTTATAAGCCTAGTATTCTGATGTATTCTGTGTAACTAGTTATAAGCCTAGTATTCTGATGTAATAAGCCGAAATTTTAATTGTTTAGAGAAGCCCATATTGCAACTATAAGCCCATAAGTAAAAGTTCTTCTTAGCTTAATCTTGTTATCTTATCCCACCGATGCTAATTCTTGTATATTGTAATCTCTTTAGGAATATCATGCGAGGGTACATGTTAGAAGCAAACTCAATTACTTTCCATTAATGAAAGACAGACTAGGTTTGGATCGATCTGTACTGTTTAGGTCGACATGTTTTGGGCGTTGGCTGGATTTGGATTATGTTGACAATGAAGAGGGTCTTATACATTTTATGCTACAGAAGCAAGTCTTCTCTGATAATGATCACTATGATTTACCCCTCATTTATAATGTTAACAATCATTTGCTACACTTTGGTCGTCGTGAATTTTGCCTCATAACTGCATTCAAGTTTGGGATGGTCAGTTTCCGCAAGTTTAGAGAGGGTGATATCAGTTTTCGTGACCGTGTATTTCCGGATAAGATAGGTTGCTATGTTAAAAACATAGATCTTCTATCTGTGATTGAGGATGAAGAGCGTTTCACGAAACTATCAGATGAAGATGCAATACGAGTTTGTCTTTTGTTATGTTTGGAAGTTATATTTATGGGTCGTGAGTTAGGATCTGTTGTTAATGATGTATATCTAAGGATGGTAGAAAATCTGGATGCTTGGGATGAGTTTGCTTGGGGAGAGCACATCTGGCGGGAGTTATACGCTGTCATTAGAAATGTTAACTCAAATCATAAGGATGAGCACCATAAAGCATTGGAAAAAGACCCAAATTTTGTTCCATCGTATTCATTGTCTGGATTCATTCTGTGTTTCAAGGTCTGTATTTTTAGTCCAAATCATTGTCAAGTTATGCAAATATTTTGTTTGTCATTTGACTTATTCATTAACTTTTTGTAGATATGGATTCTAGAGTCTTCATCTCAGACACAGCGTTGGTGGATTAATGACCCTGATGTGATCCCGAGAGGATGTTCCTGGTCGAAGCATTTTCCATTTCAAAATTGGGAGCCATACAGCCAACTTTTTCTCGAGGTCAGTTAATGCGTATATGCCAACTTTTTTCCTAAATGTAATTGCATATATGCCAACTTTTTTCTTTTGATTATAAGATTTATAAGTTCTTGTGTAGGTTAATTGCATATATGCTTAACATGTTTTATGCTTATCTTAGTTGTTTTGTAATCTTAAATGCTTATATAGTCTCTAAATTAGTTTATTTATTTCTTTCTAAAGTTTATTTTTAAATGCCTTAGGCCAAAAATCCAAATTATGACCTATATGCCAATATTGCTGAGGGCCAATCAGAATGGTTTAGACAAAGCCTAATTTTTTTTAAGTGGTATACACCAAGAGCACCTCCTCCTGTTGAATACGGGGGGTATTTGGTGATTATCTAAGAAAATTGTCATCAGCTAGCACATCTAAGGACAAAGATAGAGAGGCACATCCACTTAGGCAGAGTTGTATGCTTCGCGTTAAGGCTTTGGAGCGTTTATGTGACAGTTTGTTGATTCTGCCTAAAGAGATCAAGAGTTTGAAAGAACGTGTCTACAAACTGGAGAGTATTATTCATGTGATTCTTGACACAAACCCTTTTCTACGTATGCCACAATTTAACTAATGTCTAATTATCATGTTTTGCAAAATACTTTGTGATGCAGTATATTACTCGGAAAACAAAAGTCGGACACGAGCACAAAGTTACCTCATATGTTCAAAAGGTATACATATATACATATAAATTTATCTTTTCTTGTCATTTACTTAGCTAAGTATGTGCACACATGTTACAGGATAACGTGGAGTGTGATCTGGATGACCAGTATTGTAGTAATCTAGATGGTGATTTTTTTGAATTATTTGATTCGCCTATTCTAACATCCAACAAACACACTGCCAATGGATTTGTAGATGGTTTGGATAATTTCTCCCAGAAAGTTTATGTGGTAATTGATTTCTGCAACTTTCAAATTATTCTTATTTGTCTTGTACCTTTCATTATAACTTGTTTCATAACTTGACACAGAATGGTGGGGTTGAAGTGGACAAATTGTCTGATGAAGATTTATCTGAGGTGATCACATACATGTTTTCAAGAATATATTAACTGTTTTCAAGACTTATCTTAGGTAATAACAACGATCCATTGTGATGTAATTGCAGGATGATTGTGTGAAGGCTGAAAAGCAAGCTGCTGAGATTTATAGGGTGGCAGAGCAGAGGAAACAGAGGACGAAACTGATTTTGGAAGAAGAAAAGAGGATGAAGAGTATACAGCATAGTAATTACAGTCACATGAAACTTGCTTTACAGCGATGTGGAACTTTCAAGAGGAGGTATGTCAACGTGGTCAGGCCGCAGATGGAACCATGGGAGGAGTTATTACCTTTATACGTCCCTAGCATGGATGCACTAAAGAAACGTACAAATGTCCTTGATGCATTCATGACTAAAAGGTGTGAAGATCTAGAACCGTGGAAAGAGGTATTACCTTTATGAATCTGCAACTACAGCATCAGATATTGGCTCAATTAAGTCTTATAATTCAACTTTAACCTGTTTTGTTTAGGAACCAAGCCGTCCATTCAAATGTATCGATAAAATTTCATGTACTTCTGAGTTGGAGAAGTTTCTGATTACCCTTGGGCAGGCTCGTTGCAAGTTTCCTTGGTATAGTGACGTTACTGTTGATCGTACTTTCTGGGATGCTTTAGTTGGGCTCGACGATAAACGTGTAGGTTGGTTACTTGACGAGGTACGTTAGAATAACAATTTACAGTATATTTTGGATAAAACTATTTTTTGCTATATGTAAAGTTTTTGTTGAAATCTGTCTTTTTATTGCCTACAGCACATTGATCTTTGGGTATGGTATATGTGGTATTTCAGACCATCTTCCGTAGATTGGTCAATGGTTAGTTGCTACTTTTTAACGCTTCTACTTCAAGACTCAATGCCACTGTTTTATGCAACCGATGAGATTTACCCATTTGCGTGGAGGAATGTGGAACAGGTATTCATTGGTAACCAATCTTTTAGAATATGATAGTTTAATTATGTGGATTATATCAATTTTGTTTTTAAACATTGTAGGTCTTCATACCCATAAATGAACCCAAGAAACATTGGTCCCTAGCGCAGTTTGACATTAAAACTGGAATCGTTACATTCTATGACAGTGAAGGACATCAAGAACCTGAAACTCGTCCGTGGTATTTGAATATGAGGAGTTGTTTGGAGTGTAAGCTTCCGGTAGTTCTAGAGAAGACTGATGTGTTTGCAAGCAAAGGAATCGATCCCCTAGAATACAACATTAAGTTTAGGAATGCACGTAACGTCCCCAAGCAGGGTGGGGTATTTGGTGATTGCGGCGTCTTTGTATGCTTATTTC
>BPTQ01000001.1:65058054-65132236 GCA_019973895.1 Chrysanthemum seticuspe | reverse complement strand
GAACTTTTTTTTTTCCTATTGTAGCACTGAACTTGCCTATTTTTCCTTTTCTGGGCATCGAAGTTTGATTTTGTGTCACAAAAGGAAAATTAGGCAAGTTCAGTGCTACAATAGGAAAAAAAAAGTTCGATGCCCAGAAAAGGAAAACGTGGCAACTTTGATGCCTAAATTTATCATTTTCCCAAAACTATTACTAAGAGTAAAAGGTACATGTAAAAGGTACATTAGAGCATCTACAATTAGGGGTGTAAACGAGACGAGACAGCTCGCGAGCTATTCGAGATCGACTCGTAAACTACTCGAAATCGACTCGATATAAACGAGTCGAGCTCGAGCTCGAGCTACTCGAGTACACTTTCGAGCCGAGTTCGAGCTCGAATTTGCTCAGCTCGTGAGGCTCGCGAGCCCTTAACGAGCTTCAATGATATTACACTTTTACCCTTGTATATACATATAGTTACGTAAAATCGATTCGAGTTGAGTCGAGCTTGATATGCCCATTTTTCATCGAGTTCGAGCTTTAAAAGTGGCAATAATCGAGCTCGAGTCGAGTTTCGAGCTCGAGTTTGAGATGACGAGCCGAGCTCGAGCTTGAAATTCAAAGCTCGAACGAGCTCGAGTCGAGTTTCGAGCTCGAGTTTTACTAATCGAGTCGAGTTCGAGCTTGGCAGTACTCGACTCGACTCGGCTCGTCTCGTTTACACCCCTATCTACAATGCATCAAGTCTTTGAAGACTTGATGCATTTAATGCAAATCTCATTTAATAACTAAAGCTTTTACAAAAGACTTGAGGTTCATCAAGCTTTTGTAAAAAGTTTTCTAAAAAGTCCTTGTTGCAATGCATAAAACCTTGTCAAAAAGCTTTTTGGAATAGTAAAAAGTCTTTCTCAACTTTACCCATTGTAGATGCTCTTAGAATGACCACCATTTATATCTTACTTATGTTACATGTCATGACAGCTTTTTTCTTCGTCACTGTTTGATATTTCTTTCGTTACTTTAGGCCGGAAGGCGAGGCGTAACCAAAGTCACCTTACACCTTAGCGCCACACCAGTTTTCTCTCTACCCCCTCTTTCACTCATTTTCATTCACTTTTTTGTGAACAAGGCACTCACTTCTACTCACTTCTTTCTTTCTTTTTTTTTACAAAATATATAAACATAACTAATGAAAATAAAAACGTGAACGTACGAATTTAAAACATTACGTAATCTTCAAAATTAAAATAGTACATAAACTACAATTATTAAAAACACAAACATACGAAAGTTAAAAATTACATAAACTTCAAAATCAAAACTATAACTCGAAACCCCACTTCACTTTGATCCCCACTCTAGCCTCGTCCATAGCTCTGCGTGCTTCCCCGGTCAAGTGTTCATATGGCTGCAAATAGAACATCATGTCTTTTTGTCTTGCTTTATACTCCTGCACTTCGACCTCCTTTTTTTTATTATTGCCATAAATTCAGCCCATTCTTTCATCTTCAATTCTATGACATGTTCATTCTGCTGTGCCAACTCCGATATCATCATCTTCGCCAACGACATCGTCAACGTCTCGTCATTTATAGTTCCCGACGATGCCGTTGAGCGCACACCTTTCTTCTTAGCAATTTTTGCTTTGTCCCTGCCCAGTGGTCGTCGAACTTCCTGCACATCACCCCCTCGTTTTCTTGAGCTTCAGCATTCAAATTAATACTAGCATCCCCATTTTTCGTGTTGAATGAACTAGACCCAGATGACTTGTATCTGTTAGATCTTTCTCTTGATTCATTTGCTAAAAAATTTGGAGTTTCAACCTCATTCCATTTGTAACATTTTCTCAACTCCAACCAACAATGTTTGAGTGTGAACTCGTAACCGTATTCAACTTCAAAGTTTAGCATTACCGTATTGTAGTAATTTTCGTCTCCTGCTCCATTTATCGGATTCATACGCTTGACGTTATTGAACACTCCACAAAATCGAGCCATGTTCGGGCGCACCGTCTTTCATTTCCCACAAACCATATCGTACGTTCGGCGATCCATCTTTGTTTTGCTCTACGTACGCCTGTACCTCACTCCAAAATCCATTCTCTTTCCTCGTGTTACCTTTGGCACTATCTTTAGAAACATGAATCAAACCTTTGCACAACGCAATTTCTTCGTCTTGGGTCCATGGAATCATTCGGGGTTGCTCCTCGGTTTGAGCAGTCCTAGTCTTGCGTCTTCTCGACACCTTTTTGGCCAGTGTCGGTTCCGGGGCAATTCTTTGACGGGAGATTCTTCACGAGGCCGGTTTTGATAAAATTCTTCTCCAAAATAAGGTTCGTACATTTCTTCATTTAGAAATGTAGATATAGGTGATAACGCTACACGCGTCGTTCGGGGTCAAAGGAACTTCCTTTTCGTCGAGCAAGTTTTATAACACCCTAGGCAGTGAACCTAATCGTTGTAGTGTAGTATTAGGGTAAGCCACGAGTATTGATATCGTTCTCTAGGGGAATAGGAATGCTAATGAGAAGTTACTACGCTACAGTTGGGGTTGAGGAAGATTATTTTTTATCTTTTTTTATGTTTTTTTTAAGGAAATGGAAAAGTACGAATCTCGGGGTTTGGATTTGGGGGTTGGTATTGCTACCGATTACTCTACTTATCTAATTATCTAATCTAAGGTGTCTGTAGTCTATGTCTAATTATTGTGTGCTCGTATGATAGTTTAAAGATATGTTTACTTAGGTTTTACTACTCCTTAATTATCTACTATTGGTGGTTGAATTGTCACGTCCTTATTCTTAATTACGTTGTGTGTCTAAAGTTGTAGGGTATGCGTTTATCCCTAACTCTTTGAAGTTACCAAAGGGTCTCGTCTACAAAATACCACTAGGGATCATAAACTCTTACTCTAAGGCCTCTTTGGATAGTTTAGCTTACAACCGCTCAAGGTGCTATAACCTAAGGTTCACAAAGATTAATCAAGCATTAAGTACACAACGAATGACCTATCACATTACTAGATCATTAACAACTAAGATAAGAGACAACCAATTAATATTCAATAATTAAGTTTCATATTCCCTAAGCAAACACACAAGTAAATTAGCCGGACATGGAGAACATGCAAGCATACACACAAATAATCAAAGACATAATTGTATTAATGAAGTAAAACACTTATCTTGATGTAAGATAGGGTTTGGAACCCTAAAATACTGTACAAGACAGCCTTGGTTCGGTTTAGGTTTTTACTCCAAAAGACTACACACCAATACTGAAAAATTCGGATTCTATATATAAGATTACACATGCGACGGCGTCACCTTATGTTTTGTGACGCCGTCGGATCGTCGTCATTAGGGTTTCGTCTTAGCCACGTTAGTCTTGCGACGGCGTCACCTTGTGCTTGTGACGCCGTCCTCTTCAGCTTCTGACGCCGTCTGGATCGAATCTAGGCCGTCTGAGTTGCGACGGCCTACTCTTTTATAACTTGACGTCGTCACTTGCAAATAAGAGTTTTGGCTTCTGTCCTGTCACAAAATCCTCCGACGGCGTCGCAGTTAAGCAGTGACGCCGTCACCTTGTGTTTTCAGCAGCTTGAGCGTCTCGATTCTTGACTTTGGCCATTTTCTTCGTATATCCGCGCCTTTTCGTCCAAATAAGTGTCATTATAGCAATTTGCCTTCAAGAGACCTAAAAAGTGAAAAGGAACGATATTAAGTAATAACGGATACAAAAGTGATCAAATAAGGGCTTAAACGACCCCTCAAAAAGGTACATTTTAAAAGCTTATCAAATATCCCTACACTTGGTATTTGCTTGTCCTCAATCAAATGTGCTTTTAGCCAATTAATTTATAAGTTAAGGGTCATGAAGCATTGGTTTAAAACAGTCCACAACACATATAAGCCCCGCAAAATTCATAACAAGCACGGAAATTACATACTAGCACCTCACATGGGGTGTTTGGATACTCACATCTCTCTCGGGTGTATATGAAATATAACAAGTTGGAAATGGAAGATAAACACTCATTAACCGGTCCTAGTACATAGATTACCATAGGCTTGAGAATAGATCAAACCTCCATCGCTTTGGCGTAAGCACCTAGGAAAGACTATCAAAGAGGTCTTTAAAGGGTTGTAATGTTAGGCTTACGGTAGGGAAATAAAGGGTTTGGTGGGATAGGCTATTTAGTGGTGGCAAATCAAAAATCTCTTATGTTACAAGCATACTGATAACGCTACACGCGTCGTTCGGGGTCAAGGAAACTTCCTTTTCTTCGAGCAAGTTTTATAACACCCTAGGCAGTGAACCTAATCGTTGTAGTGTAGTAATTAGGGTAAGCCACGGGTATTGATATCGTTCTCTAGGGGAATAGGAATGCTAGTAAGGAGTTACTACGCTAAGGTTAAGGTTGAGGAAGATTATTTTTTTATCTTTTTATATTTTATGAAATGGAAAGGTAGGAATCTCGGGTATTGGATTTGGGGGGTTGGTATTTCTACCGATTACTCTACTATTATCTAATTATCTAAACTAAGGTTGTGGGAGTCTATGTCTAATTAATGTGTGCTCGTATGATAGTTTAAAGATGTGTTTACTTAGGTTGTACTACTCCTTAATTATCTCCTATTGATGGTTGAGTTGTCACGTCTTATTCTTAGTTGCGTTGTGTGTCTAAAGTTGTAGGGTATGCGTTTCTCCCTAACTCTTTGAACTTACCAAAGGGTCTCGTCTACAAACCCACTAGGGATGATAAACTCTTACTCTAAGGCGCTCTTTGGATGGTTTAGCCTACAACTACTCAGGTAATTATATTCTAAGGTTCACAAAGATGAATCAAGCATTAAGTACACAACGAATGACCTATCGCATTACTAGATCATTAATCAACTAAGATAAGAAACAACCAATCAATATTCAATAATTAAGTTTCATACTTCCTAAGCAAACACACAAATAAATTAGCCGGACATGGAAAACATGCAAGCATACACACAAATAATCAAAGACATAATTGAATTAATGAAGTAAAGACTTATCTTGATGTAAGATAGGGTTTAAAACCCTAAAATACTGTACAAGACACCTTAGGTTCGGTTTTAGGTTTTCACTCCAAAAGACTCTCCACACAAAAGACTGAAAAATTCGGATTCTATATATAAGATTACATATGCGACGGCGTCACCTTATGTTTCGTGACGCCGTCGTGTCGCCGTCATTAGGGTTTCGTCTTGGCCACGTTAACCTTGCGACGGCGTCACCTTATGTCCGTGACACCGTCCTCTTCAGCTTCTGACGTCGTCTGGATTGCATCTAGGCCGTCTGAGTAGCGACGGCCTACTCTTTCACAACTAGACGTCGTCACTTGAAAATACGAGTTTTGAGTTCTGAATCGTCACAAAAATCTTGGGACGGCGTCGCAATTAGCACCTGACGCCGTCGCCTTCTAATTTCAGCAACTGTGAGTGTCTCGATTTTGACTTTGGCCATTTCCTTCATATATTCGCGCCTTTTCGTCCAAATAAGTGTCATTCCAGCATTTTGCCTTCAAGAGACCTAAAAAGTGAAAAGGAACGATATTAAGCAATAACGGATACAAAAGTGATCAAATAAGGACTTAAACGACCCCTCAAAATGGTACATTTTAAAACCTTATCACATACGAAGAATGGCGTTGCTAAGCCAAGACTCGACACTCTAGACTCTAGCTAACTGAAATAAACAAACATAAATTTAAAGGATAGATGTAGGATGGTAGCCCGTATGTTTTATTTATTTATTTATTTATTTATTTATTTTTATTATTATTTTTTTTTTCAATACACTTTTACTCTACCATCCTCTATGGTAACATCAAAATGATAGGGATTTAAAGGCACATCCCTACACTTGAGTTTTTATTACTCTAACACTAATTTGACCCGAATTGAAAAGATCAAAACACTTGGGGTATGTTATTACGCAAATTAGGGAATTTAACGTTCCCTTCCAATCATTTTATAAACTTTAACTTTTTCCCATTAGTCCCAATCGTCCCAAAACTGTGTACAAAGGATATGACTCGACTTAGCAACTCATGCAAGCAACTAGATAATTGAACTAAGGGTTTAGGGTGATAACAATATTGCACTAAAAGTGAGTGCATACAAGGTAGGCTAAGGCAATTTGGGTGTATATTTGGGGGTGGGGTGTAAACAATGCTCTTCATTGATATTCCGGAAAAACCGAAACATCACGAGAACCGCGAAAAGGATAGGCTCTGAGGAGTTAACTAGGGGTATCGTGTACTAAAGATGAGTACAACGCAAAGGGTGTGGGGGAATTACTCAACCGATGTGGAAGAAGTAATTATATTACGGGTATCAAACAAGGGTTATCCTAATGCCTCTTATCATTTAGTTATTCCTAACTACACAAGTGTAGTCTTACTAGCGATCTCGGGATGTATCACAAAACAAGTTATAGAATCTAATATACTACCGGTTTACACTCTAAGCATTAAAGATGAATGCTTTTAATTCCTACTAGTCTAAGGGCGATCCTCACATTTTAGGTGGAATTTAGGTGGTAAAGGGTTTTTGTGCTAGTCATGCAACTTCCTATCCGTGAGACGCTTTTGTTAAGACTAATGGCCCACTCCTATATATCATGGAAAATTTTAAATTTGGTGCCAAAATTACCCTAACCGACATTTTCTCATGGTTTATTATACAAATACAATTGGACAAAGCAAATAATCAAGGATAAGTATAGTTTCAAAGTTCCCGTTTTATTTTCCCTCCCTACACTTAAACTGAACATTGTCCCCAATGTTCCCCGAAAGTATCAAAGGTATGATAATGGAAGGTAATTAAAAACGAAAGAAACTAGTACTCCCCTGATTAGCTCGGTAGGATCCGTGTGTGAAGTAGTGGTTAAATCCTTTCCAAGAAGAATGTGTGCTTGAAAAGCTCCTTCCAATCTTTTGTTTCTTCTTCTTGATAAATGAAACCTGCACATTTGAAGAAAACAAACGAAACCTTCGCGTAAAATCGGCGGTAATAATATATATAAGACTCTACTAAACAAGGATATAATGCTTGTGGAATGGATGTTTACAGAATTTCTGGAAAATTAAGACCTGGAAAATTCCAAAAATTTATAAGTAGCTCAGAAAACGAGAAAAAAGTAATCTGTTGTTTTTAATCCTTCCTGACACCGTCAGGTTGCAATCCTGACGCCGTCAAGTTATCCTGACAAAAACTGGTCTGCGATTTTCTGGAAAATTTACATCTTTAGAATCTGGAAATATTCCTGCAAAACATCCATTATGACTCGATACAAGCATTTGACTCGAACAAACACACAAATATATCTTTTAATGAATTGTTATTCTCATGTTTACGTTTCTTTTGAAAACGTGTGTAATCCTCCCCACACTTATCCTTTATGTAAAATACCTTTATATGCAATTAAGACGAGGTTAAAAACAAAATAAAGCATTTTTACAAATTTAAACATGAGAATAAACAATTAACAAAAGATATATGACACTAACAAGCAAACAATTAAGCATGGGTTGCCTCCCACGAAGCGCTTTTCTTTATTTAAGAGTCTTGTAGCTAGACTGGTAGTCGTGCCCTCACGTGACTTCATGACCTTTACCTCCTTCTAAAACAATATCTTCATCGTTCACCATGTCATTATTGTCCAACTGATAATGTTTTACACGTTGTCCGTTTACGGTAAATTCCCTCCCATTATGGTCTAGTAGCACCACTGCTCCATTGCTCATCTGCTTCTTTACTGAAAAAGGTCCATACCATCTCGATTTGAGTTTTCCTGGAAATAACCTCAGTCTTGAATTATACAAGAGCACCTTATCTCCTTCCAAAAACTCTTTAGGATTCTTTATTCGTTGATCATGCCATTTCTTTGCCCTTTCTTTGTATGTGATCGACGATTCATATGCTTCCAGCCTTAGTTCATCCAATTCTTGAAGCTGTAAGAACCGATTTGACCATGCTTCAGAATAATCCATATTACAGGCCTTAAGTTCCCAATATGTTTTTTGCTCAAGTTCAATAGGGAGGTGGCACGCCTTCCCGTATACTAAGCGAAATGGGGTTGTTCCGATAGGTGTTTTGTAAGCAGTTCTAAATGCCCAGAGTGCCTCATCCAGTTTGAATGCCCAATCTTTTCTATTCTGGTGGACCGTTTTTTCAAGTATCCGTTTCAATGCCCTATTTGTGTTTTCTACTTGTCCATTCGTCTGAGGATGATATGCGGTAGAAAATCTATGTGGAACACCGTACTTCTTCATTACCTTCTCCATTTGAGCATTGCAAAAGTGGGTTCCCCTATCACTGATCAATGCCTTGGGAATCCCGAATCGTGCGAAGAGCTTTTTTAGAAAATGAATAACTACCCTTGCATCATTAGTTCTAAGAGCTTGAGCCTCCACCCATTTTGATACATAATCAATAGCTACGAGAATGTATTCATTTCCTTCGGATGATGGAAAAGGCCCCATGAAGTCTATACCCCAAACATCGAATATTTCGCAGACTTGGATATAATTCTGAGGTGATTCATCCCTTCGCGAGATGTTTCCCGATCGTTGGCATGCATCACACGTTTGAACTAATCTCTTAACGTCTCGAAAAATAGTAGGCCAGTAGAACCCGGCATCGAAAACCTTTCGTGCCGTAACATTTACACCGTGATGTCCTCCAGATGGTCCCGCATGGCATTCCTTCAGAACTCGATCAATCTCCCCTCCGGCCACGCAACGTCGAATAATTTGATCGGGGCATATGCGGAATAGGAAGGGCTCATCCCAGAAGTAATGTTTTAGCATGGTGAAGAATTTCCTCTTATCTTGCTTGGTCATGTAGTTTGGCAAAACCCTACTGGACAGATAGTTAGCATAATCCGCATATCATGGCTCAATCTCCTTAATGGCCATTAGCCGTTCCTCGGGAAAAGAGTCGCGGATCTCGGTGTGATCGAGTTTCTCAAGATCAGGGTTTTCCAAGCGTGACATATGATCGGCAGCAAGATTTTCAGCCCCCTTTTTATCTCGAATCTCAATGTCGAATTCTTGAAGTAATAAAATCCATCTAATTAGTCGGGGTTTTGCATCTTGCTTGGAAAACAAGTAGCGCAAGGCGGAGTGATCAGTGAAGACGACCGTCTTAGAAAGAACGAGATATTGCCTGAACTTGTCGAAGGCAAAAACCACAGCTAAAAGCTCTTTCTCGGTAGTTGTGTAATTTTCTTGCGCTACATTCATGGTTTTGCTAGCATAATAGATTGGTTGAAAATGCTTCTCTTTCCTTTGGCCAAGCACGGCGCCCACATCATAATCACTAGCATCACACATGATCTCGAATGGCTGAGACCAATCAGGGGTGACCATTATAGGCGCCTGAGTAAGATCCTCCTTTAGTCGGTTGAATGATTCTTTACATTCTTCAGAAAAATCAAAAGGGGCATCCTTAACAAGAAGTTGGGTCATTGGCTGAGCAATTTTTGAGAAGTCTTTAATAAACCTTCGATAAAAACCTGCATGGCCTAGAAAGCTGCGAATGGCTTTAACGGTGGTAGGATAGGGGAGTTTGGATATCGCTTCGATTTTTGCTCTATCGACCTCAATTCCGTTTCCAGAGACTTTATGTCCTAGGACAATTCCTTCTTTCACCATGAAATGACATTTTTCCCAATTTAGGACCAAATTAGTTTCTTCGCACCGTTTCAACATCTTCCTAAGGTTGGAAAGACAAAGGTCGAAGGAATTTTCAAATACCGAGAAATCATCCATGAAAACTTCCATGTTGTGTTCAATTAATTCATGGAATATGGCCATCATACATTGCTGAAAGGTGGCAGGTGCGTTACATAACCCAAAGGGCATTCGCTTGTAGGCAAACGTCCCGTATGGGCATGTAAATGTAGTCTTTTCCTGATCTTCAGGGGCAATGGGAATTTGAAAATATCCTGAAAAGCCATCAAGGAAACAGTAGTACTCATGCCCGGCTAACCTTTTGAGCATTTGGTCAATGAATGGCAGAGGAAAATGATCTTTTTGGGTGGCATCATTTAACTTTCTGTAGTCGATACAAACACGCCAACCCGTAACCGTTCTTTGTGGCACTAAATCACCATTTTCATTCTTCACGACTGTCATTCCTCCTTTTTTTGGAACTACCTGGACTGGGCTGACCCATGGGCTATCCGAAATGGGGTAGATAAGGCTAGCATCGAGGAGCTTGATGACTTCCTTCTTTACTACCTCCTTCTTTATGTTAGGGTTGACCCTCCTCTGTGGCTGAACGGTTGGTTTGTAATCTTCTCCCATGAGGATTTTATGGGTACAAAATGTAGAATCAATACCCTTGATGTCAGCCACACTCCAAGCGATCACTCCCTTGTATTCCTTTAAAACTTCCAAGAGCTTCTCTTTTTGTCCAGTGGTCAGTGACGAGCTTATGATGACAAGGAGTTGGTCCTTTTCCTGAAGGAAGGCGTATTCTAAATGGCTTGGGAGATCTTTTAGTTCTAAAGTAGGTGGTTCCTTGATTGATGGTTTTAGCTTGTTTTCTGGTTTTTGCAGCTCAAGGGGTTCAATTTCATCCTTACGCGGGTAAAAGGAAACAACTCCCACCATCTCAGTTTCCTCGTTGTCGCCTATTGGGTTGTTGTCATCACTTCTGAATTCGTTTAATAGATACTCATCAATGCAGCCATCTATATCATCAACAAATTCATCAACTTCCTCAACAAAATAAATAGGGTGATCGTAGGAGGAGGAGTGACTCATAGAATCCTTGATGTCGAAGGTTATGCTCTCGGACCCCACTCGTAAAGTGAGTTTACCATCATGAACATCAATAATGGCACGAGCTGTAGCTAAGAAGGGTCTCCCAAGGATTATCGGGACTGAGTTATCTTCCTCCATTTCTAAAATCACGAAATCAACTAGAAACTTGAATTCCCCTACTCTTACAAGGACATTTTCACAGACCCCAATGGGATATTTGATTGATCGATCTGCTAATTGAATACTCATCCTGGTTGGTTTCAGTCCTGATATCCGAGTTTGAGGAATAGGGAATGAGGCATCAGGTTAATACTAGCCCCAAGATCTGCCAAGGCATTTTTTATAGAGAGTGCCCCTATTGAACAAGGGATGGTGAAACTGCCTGGATCTTCTTTCTTCTTGGGCAGGCTTTTCTGGATGATAGCCGAGCATTCTTCGCCTAATGAAATCAACCCTTCAAGTTTCTTCCGATTAGATATTAACCTCTTGAAGTATTTGCTATGTTTAGGGATGTGATATAATACGTCAAGAAGTGGTATGTTGACGGAAGTTCGCTTTAAATAAGACAATACTCTCTCATTGTCTTCTTCAGCCTTTTGATTCTTCAGACGAGAGGGATAAGGAATCCGTGCGAGGGTTGGTCGCTGGGCAGGTGCTGGTGTTTGTGGAGGGGGATCGTGAGGAGTTGAAGGAGGTTCAGGAATTGCATCATTTCCTAACACAGGTTCCCTGGTGGTGGGATTCCGGTCAGGATGCGGGGGATCCTTGGTAGTAATTCCTGATCGAGTGGTGATGGCGCAAGTTGGATCATGATGGGCTGGGCTAGATTCGCTTATTCTTTTGCGGAGGTTGGCGAATTGACTTTCTAATTCAACTTGCTGCTCTTGGATAAACCCCTCAAGACCTTTTAAGAGTGTGGTCCCTTCTATGGTAAACTGCCTGAGTTCTTCTTCAAAGGCATCACGGATGGTGTATTCAGATCCCTCCTTTCCTTCAGTTTTCCATTTTAGATTGCCCCAAGGGTTGCATTCATCGTTTTGATAGAATTTGAGGAGTGAAGGGTCATCATAAATGTCATGACTGGAAAGGAAGACGCTCTCATGACGTGTGTCATCACATTCATCACTCTCGTGTGGCCCTCCACAAATGTCGCATATAAGGCAAGGGTTAAATAATTTTTTTGGTTCTGGCGATTTTGTGAGGTATGCAAGCTTCTCTTGTGCTTTCTTAATCCGATCCTCGAAAGATGATGACTTTTCATTCAAGAAAGTAGAGATACTTATAGCGTTTACTGGCTCATGCCAATGGTTGTCTTGGTATTGAATGTACTCCTCAATGCGGTTCCACCCTTCTTCGGCCGTGAGATTAGAAATTCTACAGCCAGTTGAGAAGTCAATGCCTTTTTGATCCTTTCGGGAGATATTGTCGTAAAAGATTTGAACAAGCAACCAAAGGTCGATACCATGGTGTGGGGCTTGTTGAATAAGATCTTTGTAACGATTCCAGGAGTTAACGATAGATTCTCCATCTGTTTGATGGAAGTGAAGAATTTTGCTCCTGATCAATGCAGTTCTTCCAGGGGGAAAGAACTTCTTGGTGAACTTGGTTGTGAGTTGCTCCCATGTGAAAATAGACTTTGGAGGGAGCTTATCAAGCCACTCCTTGGCCTGTCCTTGAAGAGAAAATGAAAAAAACCGGAGTCTAGACGTCTCCTTGGATGCTCCGTCGGCATAGATAGCATCAACAATTTTTAAAAATTGTTTGATGTGATGAATTGGGTTTTCGCTGTGGGATCCATTGAATTGACATACGTTTTGGATAAGCCAAATGTCAGAGGCATGCAATACCTCATTGACTTGTTCTGAAGGGTAGACAATGGCACTAGTAAATCCAGATGCAGAGGGGGAAGAGTATTCCCCGAGGGATTTTGCTTTAGGAGGATTGATGGGCCCATTGACCGGAGTGGCGGGAATTTCTTTACCATATTGGCTCAGATCGTCAATGATGATGGTTTCAGGGGAGTGTGGGGAATGAGCGGACTCCTCGTCAGTTGTGACTTCATCAAAGTTGATGGAAGTGCCTTGAGGTTCTGAATCATGGAGAGCTTTTCTTCGCCTATTGAGCTCTCTTTCGGGTTCTGCAAATGGCTCAAGAAGGGTTTTGGTGGAACTGCGGGTTCTAATTTGTCTAAGGGGGTTGGTAGGGGGAAATGGTGGTTGGTTATCACCTTCCATGATGAAAAGTGATGGTGTTACGAACAAAAGTCACGAAGAAGGGGGATAGACTACGAGAATGCTAAGAATGAGAAAAAATTTACTTGATAGGAATCAAGCAAAGAAACCTAAACGAGGTGGACTACTAACTAGCTATTCTATTCCCCGGCAGCGGCACCAAAAACTTGATAATGCTACACGCGTCATTCGGGGTCAAAGGAACTTCCTTTTCGTCGAGCAAGTTTTATAACACCCTAGGCAGTGAACCTAATCGTTGTAGTGTAGTATTAGGGTAAGCCACGGGTATTGATATCGTTCTCTAGGGGAATAGGAATGCTAGTGAGAAGTTACTACGCTAAGGTTGTGGTTGAAGAAGATTATTTTTTATCTTTTTATATTTTTTAAGGAAAGGAAAGGTACGAATCTCGGGGTTTGAATTTGGGGGGGGGGTTGGTATTGCTACCGATTACTCTACTTATCTAATTATCTAATCTAAGGTGTATGTAGTCTATGTCTAATTATTGTGTGCTCGTATGATAGTTTAAAGATATGTTTACTTAGGTTTTACTACTCCTTAATTATCTCCTATTGGTGGTTGAATTGTCACGTCCTTATTCTTAATTGTGTTGTGTGTCTAAAGTTGTAGGGTATGCGTTTATCCCTAACTCTTTGAAGTTACCAAAGGGTCTCGTCTACAAAATACCACTAGGGATCATAAACTCTTACTCTAAGGCCTCTTTGGATAGTTTAGCTTACAGCCGCTCAAGGTGCTATAACCTAAGGTTCACAAAGATTAATCAAGCATTAAGTACACAACGAATGACCTATCGCATTACTAGATCATTAACAACTAAGATAAGAGACAACCAATCAATATTCAATAATTAAGTTTCATATTCCCTAAGCAAACACACAAGTAAATTAGCCGGACATGGAGAACATGCAAGCATACACACAAATAATTAAAGACATAATTGTATTAATGAAGTAAAACACTTATCTTGATGTAAGATAGGGTTTGGAACCCTAAAATACTGTACAAGACAGCCTTGGTTCGGTTTAGGTTTTTACTCCAAAAGACTACACACCAATACTGAAAAATTCGGATTCTATATATAAGATTACACATGCGACGGCGTCACCTTATGTTTTGTGACGCCGTCGGATCGCCGTCATTAGGGTTTCGTCTTCGCCACATTAGTCTTGCGACGGCGTCACCTTGTGCTTGTGACGCCGTCCTCTTCAGCTTCTGACCACGTCTGGATCGAATCTAGACTGTCTGAGTTGCGACGGCCTACTCTTTTATAACTTGACGTCGTCACTTGAAAATAAGAGTTTTGGCTTCTGTCCCATCACAAAATCCTCCGACGGCGTCGCAGTTAAGCAGTGACGCCGTCACCTTGTGTTTTCAGCAGCTTGAGCGTCTCGATTCTTGACTTTGGCCATTTTCTTCGTATATCCGCGCCTTTTCGTCCAAATAAGTGCCATTACAGCAATTTGCCTTCAAGAGACCTAAAAAGTGAAAAGGAACGATATTAAGTAATAACGGATACAAAAGTGAGCAAATAAGGGCTTAAACGACCCCTCAAAAAGGTACATTTTAAAACCTTATCAATAGGAGACATGGTTTGTTGTGTATGAGGTTGTGATGACGAACCACCCATTTGGGTTTGTGATATGTAGTTTGGGTTATCAAATGGGAATGCGTTTTGTTGTGAAAATTGACTAAACGCATTTTTGTTGTTGTTGTTGTTGTTGTTGTTGTGCGTATTGACTAAAAGCTTCTTGTTGTTATGTGTATTGGCCAAAAGCTTGTTGTTGTTGATGCTGTTGTGGTTGTTGTTGTTGTTGTGGATATGGGTTACAGTATGGTTTGTTTTGGTATGCTTTGTTATAGAATGATTGTGCTCGAAAGTTGATTTGTTGGTTTGGCGAAGGAGTATTTCCTAAACTGAAGGTTCCTTCGGGTGTCGGTGGATTGCTTCGGGGATTTCTTCCTCAGAAACGATTGGTGTTTTGTGGGGTTTTTTCTTGAGACATGGTTTTTTAAAAGAAATATGTAGTTATAAACTGTAGTGTTTGTTTTAAAAAATATATTTGGTGGGTATTTATGAAAAATGATTTGCAGGCCTAAAAATGGGACTAATTATATGTCTAAAGGGATGTGTCAATAAGTTATTGGTTTGTGAAGAAGCGGGTCCCTCTCATATCACTAATAGGATACTGACACATAAGTTTAGGCATGTAATTAGGCACATCATTTAAGCATGTCAATCTATGCTCGGTATTTATAAGGGGAAAATGAGGTAGTGGGGATTTTTTTTTACTCCACAAACCAAACGGTCATATATTTTGCACACAAATCAAGTAGGTGACCAAGTCACCTTAAGTTGCGTTGGAAGGCGAGACTTACGCGTGAATCGAGTGAGTGTGCAAGGGGGTCGCGGGTGAGCATGCATGTAAGGTGACTCATTTTCATCCCTTGCCAAGTAGCCTTAAATTATTTTTTCATTTCTCTATCGGGATCACTTGTCAGTTTTTTTATCAAGTATATCACTCTCACACACATATCTGTAAATAAAACTAAAAACTTGCATGTAAATGTTATGACGGGCTCTTTCACTCTTGTCAGACGTATTTGCAAGAGCGGAGCCAAAATTTTTAGTTATGTTGGGCCGGCCATGCTTAACTCAAATGTCTTAATGATAACGAAGGCTAATTATAAAAACTAGTAGAAAAACTATAACATAAATAACTATTAGATATAAGATCATTTGAGGATAAAAGATTATTTACTTACCAAGGGATCAATCTCCACCCTCCATTTTTATTTGATCTAATGGATGAGATTAATCCCAACAATATAAAAAACCAACTTTCATCCTTTTTTTTCAAATGTTAATAACTTTTAAACCGTTAATCGTTAAGCGGGAAAAAAAATATCATTGCGACGAGCATTTAATTATCTTTCTATAGATAGGCACTTTGATATACTTTCGACAAAAGAAAAAAAAAACGTATTTTTCACGTTTTTTTTTAAGTTTTTTTCGTTCTTTTTACATTACTGAAATTTGCATTGAAAAATCATATATGATATAACACTAATTTGATATTAGTGTAAAATCATATATGATATGTAATATTATATGTGATATTAGTGTAAAATCACATATGATATCACATGTGATATAACAAATCATATATGATTTAACACTAATATCACATGTGATATTCAATTTAGTGTTTTATCATATATGATTTTTTTCATACAAATTTCAGTAACGTAAAATAAACGAAAAAAAGACGAAAAAACGTGTAAAAAAAGATTATTTTTTTCTTTTTTCGAAAGTATATCAAAGTGCCCGTCTATAGAAAGATAATTAAATGCTTGTCGCGATTGTGTAAATATTTTCGCTTAATGATAAACGGTTTAAGAGATATTTAAATTATAAAAAATGGGTTAAATAATAAAATGCTTTTAAATCTCAGCTATTGATTTTCTTTTTAGATGGATGGTAAAGATGAGTCCCTTGGTATGTGAGAAAAGTTTGGTATGTAAAATAACTCTTCTCTAACTATTAACTTAATAATTAATGAAATAGGTTGATCAGGGGTGACTTTGTACCTGCTAATCATCCTGCTAGATTCGCCTCTGCATATTTGGGTCTAATGTTAAACTACTTGAAGTTTTCATAATATAAAAACTATAGTATACCGCTATCCGTCCAAAATGAAGTCATTTATTTAATATCATCAAATAAAATGATAAAAGATTTTACATGTTATGGAACAAACCTTCACGTTGGTTTTGATTATAAGTTGGGATGGTCAATATCTTGAAACACCAAAAAAGTAACAATGCGTTGACTTTGTTTCATTGTCAATAGTTGACTTGCAACTAGTCAAAAGCCACGTTACATGAAACTTTAGTCTCAAGTTCGTTAAATATCACGAAATCAGGCCACAAACCACACGTAAAGTATTGTCTTTATTCATCCATTCTTAAAATTAAATGTGTATCTATGCGTAAAATTGTTGTCTGAATTTATCTATCTGTTACTATATTAACTGGTGCATTTATGTGTTGTTTAAGTTTCTAAGAAGTAAAAAAATCAACATTATCCAATCCCGTCTTCCACGAGATAATAGAAAAGGTGATATGTAGACAAGCTTACCTCTATCTGAGAGTAGAAAGATTGCTTCCAGAGAATCTCCAGCCTTTTTTGCAGAGAATATGTTAGCTCTATGTAAATTTAAAAATAACGTTTCTTATACAATTTTAATTATAAAAATACTTGGTTGATATTTTTGGTTGTGTTATATAATATTTGATGCAAAATATATAAATATATTGAGTTTTAAATGTATTTTCACTACGTATTATTTTTATCTATTATTATATAATACGAGCAAAATATTTAAGGTAAAAGTTATAAAAGAAAGACTTGAAAAGTCAAACCTGGACATTTAATATGGGACGGAAGAAGTATCATATTTTTTAGTTACAGATGCCTATATTAACACCAGTATATGGACGAGGTTTCTTTGTTCAGATCATTTGAGTGAGTTGTATCTCGTGATCTTTTTCAACCAATTTCGCTGCCATCTCCGATATGTGTAGTTAGTGAGGTTTGAAAATGACATCTTTTATAACGAAGCTATTTTTTAATATTCGTTTGCATGAGCTAATTTTAAATCTTCAAATTTAAAGTTAGATAAGGATGTTACATCATTATTTCTTCTCATGCATTTCAAAATGGTTATAAATTCTTTCGATATAAGATATTAATATTATATCAAAATTTGGATACATGGATTTGTCAAACATATATTAGGCCGGTTAGCTTTATCTAAAGTATAATAGGAAATAGAATATGAAGAATTATTAACCTCAAATTCTTGACTTTGAACTACTCGTATTTTTCAACTAAAATTATGATAATGGACTTATGGTGACTTGTAGTTGAACTCGACCAACTAGCTATATACTATATAATATGATAATGCTTCTTAACTAATGATGACAGTATGTCTGTATCGAATATGAATGAAGCTTGGGTACCAAAGCAGGAGGATTAAATATGATCAGATGCAAAAAAAATTTATATATACTACTATATAAAGCATTTAAGTTGTGGGCTTCACAAAAAATTAAGATAAGGAGCTCCAATCATTGATCGACATGTGTCACTTCTCTAACTAAAAAATAACAAAAAGGAAGGAGCTCTAACAAACTAAAATAAGGAGCTACAATAATGTGATGACACGTATCACTTCTTAACTAATTAATCACCTTTATTTTTAAATTTAAATATCTTTTAATTCGTTTATTTTTTTTATGATCTAATTTCACCATATTTTCTAAAATTTTGTGCTCTTTAATTCAACAATCCATTTTGATATATTTTTATGAGTTTTTAGTTTTTACATTTTTAGTAGGTTTATTTTATTTTGATTCTAATTTTTATAACTTTAACCTTTATTTCAATCAATACAAACTTGATGTATCAAAAACATTCACTTTTGGGAGAGTGTTTGACGGGTAAGAGATTGTGAAGGTCTTTTTATATGCGGGAATAATGATGTCACGGGAAAGATACGGAAAACCCCAACAAACACATACAACTAACACATATACATTTGGAGTGTTGTGAAATGAATTCACTAAGCGGGCAGGGAATTGCGAAGAAAGTTGGGTTAGCAATTCATTTACTATATTTATTATATAACTATATTTATCGCCGCCGCTATGCGCGGGTATCCAACTAGTGTTAAAAAGACATTTCGCATTTAGGAAAAAAAGATATATATATATATATATATATATATTTTTTTTTAACTAACATTACATCCAAAAAATTTATGGAGTTCCTGGAAACCGCAGAACCCCCGTTCCGTCCCTGTACCAAAGTATTTTAGTGACAATAATGAAGTTTGCATGTTCATTTTTGGAGTGATTGTATAAATTTAGAAATCAAACGTTTTGTTTTTCTTGAACGAGAAATCAAACATGAATAAACTATAAAGTGATGAAGTGTCTCGTGTATCTAATAAAAACAAAACCATGTTTATAACAACACATACTTTGGAAAAAAGGAGTTGTGCTGTCAACTACTACATAAACACAAAAATGTTATTTTTTCCTTTAGTCTCTAGTTAATTAGTTAAAAGGTTAAGTTTATCTCAAGTTCTCAACAAACTTTTTAGTTTATATGTAATTTGGATGATCAAAATAATTTCACTATCATTTGGAAAGTTGAGTGCTTGTTTGTTAGGGGGGGGGGGGGGGGGGGGGGGCTAAATTTTGTTTGATAACAATATTAAACATTACGTGAAAGGTAAAGTATGATATATACTTTAGGATAAAGATCTTCTAACGTGATTTCAATCTGATCAGTCAAGTTGTCTCACATGAAAAGAGTAATCCTCACAAGATGACCCACTTTAAATTTAAAATAAAGGACTTGTTAATTTTTAAGTGGGACAACATAACTAGTCATGTTGAACTCAACATTAGAATATCCTAACCCATAGTTTATCAAGCAAATATTGTCCAGAGTTCAAATTTGTATTTATGTGAAGAATGGAAAAGCAATTAGTTGTATAAATGGTGCAACAATGGTTTATTCCATTTTATTTACTTCATTAGAAAAATTATTGTGAAAATGATTGGGTGACACATGAGTCTTTTGGAAGATAATTGTTTTATGATTGAGCTTTGATATCATGGTTGCCATTTTAAATAGACATATAATATACATTCTGATTAATAAAAGCATTTTTTTTTTAGAAAGGCAATATTTATTGAGGAACCAAACCAAACAAAGTACACAAGAAAAGGCAACCCACCTTCTTAACAAGATGGTTAAAAAGGAGGATCCCAAAAAGAAAAAACCATTACAATACAACTAACAAAAGTCTAGCGAAATAAAACTCCACAAAGCTACATCTAAAAAGCACAAGATACCAAAAGCCATGTGACAACGGCCATCACAACAAAGTACCATATCTGACCCACCATATGACAAAATGAACTCAATAAACAATAAGGACTTTTACGCATGCACTGAAGCCATTCTCACTGGTGAATTGCAGCATAACCTGACTTTTACGCATGCACTGAACCAAACACCCCAGTAGTAGATAATTGCATCAGTCCACTATACCAAACACCCCAGGAACTAAACATGACTGCCTGCACGAACAATATTGCAGCACCTCTGTACCTCCAGAATTACCAGCATTGCAGTACTTGAAACTTCTGGAAATAAATCTAAACTAGCCAAACAGGAGCTTAACTGAACTGTTACGGTATCCATATTTCAAACTCTGATTAATAAAAGCATAATACATTGTTTCTGTAAGTTTTTATGTTAAGTTTGAGGATGGAATATTAGAACCTTCGATTTAAGTCCAGATAGCAACATGATTATCAAACCATCATTTGTTGTATTATATAGGATTTTCAAACTGTAAATACAAACCAAATACAAAAAATTGGCAAGTAAACACATAGATTCTTGAACTGTAAATTTTGTATTTTGTTTAAATGGTAATGTTACTCAAAGAATTATTAATGATGTCGCTTCATGCTATTGCTTCCTGTTATTGTGTTCCGCTACTGATTTTTGCTATTGTTAGTTTTACCAAACACATCCTACGTAACTTTGCCCGTAATGTATCAAAACCATCAATAAGATGTTAAGAGCGATGAGTTTTTACCCACGCTCCGTTGCGGGGCGATGGATTTTACATAGAAAAGGTTTACATTATTCTAAACATATGCAAATAAATTCTAAGTAACATTAAGAGTTGCTTTTTAAAAAAGAAAGCAAAAACATGTTAATCTTGTTATACCTAAAAGTTAAAAGTAATTAACTAAAAATTATAGAAAGCTAAGAAGATTTATGTAAAACTTAAAAACATTAAAAAAAAACATTATTATTAATTGTTTAAGGTTTTGGGACGGTTTTCGTAAAATAAAATGAGTGACAGGGACAATTTATGTAACCTTTCACTCAAGGATGGTTTTTGTGAAGGTAAGTAATGGACAAGGACTATTTACGTGACCCTTTCTTGACATAAATAATCCTTAGATTTAACTTAAGGACTATTTTTGTAACTGAAGTTAACGGGAAGGACAATTTTTGCGAAGGTTTGGGATTGTTTGCGCAATGTAGGTAAACCACAGGGAAATTTTTGTTGTTTTATGTGACCCTTTCTCGACATATACAATCTTTATATTTAACTCGGGGACTATTTTTGTAACTGAATTAGCGGGAAGGACCATTTTGCAAATATTTAGAGACTGTTTGTGCAACGCAACTAAACCGCATTGACATTTTTTGTCATTTTTGCTATGAGATTTATTGTTCATTGAACAATAAAATCCTCTGAATTTTGTTTATATTGAAAATGAATATAAAAATAAAAAAACTTATGAATGCATGTTTAGTCATAAATTATAGTTATACATAATCTTTTTGCTATTAAATGTCTGTTTTATATTTAATCAGCTGGAATTCACATGGGACTATGCAAACTTGCCCCACAAATAATGAATCTATGCGATCACTTTCAACCTTCTTTTGAAACTTTTTGGTATATAAAAAAAATAATGTAACTAGTAATATTTTAATATGACAAGGCTTTTTTAAGTGATGTATATGATACTTAAAGCATATAATCCTACCCATTAACCCAGTGAAAAGATTAATAGCTTCACACGGTTTATATTTTGGGTCCTCCTATGCAGGCACCCCATGGGTAGGGGGTGGCTGAATTTTTGCATGGGTGCCTCGATTTCCGTGCCAATTATTAGTACCAATGATTGATTTCGTGATTTCCGTGCCAAGTTTTTTTGCAACTTATTTTTTACCACTTGTAACACTTTTTTTTACAGTTTTTTGTACATGCTTTTTTTTTACAAGTTTTTTTTATAACTTTTTTTTTTGGTTTTACAATTTTACAAGTTTTTTTATGATATAAATTCAGTTTTAAAACTTTAAAAAAAACCGTAGTCGGAAAATTTTTGAGGCTCAGTTCGAAGGTTGCAAAAGTGAGATTTTATCCCACTTTGCCGTCCATTCGGTTTTCATCATCGCCTCGGAAAGTTGCAAAAAGTTTTAGATCTAAAAACTTTAACAACGAAACATACGTAAACCACCACAGCCTCACCACTACCACCACATCATCAACAATCTAACAAGTAAAATACTTGTTAGATACAAATTTTAGATCTAAAATGTTTAGATCTAGAATTTTTAGAGAGATAGAGGTATGCTAAAGTGAGAGAGAGACGTTTACGTTTGACAGAAGTGAGAGAGAGACAGGAATAACTACTGCCAAACCATGTGCGAGAGAGTGGTATACAAAGAAACACGTACAACGTTCGAGAACCACACACGTAGCAAAAGAAACACAAACACGTTTTATAAACGTTGTTTTATAAACGTTTTTTTTATAAACGTTTTTTTTTAAGTTTTTATATATAAAGAAAAGTTAATACAAATTTAATAAAAGTATTTTAAAAATATTTATAAAAACATGTATTTATAAAGATACTAAAAAGTATTTATAAAAGTTTGTAAAAAATTTGTATTTATAAAAGTTTTTAAAAAAAATTTGTACAAGGTTGTATTTTTTATCAAAGTTTTTTATAAAAGGTTGTTGTGTTTTTATATTGTATAGGTGTTCGGTACTGAAGTTGATTTAATTAATTGGGTGCGATCTACTGCTAAATCGATTGGTTTTGTTATTGTTATTGGAAAAAGTAAAACATATAGGGGCTATAAGTACTCTATCGAATTTTTGTGTTCTAGACATGGGACGTCTTCACGTGAAGGTTTAGAAGATGAACTTCAACGGCAGACTAGTACCGACAAATGTAATTGCCCATTCAGATTACTAGCGAAATTTATAAAAAGTTTTAATGGTTGGATATTGAAGGTTAAGTGTCCGGGGCATAATCATAATTTTCCAGACTCGTTGCATGGTTTTTCACAGGCCATGCGATTAAAAGAAAGTGAGTTAGTTTTTGTGAGGCAGATGACAAAACAGCGTGTAGCACCACGAATTATACTTTCTTCAATAAAAGAGATGGATCCAAATAACGTGTCAACCATTAAAACGGTGTATAATGCACAAGAAAAGATACGTCGCGACAGTCGTGGTGATTTGACTCCGATACAACTGGTTTTAGTACATTTGCGACGTAAAGGTTATACATATTACCCTAGGATAAATGACCACACAAATGAGCTCGATGAAATATTTTTTGTTCACCCGACGTCATATGCCCTGTGGACAACATATCCGGAAATCATGCTGATGGACTCCACATACAACACCAACATGTTTAAACTGCCATTCTTTACAGTTGTTGGGGTTACTCCAACAAACACAACATTCTCAATGGCGTTTAGCTTTTTGGACAAGGAAAAAAAGCCAAATTTCAAATGGGTGTTGGAATGTGTTAAGTTGGTGATACAAGAACAATACTACCCGCGGGTTATCGTCACCGACAGAGATTTAGCGTTGGTTGGGGCATGCGCAGAAGAATTCCCAAACGCTAACAGATTACTCTGCCGATGGCATATCAATCAAAATGTGCTAAAGCATTGCAGAAACAGATTCGATACGTTAAAGGAGTATGAGTCCGTTAGATTGACATGGGATTCGATGATTACAGCTCCGACCGAAGAAGTGTTCAGGCATTATTATCAGCACCTACGTGGTTTATTAGTCCAAAAAAAGGGTACTCGAATTGTTATTTAATAATACATTTTTTTATTATTATTTAATAAATAACTACTCGGATTGTTTTCTCACTTTAGTAATTCTTTGTTTTCTCAGATGTTTTCCGGTATTTTCGTAACTGGTTGCGAGATTACGATCGCATGTTTGTGTCGTACATTACCGATCAATATCGCAGCTTCGGCCAAACAACAACATGTAGAGTTGAGGCTCAACACGCGTTGTTGAAGTTATACTTGGGCTCCACACAGTCCAGCTTAGACACGTTGTTGTGTTCGGTCGACAAGATTATAGCTGCGCAAGAAACTGCGATACGAGCCTCTTTGAATATAAGCAAAATCAAGAAACTGTATGCTTGTAAGAGCACTCTATTTAACGAATTGCGGTATAATGTTTCAATGGATGCTTAAAGGCTCATACTCGCAGAAAGTAAACGGGATGTTGACCCACATGCATGTGGTCATCAGATGCGGTTAGTGTATGGTTTACCATGCTATCACCAACTGTATTGGCTTCAAGCAAACGGTATGTACTTTAAAATTTATGCCTATCAAGTTATTCTTCCCGTCAATACCGATAATTTTAACTAGTTCCTTTTTTCGAATACAGGATTGCCAATTCCGCTTGATTTTGTTGATAATTTTTGGAGAACACTAAGCGTTCCCTGGCCTGTTGTCCGAAATACTCAAGAGCCTGATGAGCCTGAATATCCTCAAGAGCCTCAAGGGCCTGAAGAGCCTGAATATTTTTCTTGTCAAGATGACGTACAGAAATTCCAAAGTGTTTATACCAGAGCATCGTCGTTTGTCAAAAAAAATATGTTAAACATGCTCAGAGGTATATACGCTCCTGAATCTGTGTCAGCCCAACAACCTGCTGTTAAAGAAAGTAATCGTGGACGTCCGAGCGCAAAGGACAACAAATCCAAGTCTAAACCAAATCTCCCGGATTTGAACGAAGAACCCCCCACAAGGCACCGCAGAAGCTACACAAAACCTAAAAAAGTCCCAGAAGTAAATAAAGAATCTGCGAGACACAGTTCTTATGTGGGAGAGCCTTCTAACATCCCAGACTTAAACGAAGGACCTAACGAAGGACCTAGCGAGGGCGACTTAGTTTCTAGTTATATTGTAATTTTGTGAACCATGTATCAACTATTAATCTATAACAAGATTGGTTATTTATGTATTCGAAGCTTCTAATTTTGTGAACCATGATATTACTAATTTATGTTGTGAATAATTGTACAAATTCTTTTGGCCAGATGCAACAAGAAAATCCTTACTTGTGTCGTTGTCAACGTGGATTAATAATTGAAAGAACATCTGACAAGCCCAAAACTTGTGGTCTGAAGTATTATGCATGTCCTTTGTCAAAGGTAAATAATTAAACGTTTGCTTATTTGCGTAAATATATCAATAACTTGTTTGTTTAGAATACATTTCTTATAATTGTTTCGTCATGTAACAGCCAGGGACTAAAGACTATGGGTGTCGATACTTCATGTGGAAGAAAAAATTTCAACAAAAGTACTTTGGTGAAGCCTCTTCTTCAACGCAGTGCTCAAACTGCGAAACTAAAGATACAACGATCAACATGCTATTGGCTGAAAACAATTTGTTGCAGGCAAAAATAAAGGCGTTGGAGGCATCACTGGAATTGGCAAGAAATCCAGTTGATCACGCATGTCAGCCGAGTGGAATACTCTATGAGCTTATAGATGACATTAATAATCTTCATGTGGAGTAGATTTCATTTTAATATTGAAAACATTTGTTGTTTTACTTGTTTAATGTTTTATTGTTATTGTTTAATTAAATGGAAACAAATACACAATTAAAAAGTATAACGTAAAATAAATATCATATAAAAACACTACACAAATTAAATACACTGTACAATATACCTAAATTAAACACTACACACACAATAAATTAAACACTACACACACAACTAAAAAAAAAAAAAAAAAAAAATCAAAAGTCGCCGCCGTACGTACGGAAGGGGACCCACCCTACTTGAGGTGCCTGCCAAGGAAAACGTGGGGTGCCTGCGTAGGCTTGCCCTATATTTTATGCAAGTTTTATGATGATTGTACTATAAATGACGAATCTTATAAAAAATATAAGACTAAAATACACCGTTGGTCTCTAAACTTGTTGTTGCGCATCGTAATGGGACAAACCTTGCCTTTGTCATCGTTGGGAGTCCAAAACTTGGGTTTTATACTCTAGACAAGTCCCTTGACCAATTTTCTATTAGTCAACGTATGTACGTTAATTTCCCCATGTGCCTTGCACATGAGGGCAAAATGGTCATTTCATTGTTTTGGTGGTAAGACTGGTACAACCTTAAGGACTAACGGCGTATTTAATCAATAAAATTATACCATCATCACCACCACCACCCTCTCTTTATCTCTTTTTCATGCTTCTCTCTCTAAATTTCTGCTTCTCTCTCTAAAATTAAACCATCACCATTCTCAAATCTAAAAAAAAAACATAATCTCAATCAAACACCATCACCATTCTCTCTCTAAATTTAACATCATCACCATTTTCAAATCATGTAGGTTAGATTAAAGACCCAAAAAATTAACTTCGATTAAAGTCAAAATAATTAAAGTCATTCGAAATTGTCACAATTAGAGGATCTGTTTTGAGTGTTTGGCAAATTTTGGTTATTTTAGGATGGACTAGTAAATGATATATTTCTTATGAGATTAGTATGCGTTACGTTGGCAAGCTGAAGAAGAATGGTAAAATCTTTGACTCAAACATTGGGAAAGCACCTTTTAAGTTTCGCCTAGGTACCCTTAAATTAAACCTGACATTATTCGTAATCTCACATAATTTTATGTATTGAACTTGGTATATGTATCTTTGAATTTTATCTAGGTGTTGGACAAGTGATAGCAGGATGAGATGTTGGTGTTAAAGGTAGTCTTTCTACTCATTACTTTTTTTTTTCTGATTATTTTTGTGCTCCCATCACTTTGCAGCTAATTATGTGCGAATTTTGTTTCTTTTAGGCATGCGTGTGGGAGAAAAACGAAGACTAACAATTCTTCCGGCTATGGGGTATTCTCTCGTTCACTTATGAAGTGTAGTAAAAAATCTAGATAAAAAAGAAAAATGTTGAAATTTGCTCAAAGTGATACCTTTAATGCATAAAAATATAAAATCTACTAGTTATATTGAAGAATAAGTTATTTTTGGGAATAACATAACTTGTATAGTTTCATCTGCCACACAAATTATTATTGTCAATATACTCAAACTGTGTTTTGGATCAACCTGGCGTGTTTTGACATCGTACTGAAATTGCCTAAATCCATTTTACCTGTTTTGACCCATATCTAATGCTCGTCTCCAAAACTTGTTTGTGCTCTTGTTGATTCAGATATGGTGCTAAAGGTGCTGGTCCAGACATACCCCCCAACGCATGGCTGGTGTTCGATGTTGAACTGGTAGATGTTAATTAATTGCATACTAGAATCATTGAATACTCAAGGTGTCCTGTTTTTGTTAACAGATGCAAATTTTGTAAGTGAAGCCTAAAATCTTTTGCAACATTTGGCATAGTATGTCTAGCATTAAGATGATGAATGATATACGAGAGCTATAATGAATATATATGGCTATTACAAATTTTGGAAAACACAGATTTTGAAGATGATATTGAAAAATGATGATAGTGAAAAATGGATGGTGACAATTTCGAATGACTTTAATTATTTTGACTTTAATCGAAGTTAATTTTTTGGGTCTTTAATCTAACTTACATGATTTGAAAATGGTGATGATGTTAATTTTAGAGAGAGAATGGTGATGGTGTTTGATTGAGATTATGTTTTTTGTGGAGGAGTTTATGAGATTTGAGAATGGTGATGGTGTTAATTTTAGAGAGAGAAGCAGGAAAAGAGATAAGAGAGGGTGGTGGTGGTGATGGTATAATTTTATTGATTAAATACACCGTTAGTCCCTAAGGTTGTACCAGTCTTACCACCAAAACAATGAAATGACCATTTTGCCCTCATGTGCAAGGCACATGGGGAAATTAACAGACGTTGACTAACAGAAAATTGGTCAAGGGACTTGTCTAGAGTATAAAACCTAAGTTTTGGACTCCCAGCGATGACAAAAGCAAGGTTTGTCCTATTACTATGCGCAACAACAAGTTTAGAGACCAACGGTGTATTTTATGTTGTTTGTTCATTTGCTTATTTATTTATTTTTTTCTATCTAGGAAGATACAATTTTATTTATTTTTTTTTTATTTATTTTTGCTTCAATGAATATTTAATCTAAAACTTAGTCTCGTTTAGGTAATCTCGTAAATTGTCTTTATGTGCTACTAGGGATGGCAACGGGTCGGGTTTGGGTCGGGTTTTAGTGAACCCGTACCCGTACCCATTTATGATATCCATACCCAAACCCGCCCCAAAACCCAATGGGTACCCGGTTAGTATTATCCATCGGGTTATCGGTTTTCTCTGCGGGTATCGGTTATCCCCAATTGACTCTTCACTGGACAAAGTTTTTATAACATAAAGAAAACGACTTCAATATCATGTCATACAATTTAACATTTCGAACCAACATGATAATAATTTCAAGTCTCAAAAAAGTACAAAATCTAAATGTCTTAGATCATAAAGATCTTAATTCTTAAGTAATGCATTACAAAATCTAACTAACATGTTGTAATTTTCATCCACCATTTCCCACCAATAATCAGCTCGAGTTCGTCATCTCTCAAAAGTCAAGCCATTTTTTTCAGTTGTCACCAAGTTCCTACAATATATTATAAAAAAACACCAATCAAACTAATAATAGTAGCTACTGATACATAACGTATGAATGCTATACTTGCAAATTGAAAATTGTAAACATAATAGGAGTATATATTTACCTGATCACTGTCGTCAGTGTCATATTCGATAGTTTTATCATATGCTTCGAACTCTTTTGAACAAGTTTCTGTATATATGTATGTATAACAAAAAAGTGCATTCAACAAGTTAGTTTCTGTATATATGTATGTTACTATGTATAAAAAAAAGTAATTAATATAAATCTTTAAGACTAATTGGTTACCTTGTATCTCATTCACTAACCAACTTTGAGAACACATTAAAGCTTCTAGTGTATTTGGTTTAAGGCGGCTGCGATGAGGAGTAATCAATCTACCACTTGTACTAAAACAAGACTCTGAAGCAACAGTTGAAATAGGAATTGCTAATATATCTCTAGCTATTGTTTGGAGTGTTGGGTACTTCAAACCATTTGTTTTCCACCACGCTAGTATATCTAATTTCATGTTTGGGCTGCAAACTCTCTCTTTAAGGTAATGATCAAGCTCGGTTGTATCTTCTTCTGATGCGATGCCTAAAACATGTCAAATGATAGATATGTGACTCAAGTCACTCAACAAAGTTAATTACACTCATACACGAACATGTAAAATACAATTAAGAATTATACCTGAAATGTCATCTTCCTCGATAAACTTGGAATAGCCAGAAAAAAATCCACCATCATTGTCATCAATATGCGAAGTTGACCCAACACCGTTAACCTGGTTTCTCACATTCTCCTTACTAGCTTGGTAATACTCTTTAAACATTCCACTTATAAATTTATTGAGTTTAGTAAACTCTTCATCAGCCCTTTTGTTAGCCTTAATTGTTTTTATTAGAAGTGATGGTCATTCACATTGAGGAACTTTGTAACTCGTGTTAGATATCGTGATAGAATAGTCAACGGGCTCGTGGATTGGGCTAAGCTAAATGGCTAATAGTTATGATAAGCTAGCCTTTTATTAAGTGTAATCCAATCCAAGTCCACGAAAGCCCAAAGAAAGCCCAAGCTAAAGCCTTTAGGATTTTATGCCTCTTGTACTATAAATACCCCTCAAATGGTCATTTGAGGGGTGTGCTTGAGTGTGTGTGTGTGTGTGTTTTCCTTTGAAGCAATATAACATCTTATTGTTTTCATCTTTCTTCTCTCTACCTCTCTAAACATATACACGAATTCATACATCAAGTCACCATATCTCATCTTTTCTTTCTTTATTCTACGCATAACATCTTGTGTTTGGTTCGTGTGGTACTTGTGATAAAGATAAGGTATACGTGATAAAGGGGTATAACAATTGGTATCAATCGCCTAACAATGGTTTAGGAGTGTTTGTGTTTGTTCTGAAGGGTTACGTATAAGCTCACGTTTTACATATTTGAAACGCTTAAAGCTTTCATTTTTTCACCAAAAAATTCAAGATTCTTGTGGTTTAAGGTTTATTTGGTGTTAAAGTTTTAGTTTTTCGCAAAAAGTTTCAAGCTTTACGGGTCTAGATACGTTTTTAAACTCGTATTTGGTTCATTGGTCATTTCTACTCGTAACTTTTCTAAGCACTTTGGGTGAAAAAAGTCAACATTTTTGTGTTATTGGAGTGTTTTTAAGGATATCTGTGCAAGCGAGATCATTTGAATCGTTGGAAATTTCTTACGAGTAGAAGTCAAAAAGTCAAAACCCTAGTTTTCTACTCGTAACTTTTCTAAGCACTTTGGGTGAAAAAGGTTAACATTTTTGTGTTATTTGAGTGTTTTTAAGGCTATCTGTGCAAGAGAAATTGTTTGAATCATTGGAAATTTTTTACGAGTAGGTCAAAACCCTAATTCTACTCGTAAGAAAGTCAACTACTCATAAGTTTTCTACTCGTAACTTTTTGGTGAAGTTTCTTCGAGCTATAACGGTGACTCAGTGCTTCCCTCACTTGGATAAGTGTGTGGAACACTTCGACTTGTGGATATCCCTTACGCTGTGACAGTGTAAAGGATTTTTGGTTCTTAACCATAGTTTACGCATAAGCTAAAAGCTTACGAGTAACTCTACGCATAACTTCACAATTACGCGTAAGGTTTACGAGTAACTTTTTGTCTACGCATAAGCTTAAGGTTACGCGTAAGATACTTTCTACGCATAAGATCCTAAGCCTAAGGAATCCTACGCCTAAGCTTCCTACGCATAAGATCCTACGCCTAAGCCATCCTACTCGTAACTACATCCTACTCGTAACTACATCCTACTCGGAACCATATCCTACTCGTAACTCCTTTGGTCTACGCCTAAGGTTTAAAAAAAAAAAAAAAAAAAAAGTTTTTTGGCGGGAAAACTTGAGTAAAATTTAATTTTTCGAGGATACTAAACGTTCAATTTTTACGCGAGATTCAATTTTTGGTTTAACTTGGAAAATTTTGGTCAAAAATTCAAATTTTTGGGCCTAAATTCAAATTTTTCGGGTCAAATTTGGCGTCAAAATTGTCATAACTCAAATTTTTCTTACGACCTTAGAATTGATTTTTATAGTGAATTTCAAATTTTGGGAGAAAATTTTTACGACCAAGGTTACGAGTACGACTTTCAGAAAACCTCAAACAGCAATATCTTTTCAAACACAACTCCTTTATCGTTGAATCGATCCTACATCAACTTTATCAGATCACATACCTTCATCAATGGCAACTGACAAAGATAGTCTCAAAACTGCTTTCACAAATGCTATTGCTGGATTCGCCAATACATGGTTTTCAGAGTTTAATACGCAGTTTGCTCAACCATCTATGCATATGAGTCAAGAAGGACACATGGTTGATGTTATTGGGAATCAGAATGGATTTACTACAGGCATACAAATGGGGAATCAGATGCAATATGCAGGGCAGTATGTTGGACATCAAGGGGTCAGATTGTGAATCAGAATATGGGATATCAAAATGGGAATAACTGTTTTATGACTTCGGTTCAGAATGCTACCTCCGAACCTCAAAGCCAAGATTCAGGGTATCGTCGGTTCAGCATGCTACCTCCGAACCTCAAGTACAGGGTGTTGTTAGCAAAGAAAGAAAAATTGGGAATAGAGTTGACTGCTGAGGAATACGAATTTCTGTATCAAGGACGGGCAGAGAAAACAAATGATAATGCAAGCTACTGTCTTACAGTCAACCAGCAGGACACAACATCAAGTGCTACTTTTGATACACCTCCAGTCTATGACACAGATTCACTCAATGAGGTACCAAATTATAGTAATGTTGCTAATCAGTTTACTCATGATGAACAGCATTCTGTGACATCAGCACCTACTTATGATACATACCTGAACAATCCGAGTTGTAGCAATACGAACTCTGAAACTCCAGATGTGAATCCTAATGGAGGCTGTGTGGCACAAAATACTGCGACTGATGAGGAAACCCGTGCTTATTTTGAATCATTACTTAATACTTGTGGTATTGAAATTGAGAAAGTCAGTACGGTCAATCGCGAAGTTAAGGCCGCGAATGTGAAATTGACCGCTGAGCTTGAGAGTTACAAGGAGCACGCCAAAGCCTATGAATTTCATACAAACAAAATGTCCGAATTAGAAATTGGTTATCGAGATTCTGTTTTAAGAGAACAACAATTGCAACTCAAGTATGACACACTTGATGTGAATCTGAACTTGAAAATCAAATCTTTAAACAAGGAAATTTCTGAACTAAACAACCAACTTTCTAAACAAAAAGCACTGTGTTCTGATCTTGAAAAAGAGAAGAAACAGTTGATTGCTGATTTTTCAAAACGAGAAGATTCTCTTCTTGATGAAATTCTGGATAAAAATGAAACTATAAAGAAATTGGATAATTTGCTTCTTACAACGGGTCATTCCGCTAAATCAAACAAGATGCTTTCTAATCAAGTAAATCCGATTTTTCATACTTCACATAAAATGGCTTTTGGTAACTCACCTCCTTCGTTTCTCAAGAAAGCTCAGAAATCTCATAATGTGTTGAACAATGGAAAACCTTTGCATGAACCCATAATTGTTCGTGATTCTCTTGAAACGTTGGAACTATATGAGGAGAGTAGATCAAAAATGAAACAAAAGAATCCAGATCTTAAACCGATTGATTATAACAAATGGAACAAAATTAATGGAATTACTTTTGTTGATCAAAAAGAACAATCAACGTTTTCCACCACACCAAGTGTTTCAAACAAAGTGTCAACACAAGTTTCAAAACCAGTTTCAAAACCAGTTGTAGTTTCCAAGTCTCTTTCGAAAATCAAACAAATGTCTTCAAACAATCCTTTTAACACAAGTGATACTAGAAGCATTTTAGATGACGTTAAAACTAGAATTGGGTATCTTCAAGAGACTGTTAAAACTAAAACCAATATTACAACAAACATCTGGTTTAATAGTTTTGATAATGAACAGAAAAAGTTTTTTGAAACTCTAATTGCCCCTCAGCTGAATGCCATCAGTGCAAGGGTAATTCATGTTGAACAAGAACTTTTGAAAGAAACATCTGACTTTGTCAAGGACCATAAATCCCTGGTGTAGAAAACTAGAAGGGGGGTTGAATAGTTTACCGATTAAAAACTTTGTTTTGAAACTTATTGAAAGATCAATTTATATTGATCTTTAGTATGTTAATGAAATATGCAAGCAATATGTAATAAGTAAGTAAGGAAAGAAATGATCAAACCACAACAAGTTGTTTATAGTGGTTCGGCCTACAAGGACTCTTTTTCCTTGCCCTACTCCACTCCCCGAGTCTCACACTCGAGAGTTTAACTTCACTAGTCAACAAGCTCCTTTCACCGGCGGAGAAAACCTTTACACTTCGCTTACACTATTTCCGACACTAAGCTAGATGTCGAGTTCTTTCCAAGGGTACAACTACTCCCACACACAATGTATTTTGAGGACTAAAATACTAACCACTCACACTCACAAGATTATGATGGTTTGATACAACAATGAAGTATGGATCAACACTAGATCATACAACACTAAACAAACAAGACTTCCAACTTCTCGTTGAAGCTTGAATATGACTTGATCTTCTTTGCTACAAAAGAGATCACTAATATGATATGAAACTGAGTTAGAAAGGTTAGAGAGAAGATATGTATGAGAGTATGTTAGAAAGGGATCAGAAACTACTTGGCTTGGCATTGCTATTTATAGCCAATTTGGACAGGAGCGTCCACGGACCGCGGACCCCTTAAAAGGGTTCCGCCCGTGTACCAAATTGGTACCGCCAGTCTGACAGTCAAGATATCAAATCTTGCCTAAAGTCAACTCTATCTAAGTAAGATTGTGCAAGATATGAAGAGTACAAATCTTCACAAAATATCTAATGGAATCTTCCAATGATCTCCATGATGTAATACATGATGTCAATATGTTGTATTACTATTAATAGAAATATGCAAATGCTTAAGTAGTGTTTGGTTTTAAGAACCTAACACATTCTACAAACTACTATCATACATAATGATTAGAGTCATATCAAGATGTTACTAATCATAAATGTAAATGCTTGAATGATGAATATATTGTTTGAGAAAGCTTGTTTTAATATCTAATAAACTTGACAAGCTTTAAGCTTTTATAAATTAAATTTACTTTTGTCGTTAACAAAACTTAGGCAAAGATCAAAAATATAAATAACGTTTAATGACGATATTTGTATTAACAATCTCCCCCTTTTTGTTGAGGACAAAATATAAATTTTATTTTTATAAAAGAAACAAAGTTTGTACAAGAGTTATAAAAATATTAGTTTTAGAACTTTGAAAAGGAAATGATAATGCAAGTGTATGAATTTTGACTTTTTATGAAAGTCAAAGAATTCACTAGTTGATGCATGATGTTGACTTTTTCAGAAAGTCAAATTATGCAGTTTGACTTTTTAAGAAAAGTCAAGTATTATCAATGAGGGTTCCTGTTTGACTTTTAGAAAGTCAATTGTATGCAGTTTGACTTTTTCAGAAAAGTCAAATATAAATAATTTCCAAGTTCTATATTTTCTCCCCCTTTTTGTCTCAACAAAAAGAAGAGGCTATGCGGAATGTAATGAGCCCGAGCTTATTATCTCCCCCTTGTTCAAAGCTCCCCCTAAATTGGGTGCTTTAATGGGAAGATACATGGATTGTGAAAATAAAGCTACAAAAAAAATTGTTAGTAATAATGATCATTCACAAGCATTTCCAAACACTATGTAATGACACCAACAACATAATAAACAACATTCATTAGTTAAAATTTTTCATGAGTAAGGATCATGAAAAGAGAACACAATGATGTGTTTCTAGTACAAGAAAAAAAAATTATCCTAAAAACAAAAACAAATAAAAGACTATTCTAAAAACCATCCTAAAGTGATGGTGGATGGGAAAGAGCGTTGAGACGCTCAAGAATGTGGTTGAGGATGAACCTCATTTCTTCGTGGAAGTCATGGACCATAATCCGGGTCCGTTCCACGGTTTGACCCGTTTGCTCACAAGTGGAGCAACCATGTCTTGGTGGGTAGAAAGTTTGCGGAGGTTGTGGTGGTGGAATGGTGGATGTGTTGGTGGTGTTGGGGATGTTTGGAGTGGTCATGATGGATGCAAGCAAAGCACTTTGCATTTGCATTGTCTCACTTAAGTGAGAATCCACCATGCCTTTGAATTGGTGGAGGTTGTGGAGTTCGGCTTGAATCTCCTCTCTAGTGGGATTGTCATCCCACATGCTCTCCGGAATGTCCTCAATATGAGGGGACATTGGTGATGGAAGTGGATGATCCCCGTATAAAGGACCATGAATGTCCTTGTGAATGGGGTGGAAAAGGAGAGGTCTTGGCCCTAATGGGGCGTTTGGGTCAACGGATGACCGAGGTGATTCATGAGCGATTCGCTCAATGGTGCCAAAGGATGGCAATGGTGGTGGATGACTTGGCCTAGGAGGCAAGTCTTCCAAGTCCTCTAGGAAAGGATTTGGTGATGTTGGTGGAGTAGAAAATAACTCCATGGGAGTGAGAGTGGGAGACCTTGGTGAAGGTGGTGAGGGTGTTTTGGATGTTTGGATGGGTGCCGGTGGAGGTGAAGTAGGTGCTTTTGATGGTGGTGGAGTGGTGATCACAATGTGTGATGAAGTGGGTGTAGCTAAGGTAAGGTGTGTATCATCTCTAATGGGAGATGAGATGGTGAGTGGTGAAGATTCGGATGATGAGCTAAGATTAACAAAACAACAAGGCCTTACGCTCATTCTAGCGGTTTTCTTGCAAGGTTTTGGTGATGATTTAGTCATTTTTAACTTGGGTTTTGATTTGCTAGATAGTAGTGAGAATGAAGAAGGTGTGAGGATGATCATGGTAAAACCTTTCAATTTATAGAGGTAAGAAATTGTTGAGAAAAGGTTTGATTTGATGTTGAACCATTGAAGAGATGAGGTTCCTAATGATTTGGAAGTGGGTTGAATGCTAGTCATATCACCCAAGTCAATCCATACAAAGAAGATGGAGTGAAGAAGAAAAGATATGCAATAAATGTGTTCTAGTGAGTGGAATTTCCTAATATCCAGATTACCCACGGATTTGAAGGTACCAAAAATTTGGTTCCTTCCTTTATGCCAAAGGGCTCCTTGGGTGGATTTTTCAAATTTTTGAATTTTGGTGGGAAATGGATTTCTTACATCCCTTAGTGAATAATACTAGTTCTAATAACATTATATACTAGTTAAGATTGATTTATAAGTGATGGAAGATAATTTGGAATCACGAAAGAGTCGAAATTCAGAAAATTACCTGGAGGATCCACGGCACCAAAATCATACACGGACGGAACCCAAAAAAGGGTGCCGTCTGGTCCGCCTGTACAGATATGGCGGTACCAAAATTCATAAAGGACGGTACCAAAATAATGGTGCCGTCAGATCCGTGGAGTGCTGAAATTTGGACAGAATGTTTCTTAAAAACTGAAATTTCCGAAACCTGAAATTTTTTCTCAAAACCTGTTATACTAAACATTTCTAGTTAGGAAAAGTAAATAACACATATGTAAACACAGTGGAGCATAGATTAAGAGCAAGGCTTATTGATTTTCACAATATAGTGAAAATGGGTAAAATTTGATAGCATACTTGTGCTATCCCCCTGCATGAGATTGTTAGCATACACCATTGTTTCAAGTTAGATTATCATCCTACATAATAAAAACAACTAAATAGTATCAAACATTAATGATAATGCATTGTTCCAAACACTCCTTAAAGTACCCTTATTTGTCCAACTTCTTGTAAATCTTGTTCATCATCCTACCAAGGCACTTGAACATTCCCTTAGTTTGCTTGAATTCTGCTGATTCATTCTCAATCTCGGGAAGAGATGTGTAATACTCTTGAGGTGGAAGACGAGAGCTTGGAAGACCATCCTCGGAGCTATTTGATGATGATGATGAAGGAGTTGGAGGTTTAGCTCTCTTGCCTTTAGTCTTAGCAACTCGAGCATCACTCAAAGGTACAAAGATGTGAGGGATGAGATCATATTGAAGGTGCATCCCTTTTGGAGTTGGTGGAATTGGAGCGAAGTTTCTATAGAGACGGGTGAGAAGCATCCCGTATGGAAGAGCAACGGATCCTTGAGTTGGAATATCAATCATTCTCCTAGCTATGTAGTAGGCTAAGTTGAATGGTTGTCGGGTGGACAAGTTGTAAAGCATGTGGCAAAGACAAGCGTTTATGTGATCCCTATTTCCTATGGTGCTAATGACGTTTGCTCTAAGTAACTCCTCCCATTTCTTAAATTCGTGCTTAAGTTCATTGAGCTCCATTCCATATGGATCTCGGTCTACCTCTTTTCCCTTTCGGGTGACTCGGGTTGTATCCGTTTTTGGGTTAAAAAGGTGTTCACGGATGACATCCTTATCGGCTAAACGGGTTATGTAGGGGAGAGAGCGGTCATTGATTGCATCAAGGGCGGTGAGTGACCACTTATCCGTGTAGACACAAGTTCCACGGTTGGGAATTCCTAGTACTCTAGCAAAGTCACTTAAAGTGATGGTGTAGTCATTTTGGTTGATTCTAAAGCTAAGACAAAACTCATCATCTTCATCACTAAAACCGGTCACACTAGCATAGAATTCTAATACGAACCTAGGACAAATTGGTTCATCAATGTCAAGAAGACAATCGAATTGAATGGCGGCTAGTTCTTCACGAAGATTGGTATGCTCAAGGAAGGATGAGTGAATGGTTCTACCCTCGTGGAAATACCTTGATTCTAGACCCCTAAATATTTCTACTTGTTCCTTGGTGAGTCCTTTGGTTTTGTGGTGTTTGGGAATGTAGTTAAGAGTGTCTTTGTGATCATAGAATCTTGCGGCTACCATGGTTATTCCTAAGGATAAGAATTAACATGTTAAAAATTTAGATAAGTTTTAATGTTTTTGATTCTAGTGTGTGCCTATATGAAAACAATTTGGAGTTGCGGTTATCTCGACTCATTTTATGCACAAAATGGTTTTAGTGGAGTGTTTGGCAAATACCATGAGATAACCCAAATGCTCCTAATTCAATGTTGCTATATTTGAATATACCCGGGAGTGCATATTAGTTATGCAATACCTTTAGTATTCAAGAGCATGCAAGTGATGAAAATTCTAACGTTTCTATTTGTATTAGCAATGAAAAAAAATGTTTTCCTACAAGTGAGAAGCTTTTCAAAACTTTTGACATGGGGTGTTTGGTTGTTTGAATAAGGCCTTATATTTATTATCTATTAATTAGTGGGAAACATGATTTTGTTTATGCAATATGATAATGTAGTACCTAATTTGAATGACTAGTTATGCAATTTGCCAATTGAATTCATATTTGGTATAAAAGCATACATAAAACCCCATGTAATGATTTGTGATAGTTTTGTGCATAAATAAGAATCCTAGACTCAGAATTAAGAGATGAAATGTAGTTAGGATACTTACAATGATGTTATCTTCAGTGATTAGAGAGTGGGAAGATGACAATAATGAGCTTGGTTTAAGTTTTACACGTTTTGGTAAAGTGGGTTGTGAGGAAGAAGATGTTATGTATAAAGCTGTTTTGCTTCTGTAGACACCACGGACCAGACGGCACCAAATTTTTGGTTCCGTCCGTGTTGTCGTTTGGTGCCGTGGCTACAGTAGCAGAAACAAGACAAAATTGTTTTGGTTTGACTATTCTAATGTTTTAGGCTATGTTTATCCTACATGCTTGGTTCCATTAACCCTAAACCAAGTCTAAGAAGATTAAAAGGTTCTCGTTTAAGAGGTTTAGTAAAGATGTCGGCAATGTTGTCTTCGGAGGATACTTTCTCGATTGAAATGTTTCCTTTTTGAACATTGTCGCGAAGAAAGTGATGACGGATTTCAATGTGCTTTGTACGAGCATGTTGAACGGGATTTTTGCTGAGATCGATGGCTCCTTTGTTGTCGCAAAGTATCACAATGTCGTTGAGATGAATTCCGTAGTCTACGAGGGCTTGCTTCATCCAAAGAGCTTGTTGACATGCTTTTCCGGCTGAGACGTATTCGGCTTCAGTAGTAGAGATGGCTAAAGCCGTTTGCTTCTTTGCAAACCATGAGGTGAGACAATGTCCAACAAAAGTGCAAATACCACTTGTACTTTTTCTATCGACATAATCACCGGCATGATCCGAGTCGGCATACACTATGGTTTCTATACCCGTTCCTTTGGGATACCATAATCCTAAACACGTTGTTCCCTTAATATATCTAAAAATCCTTTTTAATGCTTCTAAGTGTGATGCCTTTGGGTTTTCTTGAAAGCGAGCACATAGACAAACACTAAACATAATATCGGGTCTACTAGCCGTAAGATAGAGTAGGCTACCAATCATTCCTCTATATTTAGTGTTATCTACGGATTCACCTTCTTCGTCCTTGGTGAGTTTAGTGTCCGAGGACATGGGTGTTTTAGTTGGTTTGGAATCTTCAAGACCAAATTTCTTAAGCATGTCTTTTATATATTTAGATTGATTAAAGAAAATACCATCTTCTAGTTGTTTAATTTGAAGTCCTAGAAAGAAGTTTAACTCACCCATCATACTCATTTCAAACTCGTCATGCATGATTTTAGAGAAATCATTACATAGTTCTTGACAAGTTGATCCGAATATAATGTCATCAACGTATATTTGAACAATAATAATTTGCGATTCCCTTTTCTTAGTAAAAAGAGTATTATCTACTAATCCCATAGTATATTTGTTATCAATAAGAAAAGTCTTAAGACGGTCGTACCAAGCTTTAGGTGCTTGTTTAAGGCCGTATAATGCTTTCTTGAGTTTGAAGACATGATGTGGTTTCTCAAAGTCGGTAAAACCGGGAGGTTGAGCAACATACACTTCTTCGTTAATAAACCCATTAAGAAAAGCACTCTTAACATCCATTTGAAATAATTTAAAATCATAAGCACATGCATAAGCAAGTAATATTCTAATAGATTCAAGTCTAGCTACCGGTGCATAAGTTTCATCATAGTCAATTCCTTCTTGTTGATTATAACCTTGTGCAACAAGCCTAGCTTTGTTTCTAGATACTATACCATTTTCGTCCATTTTGTTTCGAAAGACCCATTTTGTTCCAATTATAGTTTGATCTTTAGGTTTTGGAACTAGTTTCCAAACATCATTTCTAATGAATTGGTTTAATTCTTCTTGCATGGCCATTACCCATGACTCATCTTTTATTGCTTCATTTATGGTTTTTGGTTCAATGGTGGATACAAAACAAAAATGATTACTTTGATTTTGAGCTTGTGATCTTAAGGTTCTTTGATTAAGTTTTCATATGACCTTTTCTAATGGATGACTTTTAGATTCTTTTATGTTGACAATTTCCTTATTTAATGGTTCATTTTCCTTGTTATTATTAATTTGACTTTCAATTATTTGACTTTCAACTAAGTCATCATCTACCAAAGGTGATGTCTTAGAGGGAGGTGGACTTTCGTCAAATGTTATGTTCAACGATTCCTCGACTATCATTGTTTCTTTATTTAGGATAATGTAAGCTTTACTAGTTTGAGAGTAACCAAGAAATACACCTTCATAAGACTTTGGGTCAAACTTGGTGAGATAATCCTTAGTGTTAAGAATAAAACATTTGCAACCAAAGACTTTAAAATATCCTAGTGTTGGCTTTTTACCTTTATAAAGTTCATATGGTGTTTTGTTTAGGAAAGGACGTATTAGGACTCTATTTAAAATATATGTAGAAGTGTCAACGGCGTTACACCAAAACTTTTGAGGAATGTTTTGTTCATTAAGCATTGTTCTACTCATTTCTTGAATTGTTCTATTTTTACGTTCTACTACTCCATTTGATTGAGGAGTTCGTGGAGCGGAAAAGTTATGTGTTATACTATTTGTATCACAAAAGTTTCCAAATTGAGTTTCGTTGTCAAATTCACGACCATGATCCGTTCGGATCGACACAATTTTGACACCTAGAAGATTTTGAATTTTCTTGCTAAGTATTTCAAATTTATCAAAAGCTTCATTTTTGGTTTTTAAAAATAACGTCCAAGTAAACCTTGAGTAATCATCTACTATGACCAAAGTGTATAAGTTGCCTCCATAGCTTCTTATAGCGGATGGTCCAAACAAGTCCATATGTAATAATTCTAGACACTTAGATGTAGATACCATATTTTTAGATTTGTGACTACTATGTGTTTGTTTACCAATTTTGCAAGTGTCGCAAAAGTGTTGGTCATATTTTAGTTTTGGCAAATTCCTAACTAACTCTTTTGAAGATAGGTTTTGTATAAGTCTCATATTAGCGTGACCTAAGCGTCTATGCCAAAGAGATGAGCTATCGTCTAATGTTGTTAGGCAAAGTTTGTCATTATATGTTTTATCTATTTTCATGACGTATATGTTATTTTTCCTAACTCCTTTAGCTATGGTGATACCATCTTTTAGTATTTTACTACCATTTTCATCAAATAGTACTTTATACTTTTTATCGCATAGTTGGCTAATACTAAGTAGATTAAATCCTAACCTATCCACATGAGCAACATTTTCAATAGTTAGAGAGTTATGAGCAATCGTACCTTTGCCAATGATTTTGCTTTTGAGATTGCTACCGAAAGTGACATTACCTCCGTCATACTCTTGGTATGATGAGAAGAGACTTTTGTTGCCCGTCATGTGTCGTGAGCATCCACTATCTTTTATCCATTCATCAGGTTCCAATCCAACTTTCAAACATACCTAAGAAGCGAATAACTCAAACATTTGGTCCCCAATATCTCATGGGTCCGTTTGGGTTAAACATACCATTTATTTGATTCATGTATGGAAATGATGGATAAGGGTTCCATGGCATGTAATCTGGAGTTTGATATGGTCTAGGAAAGTTTTGATTCCAACCGTTGTGTTGGTAGTTATGTTGAACGTTGTGGTTGCTCTTAGGAAAGGGGCGTTTGGCAAAAGAAGTTTTATGTCGTTGTTGAGTAGTTTTTGATCTAAATTCATTTTTAATAAGTCCTACTCCTGATATAATGGCTGGTTTTAGTTTAACATTATCATTGGTTTTCTTTGTTATTTTAACAAATTCAGTACGGTCCGTATTGCGAACATTCTGTTCTGCTGAAGTACCCGCGGTACCGTTTTGCACAACGGACGGAACCCTTTTTTTGGTTCCGTCTGGTCCGTGCTGTACAACAGCAGTTTTGACAGAATGTTCGTCCTTTTCGGCCGTTTTGTTTTGACTCTTAGGAATTAAAACTTCATTAAACCCTAGCCCATTCATGTCTCCTGGTGTTTTATGGATTTTAACTATTTCATCGGCAATAGCGATGTTTTTGTTAAACCTTTTAAACTTAGAATTATTTTCTATTAAAACTTCTTGTGTGAGCTTTAGTTTTTCTATTTCAAGATTTAGCTCTTGACATGATTTACAATCATTGTCATTTGCTTTTCCTTTTTCAAGTCGTTTTGCTTTTTCTTTTAACTCATATACTTCATTTTCCAAAAACTCCTTTTTAGTTTTTAGAAATTTATTTTTAGTTATGATTTTTAGACTTAGCTCACACAATTGATTATATTGTTTTTGCAAGGTGTCATCATCTATGGAAGAATAAGAAGAATCGGAAAGTACCTCATTTGACTCATGTGCCATTAGAGCGATCTCTTCCTTGCTTGATTCTTCATCGTCTTCACTATCACTCCAAGCACCACTTACAAAAGCTCGTTGAGTTTTGCTCTTAGGAGGCTTGGGACATTCTCCTATGAGATGACTTGCATCACCACATCTAAAACACTTTCTTTCACCTTTGATCTTCTTATCATCCCGATCTTTTCGGAATGGCTTCTTTTCTTCTCGAGGTTGTCTTACAAACTTTCCTCTTCTTCTAAAGAACTTCTTGAAATCTCTAACGGCCATGGCATACTCCTCATCTTCACTATCGGAACAAGATTCACCATCATCGCTTGATTCCGCCTTTGCTTTAAGAGCAACGGATTTGATCTTCTCCTTTCTTCCTTTGATGATTTCAGAATCTTTCTCCATTATCATTTCGTGAACTTTGAGGTTGCCAATTAGCTCGTCTAGTGACATTATTGAGAGATCTTTTGATTCTTCAATAGCGGTCACTTTAGCTCTCCATTTGGGATGGAGTGCTCTAAGAAATTTCCTGACAAAGTTCTTACTACGAAAAGATTCGTCAAGTGCTTTAAGTGATGTAATGATAGTGTTAAAACGAGCAAAGCCACAATCAATGGTTTCATCTTCAGGGATAACAAATTGTTCATATTGTTGAACAAGAAGATCAATTTTGTTATCCTTGACTTGTGAATTACCTTGATGTGTAACAATTAAAGATTCCCAAATATCTTTGGCGGTTTCACACATAAAAATTCTTTCATATTCTTTTCTAGGTAAAGCATTATAAAGCATCATTTTAGCTTCATTATTTTTAGCAACTAATTTCTTTTGTTCATCAACGGAAATATCCTTTGTTGTAGAACTAAAATCTCCTTTAACAATAATAAACCAAAGATCTATATCTTTTGATTTTACATATGTTTCAAAACGGTTTTTCCAATAGATAAATCCATTGGTTTCAAAGAGTGGTGGTCTTTGCATAGATTGCCCTTCTTTAAAGTTTTCAGAATCCATGGATCGTTTCAAGTTTATAAAATACAAGTTATTTTAGAAATTCTTGAGCAACGAGGCTCTGGTACCAATTGTAGAAAACTAGAAGGGGGGTTGAATAGTTTACCGATTAAAAACTTTGTTTTGAAACTTATTGAAAGATCAATTTATATTGATCTTTAGTATGTTAATGAAATATGCAAGCAATATGTAATAAGTAAGTAAGGAAAGAAATGATCAAACCACAACAAGTTGTTTATAGTGGTTCGGCCTACAAGGACTCTTTTTCCTTGCCCTACTCCACTCCCCGAGTCTCACACTCGAGAGTTTAACTTCACTAGTCAACAAGCTCCTTTCACCGGCGGAGAAAACCTTTACACTTCGCTTACACTATTTCCGACACTAAGCTAGATGTCGAGTTCTTTCCAAGGGTACAACTACTCCCACACACAATGTATTTTGAGGACTAAAATACTAACCACTCACACTCACAAGATTATGATGGTTTGATACAACAATGAAGTATGGATCAACACTAGATCATACAACACTAAACAAACAAGACTTCCAACTTCTCGTTGAAGCTTGAATATGACTTGATCTTCTTTGCTACAAAAGAGATCACTAATATGATATGAAACTGAGTTAGAAAGGTTAGAGAGAAGATATGTATGAGAGTATGTTAGAAAGGGATCAGAAACTACTTGGCTTGGCATTGCTATTTATAGCCAATTTGGACAGGAGCGTCCACGGACCGCGGACCCCTTAAAAGGGTTCCGCCCGTGTACCAAATTGGTACCGCCAGTCTGACAGTCAAGATATCAAATCTTGCCTAAAGTCAACTCTATCTAAGTAAGATTGTGCAAGATATGAAGAGTACAAATCTTCACAAAATATCTAATGGAATCTTCCAATGATCTCCATGATGTAATACATGATGTCAATATGTTGTATTACTATTAATAGAAATATGCAAATGCTTAAGTAGTGTTTGGTTTTAAGAACCTAACACATTCTACAAACTACTATCATACATAATGATTAGAGTCATATCAAGATGTTACTAATCATAAATGTAAATGCTTGAATGATGAATATATTGTTTGAGAAAGCTTGTTTTAATATCTAATAAACTTGACAAGCTTTAAGCTTTTATAAATTAAATTTACTTTTGTCGTTAACAAAACTTAGGCAAAGATCAAAAATATAAATAACGTTTAATGACGATATTTGTATTAACACCTGGTAAAGCAAGCTAATGAAAGTTTTGAACACATCAAAGTTTTGGAAAATTTAAATGATTCTCTCTTCGAAGATGTTATGACTACCGATATCATGTCCATCATTTTTCAAACATATTCTGTTGAAGATCATGAAAGACTCCAGTCTGAGACCTCCGCAATTGTTTCAAAATATGAAAATGCTCTTGAAAAACTTGAAAAAGAAAATGTGTCCTATTTTAAACAGCTTGATCGAAAAACCGAGGAATGCAAGTATGACAAACTGTCGTATGAGCGTGCCTACAAGGACATGCAAGAGCAAAATGATCTTTTGAGAGCTCAGCTGGGAAGTCAAAAAGGAAAGGCTGTGGATACTAAGTTTGCAACACCATTGACTGAGGAGAACACAAATGTTCCCAAACCGGTTTTCAAACCAAAAATGTCTATTTCTCAGTTTGCTCCAAAAGTCAATGAGAAAAATGATTTGTCAAAAACAGTCACTCCACAGACTTTGCCTATCAAAAAACGAATTATCCAAGGTTTTGAAAAACCAGTTTTTGATAAAGAAAAAGTGATTACACATGGCACTTCTAGGAATAGTACACGGAATGTGACCAAAAATCCAGTTAAAGAATCTGTTGGTTCTAACGAAATGGTCAACAATCACTATCTAGAAGAAGCTAGGAAAAAGGCACAGACTCGAAAAGATGGAATTCTAGGTGCAACATCTAGGGTGATGAATTCTACAAGATTTCAAGGCACTGCTAGTAGTAGTAAACCATTACCTAGGAACACTCTACAAAAGACTAGGGATTGGCTTACATCTAAGAGTAGTTGCGCAAAAGAAAATGCTATGCCCTTAGAAAACAACACTAGGAATTCTAAGTCTTTTTCGAACAAGAATCAATTTCCAAAAGACTGTAGTGACAAAGTTAAAGCTGCTGTTTTAAACAAGAATATTGAATTTGTCTGTACTACATGTAAAAAATGTGTCTTTTCAGCTAATCATGATGCATGTGCGTTACAATATCTCAAGCAAGATAACTCTCGTGCCAAGGCACAATCCACTAAGACACCAAATAGAAACAAACCCGTTGATAAAATGTCAAACAAAAAGAAACCTAATAGGTGGATCTCTTCAGGACGTAGTTTTCCCAAAACTGAGTCTTCCGCTGCATCTGATAAGAAAACAACTCCTAGATCTTACCTTAGGTAGATACCCACGGGAAAAGTTTTCAACCAAGTTGGTCTTAGATGGATTCCCACAGGAAAGATTTTTGATACTTGCACCAACACAGATAATAGTGAAACTCATCAAGATAAGGAAGTCAAAACCACTACAACCGTTGATAGTGATCTCCCTCGCCGTGAGGAATCTTGTACTTCTAACACTGTTATTTGTGAAAACTCTTCTTCTTTGGTTGCAGGTGAATCAAATATCTCTGAACCCAGCTCATCAGAGGGTTCCAATTCTGTAAAATCTTCTTCTTCATTCTCTCTATCTTCTATTTTTGATTTTCCATTTCTTTTATAAAACCAACAAAAGCAAACTACAAAAATAGAAAATTTTCAAAAAATACAAAAACATTAGAAAATCAAAAATCCAAAAATATTCTTCTCACGACATGTCTCTCGTATAATCGATATTCTGTACGTTTCTAGAAATGTCATTCAACAATGATACGGGCATGTACAGATGCTTGAGCGAGAGTTCTTTATATGTTTTCTAAAACATGTCGTTTCTCAAAATTTCTTAATAAAATGGCTTTCGTATACTTCAGTACGAAACCCGGACTTCAAATTAATGGCTTCTGAACACAACAGTTCAGGACCCGCGCTTCAAAGAAAGGAAAGTGCTTATCAAAATCAAAGGTTTTAAATATTTTTTCAAGCGCTATTCCTAAAAACATAATGGCTTTCGTATACTTCAGTACGAAACCCGGACTTCAAATTAATGGCTTCTGAACACAACAGTTCAGGACCTGCGCTTCAAAGAAAGGAAAGTGCTTATCAAAATCAAAGGTTTTAAATATTTTTTCAAGCGCTATTCCTAAAAACATAATGGCTTTCGTATACATCAGTACGAAACCCGGACCGAAATGATGACTTTTGATTACTTTCAAATCAAAACTCGTGCTTTGATCGAAAAATGAGGTGTACGCTTCTGTGCACTACATTTAAAAATGGTGAGAAATCATCATCATCTTGAGCACCTTTTCAAGATTGTTCAAAAAGATTTTTCAAAATCTTTCAAATTTTTTGTGCTCAAGATAACTCCCTCTAAAACCCTTTAATTGAATATGCTTTATTAAAGGGGGAGTATAAAACAAAAATGTTCCAAATTCATGCTTAAATCAAATCCGTTTGTCTCCCCAAAAAGTTTCTAAAATGTTTGTTTAATCTGTTGATATCAAAAATATCACGAATATGCTATTTTTGAGGGGGAGGAGACGTGATTAAAATGTGATCAAAATCGTTGTTTGAATCTCAAAAGAGCTCGACTCAGTTGAAACCAATGAATTGACGAAGAAAAATGTACCATCTCGAGAAACTTTCTATGGACTTGACCAGGACGGGTAATAATTTCAAGCTAGTTCTCTAGTGATGTAAACGTGTCTCGAATCGGTCTTGTTCATTTAAAGTCGATCAATTAAAAAGTGCGAACTCTACCCTCTATGTGCAGATTTCTGTCAAAACATATAAGCACATGTGAAGGGGGAGTGTTTCTGAAAATATAAAACTCTCGAAGTGTTCCAAACATGTTTTCCATCAAAAACACTTTGAGAGATTTTCAAGAAAAATGGTTTTATGGCAACAATAGGACAATCATGGAGTTATAAGGTGACTAAGGATAGGAAATTCGTCCTATGATCCGCCAGAGCCGGAGGGATCTACCCAAGGACATCACAAATAGTTAATATTAGAAGTCCTTAGGTATGATTGAAAAAAGGAGTAATGTGAAAAAGGAGAAAGAAGGGGTTGAAGAATTAAAAAGAAATGTAATGAAAAAGGGTGAAAAGAAATAGCCCTCCATATTCAACCTTAGGGCAGAAACCGGGTTCAATACATATGCTACTGGTTGTCACTAGATGACACTGGTATTGAAGACCAAGACGTCATGGACCCAGTGACGCACTACACTAAACCTCCTAGCCACTCAATTCCTCTTAAAAGGATTTGTTTCATTCTCACTGGGAACCCTACATAATCTATTGACTTTCTCTTAGAGATCGTTGGTATTGAAGAAGGAGACCCTCTCCCTAGTCTCCGCTCAGGAAAACCAAAATGCACTATTGAGTCTAGAGCCACGAGATTCATCAAAAGATCTCATAGGAACACTTGACATGACATCGCTTGTTGTTCATCAATAAGGACACAAGTGATATATTATAGAGTCCTACGCAGATCTTAGCAATCTGCCAGAACGTTTATGAGAAGTTTCACATCTGTGATCTTCAATGATTGAATGGAAATTCCTGCCAGGGTCAACATCAAGCAGCCCTGACAGCAGGTCACTTCGGTAATTCTCCGTGGATTACGCTTAGTGTGTCCCAAACGGTCTACAGTCGTGGGGTGATGCTTCGGTGTACCTCAGCGACTCATCTAAACTGTAGATGTACTTCGGTATATCGCGTTATCTCACTTGTGGGACTCCAGTTCAGGAACGGCCTCTGTGAGAATTAGGGACGTGTTTTCACACTATGCTGTTAACACCCTCGAAATTCAAACTTGTAAGTGCCGGAATCCGCTTTTTACTAACTTGTTTTATGTTTTCTTCTTATGGAAGCTCCGGAGCGGATGGATCGTGCAGACTTGCCACATGCTCATACCAACAACACATGAAAGTTCTCATCATAATCAAAGGAGATGATTCTTCGTCAATGTCAAAGAATCTACAAAGTTTAAAGACTCCAGAACTACATCATTGGTAACCAAAAGAAAAATAGAAGTGTGAGCATGGTGGAGAAAGAAATGGAGAATGACGTGGAGACACCTAACCAACGAAGTTGACAATGGCAGACAACCACATTATCTGATCACAAAGCATGAAGGAACAAAGAATCAAGACTATTCTATATCTACACGCAAAGTTCAAGCTCAAGGAAAGTAAAGACCTAATCAAGTGGAGCATCATTTGAATGACCACCCCTTAGGGGGAGATTGTTAGCCTTAATTGTTTTTATTAGAAGTGATGGTCATTCACATTGAGGAACTTTGTAACTCGTGTTAGATATCGTGATAGAATAGTCAACGGGCTCGTGGATTGGGCTAAGCTAAATGGCTAATAGTTATGATAAGCTAGCCTTTTATTAAGTGTAATCCAATCCAAGTCCACGAAAGCCCAAAGAAAGCCCAAGCTAAAGCCTTTAGGGTTTTATGCCTCTTGTACTATAAATACCCCTCAAATGGTCATTTGAGGGGTGTGCTTGAGTGTGTGTGTGTGTGTGTTTTCCTTTGAAGCAATATAACATCTTATTGTTTTCATCTTTCTTCTCTCTACCTCTCTAAACATATACACGAATTCATACATCAAGTCACCATATCTCATATTTTCTTTCTTTATTCTACGCATAACATCTTGTGTTTGGTTCGTGTGGTACTTGTGATAAAGATAAGGTATACGTGATAAAGGGGTATAACACCTTTCTTTAGAAGGGTATAGCTTTGGGAATGAAAACTTCATAATCTTCAACTTCATTCGTGGATCTAGAACAGCGGCTACTCCCATAAAACCATGAATGTCTGACCAATATTTATCGAACTTCAAAATCATTTTCTTTGCCATATCCTGGATGACCTCTTCCTCTTCAAGCCTCCACTTATTCAACTAATATCTTATGTCACATATGGATGTGAAAAATTTGTTCATCGTTGGATATTTAGTACGAGAAAACATCAAAGTCACATTATAAAATAACTTTAACTTCTTACAGATATTAGAAGCTAAAGTCCAGTCTCTCTCTGTTGGAACACTCATATATCGAGCATCCCGTTGCTTTAAACGTCTAAAAACATCCTTATAGATAATAGCAACTTCTAGCATCAAGTACGTTGTATTCCAACGTGTCTTGCAATCAAGTGCCAAATTTCTTGATGATGGAATTTCCAAATGGCGAGCTGCTTCTTCAAACTTTTCCACTCTTTTTGGAGTTAAAGTCCAATAAGAAACACTATCTCTAATTCTGGTTATCCCGTCACCAAGAACAGATAAGCCATCTTGAACAATTAAGTTTACTATGTGGGCACAACAACACATATGAAATAGCTCTCCTCCCAAGATAAGAGAGCTCAATGGTAGCTTATCTAATAAATCACGAATCATTGCATCATTGGTGGTGCAATTATCAACAGTTACTGTTGATATCTTCCTATCTATGTTCCAATCACACAATGATTCGTACAAAACATCAGCAAGAACATCAGCCGTGTGAGGACAAGGAACATAGATAAACCTATAAGAAAATTTAATGTGTTAATATCACAATGGTATTAGAACCCGTACCCAAACCCGTACCCGGAAAAAATTGAATATTTCTACCCAAACCCGTATCCAAACCCGCGTACCCGCCCCCGAACCCGACCCAACCGGTTCGGGTTTCGGTTTTCCCCGTCGGTTTCGGGTGCTTTTGCCATCCCTATGTGCTACACTAGAAAGAAGAAAGAAGGGTGTTATTATACAAACCACATCTAAGATTGTTTCACCCCTCTTTGATGTGACATAAATAATTTTTTAGATTAATTTCGTATGATATTATGTTTTTAGCTACTAATTAAGTTAAATCACTATTAAATCATATCTTGCTTTATATTCAATTCCTTCAATTAGCAGAAAAAAAAACTGAACATTGCTTGACGCCAGTCTTTGGTTAAGGTCAGTTGACAACCATGAGTATACATAGTTGCAATTTCTCCCCTATTTGAATGCTTTGGAGAAATTAGAAAGAACTCAAAACGTTCATTATGATCCACAAGTCATCTGTGAAGTTAAATCTTGATCGATTTGGAGACTGAGTCTGATTCTCCTATAGTCAAGAAATGCGAAAAACAATCTTATACTGTATCGAATTACACAAAATTGTCTATCTAATTTAATGAAAATAACTAAATTTTTTCCTCCTACATAACATTTATATAAATTGTTCATAATTTTCATCTTTCGATATTTGAATTTACTTTTCGTCTTACAAATACGAAACTAGTTTCACTTTTGCTCGGTTCATCATCTTTGGTAGTGAATACTATTTATGTCGATGGACCAAACGTAATGGGTGCGTGACTTGTAACCATGGTTACACCCGTTCACCTTTCACATGTGATGCATGAATTTTTAAGAGAGAAGGCTCTGGCGATTCATCTAACGAGGAGCAAAGTGAGAGTGTAATCCCATGTGCTATGTGCCTAAGTGAAGTATAGGTAAATGAAAATAAATGATATGATGTGGCGTTGTCTGAGTTATCGGTTTTTGGTGAGTGGGGAGACTACATCTGTTTTTAGGTTGTTTTGGTTTTCCAGATGTTTTGTGTGTGATATGCAATTAAGAAAAAAGGGAAAAAAAAAAAAAAAGAAAAAAAGAAAAGTGAAGTAGAAAAATTCTATTTCACCTTCTAACTTTATTGATAAAGTCATGAAGTGGTTGCTTTTTCCATATGTGGTTTGTGTTTTTTTTGTTAGTTTAACTGATCCACATATACTACATTTTAGAGCTAATACTAGTTTACCATGATGAAAAAAGGTTGGGGGGTTAGCAGAAAAACCGAAATCAAACTGAAAAAATCATACTAAAATAACCGACCAAGACTATAAATCGATGGTTCAGATTTTACTTTAAAAAACATACGATTTCGGTTGGTTTCATTATCGAACCGTAATAACCGAACCAAAATGATTTTATTATATAATAATATATAAGTACAATATAAATAACTCAAATTTACAAACTAATACTCGTTTTTTTTTGTTTCTTTGGTGCATTTAAAATGTATTGATCTTAACATTTATGTGTGTTTGATGTGTGCGCGTGTTTACTTGAGAATATCTGAATACGAATTTGATAATGACCAGATTCGAATTGCTTGTTTGGGTTTCATTTATCTGTATGTCTGTGTAGAAATTCGCGATAACATTAGTGGATTAAAAAAAAAAAAAAAAAATGTTACATGTGCTTTATCAAGTTTGTTGAATTTAACCAAGTTCAAATATAAATAGTTAAAAACCAGAATAACCAAAGATCAAGCAGAAACCGATAAAAGAGCCAGAAAAACTGATCAGTTTTGATTTTAGGTTTTATAAAATCCAATATTTTAGTTTGGTTTCAATTTCGGCCAAACTTCACCCCAAACCCAAGTGTTTGTTTGTGTTCCACCTAAGTTAACTTCCTTTTCCCATGATACATGCCACACAAACCTCCCAAGATTTAACCACCATTTTCAGCAAAGATTTTATTCATTTTCCCCAAAACCAAAATTGGGATTACCAAAAACCACTTTAATTAAAACCCAAACAAGAAAAAAATCATTTCATTCATTCATTCATTCTTCCAATCTGTCCCCACTCACATTCACCTTCACATGTATATATATTAAAAATCCCATCTGTCATTTATATTCCTCACAAATCTTTCTTTCTTTCTTTCTGTACATATCATTAACCCTAAATAAACCCCCAAATTCTTTCCCACGTTCATTCTTTCATTTCATGTAATTAACACCAACATTTTTATATCAATTACACACAGTGAGTGTGTAAATTACATACACAATGGTTCTACCAGAGAAATGTGTACTGGTTACAGGTGGAGCAGGGTACATTGGAAGTCATACAGTGTTGCAGTTGCTTTTAGGTGGTTATAAAACAGTTGTCATTGATAATCTTGATAATTCTTCACAAGCTGCTGTTAATCGAGTTAAGGAACTTGCTGGTCCTTCCTCTGCTAATCTTGTTTTTCATCAGGTATGATGATAATTTTTTTTTTTTTTTTTTTTGGATTTTAAGTTGTGGGTTTTTGGAATTGAGGTTAGATTTGAAAAGGGTATTAAAAAGATTTGATTTTTAGGTTATTTAAGTTGTGGGTATTTGAAATTGAGGCTCGATTTGATGGTTTTGGTTAAAAGAATCAGTTTTTATTAAATGGGTTTGTTTTTTTATGTGATTTTAAGATGTGGGTATTTGAAATTAATGTCTGATTTGAAATGGGTATAAAAAAGATTTGATTTTTGGGTGATTTGAGTATTGGGTTTAGGGAATTGAGGTTTGATTTGATGTATTTTTGTGATAAAGTTTTGATTTTTAGGTGATTTAAGTTATGGGTATTTGAAATTGAGGTCTGATGTGAAAAGGGTATCAAGAAGATTTGATTTTTAGGGTTTGATCTGAATTTTAACTTTTGAATTTGGGGTTGGATTTGGACATTATATGTATAAAGTAATTATATGATTATATCTTTGATTTGATATATTAGATGATGAAAATTATTTTATAGTTTGAGTGATTGTTATGTGGATTGATGTGGACCTTTATGTTCCAATTTGGGGGAATTGGTTGATGTAACAGTTTTGAGTTGGTAGGAAGTTCCAATAATAATGGAATAATTAGAAAAGTGAACACCTTTTCAAAGAAATCAAAATTTTGTTCTTGAGCTACTTATAGTAAGGACTAAAGTTAGAGCGATTAACTGTTTTGATACATAGGTTCGTATATTTACTTTTTAAGTTAACATTTGGGTTTTTTATTTTTCTGTTTCGTCACAGATTGACATCCGGGACAAGCCTGCGTTAGAGAAGCTTTTTGCCTCCACAAAGTAAAGATTCTTCTAGTCATTGTTTGTTTTAAGAATTTGCGTACAGTAGAAGCTTCTTCTTGGATGCTTACTTTTGCTGTTTATTCCATTAAATTTGATGGAAAAAATGATTGTAAATATGCAGGTTTGATGCTGTTATTCATTTTGCTGGATTGAAGGCTGTTGGTGAAAGTGTGCAGAAGCCATTGAAGTACTATGACAACAATGTTGTCGGTACTTTGACCCTGTTGGAAGTTATGGAGGCCCATGGATGCAAAAAGGTATGACACGTTTTTTATTTTGTATGCAAGTGATTGGATCATTAGAGACCAAAGAGCAAAATAGATAGTGAAATGTTAACGTGAGTACGTGACATACTTTTCCTGGTTTTCAAACATTGCAGATTGTATTTTCATCGTCAGCTACTGTTTATGGTTGGCCAAAGGAGGTACCATGCACAGAAGAGTTCCCCTTATCTGCAGCCAGCCCATATGGACGAACCAAGGTATCTAACTTGTTTGGATTGCTTTTATTATTCTGTAAATTTCTTCATCTTATATAATTACTTCATCCGTCCCAAATATTCCTCATTCAAGGTTTTATGATCAAGTATTAGATTAGGTTTTGACTAAGAAGCATTATTAAAGAGCGCTAGATTGTCTGAATTAAGTCTGGGCCGTTAAAGTGGCTAGAATGTTGTTTTACAACCAAAATCCATCTTGAAACTTTGACGCATCAACAAACCACTGCAAAAATAATCTGTAAATTATGAACAAGAAGATCCAAAATGAATATATGCCAAGTTGGATTGCCAAAATAATTCATCTCATGCGAAATTGGCTCTTATCATAAATAAAGTAATGTTTTGCTCAAATAATATTTATACATGAATAAATAAAAAATAACACATACTCATTATATTACTGCCTCCAGCTTATGATTGAAGAAATTTTCCGTGATATATATACTTCGGATTCTGAATGGAGAATGATAATGTTGCGGTACTTCAACCCAGTGGGTGCACATCCTAGTGGCTATATCGGTGAGGATCCTCTCGGAACCCCAAACAATCTTATGCCTTTTGTCCAGCAAGTAGCTGTTGGTAGGATACCTGCCCTCAAAATATTTGGAACCGACTATTCAACCAAAGATGGAACAGGGGTTGGTTTTTTCTGCCAACATCTTATTTTAATTCTCACCAAAAATTTAGAATTAATGCAATATGTCCATCCTTATTGTTGGTAATTGGGTTTATTTTCAACCTTTCAGGTTCGTGATTACATTCATGTTGCCGATTTAGCTAATGGGCACATGGCTGCCTTGAGAAAACTTGATGATGCTGAAATAGGTATGTCATCTTTCTCATGTTTAATTAATACTAATTAGTTCAGATTTCTTATAGGAGATGTGTAAAGGTAAAATGAGTTTTTTGGTTCCTATATCCCTGTACTGTGTATTGGTTGGAGATGGTTACAAATGATAGTTAAGACAGTTATCAAGTGTTTTGCCCATTTTATGTTATAAAATCCGAACCACATAAATCCTGCGTTTGATTTATCTAGTATTTATTTTGCTCCCTTAGCACGATTCATATGGTTTAAAGTTCAGAAGTATCACATAATTGGTTGTTGGGTCATACATACATAAATCAATAGACATCTGAACAATTTATTATATGTGTATGTATATATTGTTCCCTTCAGATTTTTCATATTATAAGCGACATCTATATGATACGAGGGATTGAAGGTGTAATTCTAGGTTTAATTTACTTAATTTGAGGAGAATTGTAGATGAGATCCATTAGACCGTAACTGAAATTGGACAAAACTGATATACACAAATATTTTTGGTCACAAAGTTTGACTAGTTGTTGATTCTTGAACTACTAACATGATGTTTACTTATACTAGTTCAATGATTATGTACTGTTTTAGGTTGTGAGGTCTACAACTTGGGAACGGGTAAAGGAACATCTGTTTTGGAGATGGTGGCAGCGTTTGAAAAGGCGTCAGGAAAGGTATTGTTTTATGCATCTTCTATTTGTATTTCATCAAACCAAAAACTGAAAACAAAGACTTTGTCCGTCCTAGAAAAGTGTAGACTTTATACTATTTTACGTCCCCGAATGAGCTTCATTTCAGAAAACTTTAAATTAATATCAATGTAATAATCTCCCTTCAATAGATGTAATAAGTGATTCAGTTAGTTCTATTTATAGCAAAGATGAATACTAGTACTTCTCTCGCTCCCAAAAAGTCAACCTATTGAGTTATAAAATAATCTTGATGTTCTTAAGTTAACAACTTTTTTAGAAGTTATATATTCCTCAGATATAACGTTTACAAATCTTTCCTTTCTTGCTACAGAAAATTCCACTAGTAATAGCGGGAAGACGGCCTGGTGATGCTGAGGTCGTATATGCTTCAACAGCAAAGGCTGAGCGCGACTTAAACTGGAAGTAAGTGTTGGCTCTGCTTATGACTTTATGCCTAAGATTTTATTTGTTACGTTCCCACCCATGATTATTTGATCTGACAAAATTCAGAAAAATGAAACCATCATCCGTATAGTAACAAAAACTACTCAATATGTACGAATTAAGAAATCCGGTCAGCACATATGAATACCATCAATTTTTGATAGATCAGAAATGAAATATTATAAGAGTAATCTTGCAAATTTCATGCGGCAGGATGTATCTGATATAAAGAAAAAGTAGAAACTGCAAACAGTATAACCATATCATCCGTTAGCTTATAGGAGTAACAATTTTATATGAGTGCAGGGCGGAAAATGGGATAGAGGAGATGTGCAGAGACCAATGGAACTGGGCGAGCAAGAACCCATACGGCTATCAGAACCAATAGTCCAAAGGGCGGTTGTGGAGTGTTACAAAGTCAAAGTATTTAAAGTAATCATATGATTATATTATACAAGTGATGTCTACCTGGTTTCTATTTTTTCTCGATAGAAGGTTAGCTAGGCTAACGCGGAAAGTGAAAACAAATAAAGAAGTGATAGATAGTCATATTTATTATTATTATTTTTTAACTCCAATCAGTACCCTTTTATTTTTTACATACATAGTTCAGTTTCTTGTACATGAGATCTGGTGTTTGTGTAGCATTTGAAGGGGCGTATTATATTATATTTATACTTACATATATAACAAGATTCTGCATTTCATACTTGTTCAGTTGTTCTTGTTCTGTTTCTATTCTTTATTTCCCTTTTGCCGTTTGCCTTACTATTTTTGTTCTTCGCAACCTTACAGTGTAGCAGTAGATTATACTCTAAATTGACCGATTTCCATTCAAAATATGTATTTTGTATACTTAAGTTGTCGTAATGGCGCCAGTGGTAGCCTTGTTGATCTGCAAGGTTTATGTTATACGTCTCAGAACGCAAATCATGCTAATCTCCTACCTATCGAAGATGTCTTACATAAATCAGACCACCGATCAAAGATGAACATGACTCGTCGCAAGAGTGCCTCAAACCCGACTTTTACATTATTTAGCCCGTGACAATCCGACACTTGGACACCATCCACGTGGCTATAGAAGAAGATATGAGGGTGGATCAAATACCACATTCTTATTGGCTATCACTAAATCTTCTTTATCCAATGAAACCATCCAAACACAACCCAACCCCACATTATCCTATAACTAGTTAACTACCAGATCAATAAGCAAACACCCCAATAGTAAAATCACCAATGGCAATGGCTACCCAAGCTACCCTCTTCACACCATCAATCTCAAACCAAACCTCATTCAAACAAATCTCCAAACTCACCTCATTCACCCCTATCAAATCACCGAAATTTGCCACACTTTTCACAACCATCAAGGCCACTGCAGCCACCACAGATGACGTCCCAACTAAACAAGCTCCAGTGGGGTTCACCCCGCCAGAGCTTGACCCAAACACCCCATCTCCCATTTTCGCAGGAAGCACAGGTGGCCTACTAAGAAAAGCCCAAGTGGAAGAATTCTACGTGATCACATGGGAATCACCAAAAGAACAAATATTTGAAATGCCAACTGGCGGCGCAGCCATTATGAGACAAGGACCAAATTTATTAAAACTAGCTAGAAAAGAACAATGTTTAGCATTAGGGACAAGGTTGAGGTCTAAGTATAAGATTAAGTACCAGTTTTATAGAGTGTTTCCTAATGGTGAAGTTCAATATTTGCACCCTAAAGATGGTGTGTACCCTGAGAAAGTTAATGCAGGTCGACAAGGGGTCGGGCAGAATATGAGGTCGATAGGAAAGAATGTTAGCCCGATTGAAGTTAAGTTTACAGGAAAACAACCGTATGATATATGATCATGGTTTATGTAACTTTCAATCTAATAAAAAGAATCATTTTCAGACTTGTTACATTGTGTTATTATTGAACTTGCAAAACATGTTTAGAGTATGCTACATGGTTGCTTTGATTTATATTTCATTTCTCATATGCCTACAAAACTGAAAACAAAACGGATTTACGCGTGCATCCAAATGTAATCGAATATACACAACTTTCTAAATCGTTTTATTACTGATTCGAGGCTCGTTAAATGATCAACCATCAATCTTTATAAACATATCAAGGTCACTTGTTTCGACCACTTCCATAGTTAAGGTGTTGTACAAAACATTACATAAACCGCAAACAAGTCTCATTTGGGTGTAATATGCTACTAACAATGCTGATGTTAGTAACAAATTCGACCTTGAATCGGACTAAAACTAGTCACTTAATTAATTCTAACACCAAAGAATACACAAGAAATAAGTAGTACCATACAACCTAGCAATAAAAGCCTAAAACAGATCCATCATTTATAGCGACAATGACTTTACACTCAACTTTAACATCCACATGATGTGTAAAGAAGTGCAAAACCCGAACCCGACCAACCATCTCCATTCTAGTCACAATCTCTAAACTGGGCCTGACCCGAAACCCGTTAATCCCCTCCACAGGATAGTTATCGTTTACCAACGATATTGGAAACGACTTGATGGAAAATGTAGCAGCCATGTATGTTGTCCGGTGTGCTTCTATCTTTCCCGTTGGTATGAACATAAATCCAACCTGCAATAAATACCTTTTATATGTTTGTATCTTTACTAACAACATTAAAAGCTTGTTTTGTATCATATTTGTATTATTTCGTACCTAGTATTTTTTGAATAAGTGTTCACATATGTATACACAAATGTTTAACATCTATACATACAAAATTTCATTTTTGATAGTTTGGTTCTAAGTGGTTTTAGCTTACAAAATGAATTCAGACACAAAATTATCGTATAATGACTCAAAAATGTAAAGGAAAAAACATACGGTGACTAAAACGAGCCTAATGAAAAAAGTACGTTGGTATTATACGTCGTGCTTACCTGGTTACCGGCATATAGAAGTTGCAAGGAGCTATCATAATGTGTGAAAACACCGCGGTTAGGGTTATTAACAGCGATGTAATGTGACAAGGTGAACGTAACAGTGGTGTTAGTCATGGAGAATGATGGAAGTTGGACCGCGGTAACTGAGATAGTCGGGTTCTTAGGTTTGAATAAAGTGAAGAATACAATGAGTACAATGATGGTTATGAATATTAAAAAAATGGTTGCTACTATACATGAAGCTAGATTTGTTCGGCCCGACGGCGGTGGAGGTGGCTTTTTATGGTTGCTCATTGTGGATTTGTGGTGTTTGGCTAGGATTATGGTGGCTGTGGAGATAATGTGGGTTGTTTTTGGTATATTGGTTGATCATAGTTGTGTCACTTGTGAAATTTTTTTGTCATGGTTGTAGTACTATAAGTTCAACGTGTATGTCCTTGTAAAATGATGACCATATGCATACCTACATTGATGTAACTTTTTAACCACTAGAAAAAGGTAAATATGCCAAAAATAAGTTAAAGTATGAGGGCCCAACCGGGTTCGAACCGGTGACCTATTGATCTGCAGTCAATTGCTCTACCACTGAGCTATGGACCCTTGTTGTTTTAATATTACTAACTTACCTATATATAGTAAATCAATCGTTAATCGCGATGCCTTAAATAAATAAATTGTTGAAACTTAAAAGTAGTACTACATTTTAGCAATGCTTTTTTTTGGAAAAAAAAAAAAAAAAAAGTTGTCACGGAAGCATGGGCAATTATTACTGACCTAAGGTTGGGTCAAAAGTGTCAAAGTGAGTGGGACAAATATGTCGAAAGTGAAAGGCTAGTAGAAACTGAGTGGGACCCACGGAGCTCGATATACGAGGTGTAAAATGGTGAACCTTGCGGATCATATTATTCGAGCCAACCCGAACCCAAAATTATTGGCCCATAGGCCATAGTTGGCTTCATTGAGAATGGTCGAATACTTTGCACAAAATTGCTTATGAGTTAATGAGATATTGGTGCCAACTTTTTCTTATTTAACGTATAAAATCATAATCAACTAGCGGCTGATTTTTAAGTTTGTGTAACACCTACTGGTCGTCATAACGTAACCTTCAAAGTTTTGTTAAAATAAATCCTCCATGTTAACTAGTTTTTAGACATGTTCGCGTCGCTTTAACGTCATGTAAGAAAAAAGTTGGCATGTCCAACTACTAGACAATCGTTTTGACTTGTTAGTGAGTCGGATTACTATTCTGCATATCAAAAGTTTGAAAGTTTAAGCATCCTAAACAAAATTGTGGTAAGGTTGAACATTTTGCAGGCTCAAACAACATGTGTTAATATATGTTGTATAGAGTACCATCAACCAAAGTTTATGATTTATTTCAGTTACAAAGTACGAGTATTTTGTAATCAATGTTTTAACCCGGTTTTTTATCGAATTAAATTAGTGTCCAGTTTATCGGTCATCGATTCAATCGGTTGAATTGTCAGGTGAAACCGGTTCTATACATACGTGTTTTTTTTTTTATATTTAATATGTAGTGTTGCATGATCTTATGATTTCTCCAACTTTATTTTTACATTCGAATTAACCAATGAAAAAGATTGAGACTCAATAGATAAGTTTTGTTTTTAAGTTCCATATCTATAATATAAAAAAAAGATTTGCAAAAACCAACTTATGATTTTAAGTTATAATAGTGTAGAGAAAAGTTCAAATGCTTACTCTTATTTTGATGCTTACAAATAGGCAAATCCTTACCATACATCTAGTTTGATCTAATGGTTAAGATTAACTTGTGATTAAATAGATAAACGTAGATTCATGTCTTTTCTCTTGTCTTTTTGTTATTCATTTTTACTCAAGTTTTTTTGAATTCACCTTTTTTTTTTTTTTTTTTTTTTTTTTTTTTTAATTTACGTTATTCACTTTTTTTTAATTCACATTTCTTTATTCGCTTTCATACGTTTTCTTCTGTTTTCATACGTTTTCTTCCGCTTTCATACGATTTTGCCCGTTTTCATACGTTTTCGTCCGTTTTCTTACGTTTTAGTCCATTATTCATACGTTTTCGTCCATTTTCATACGTTTTCGTCCGTTTTCAAACGTGTTTTTATGCTTTCATACGTTTTCATCCGTTTTCATAAATATTCGTTCGTTTTCTTATGTTTTTGTCCGTTTTTAAATGTTTTCGGTCGTTTTCAGACGTTTTCATACTTTTCCGAATATCACAAGTGATATTCTGAATGTATCACTTTGTAATATTCTGAATATCACTTTGTGATTTTCTGAATTTCACTTTGTGATTTTCTGAATTTCACTTTGTGATATTCTGAATATCACTTGTGATTTTTATGTTACAAAACATTAGTTGATAATCACTTGTGATATTCAGAAAATCACAAGTGATATTCAGGAAATCACAAGTGATATTTTGAAAATCACAGAATATCACTTGTGATAGTCAGAAACCTATGAAAACGGACGAAAACGTTTGAAAGCATAAAAACACGTCTGAAAACGGACGAAAATGAACGAAAATGAAAGAAAACCGATGAAAACTGACGAAAACGTATGAAAATGAACGAAAACAGACAAAAACGTATGAAAACGAACGAAACGTATGAAAACGGGGGAAAACATATGAAAATGAACGAAAACAAATGAAACGTATGAAAACAGACGAAAATAGGGCTGAGCATCGGGCCGAAACCGACCCGTCCCGACCCCGACCCATCCCGAAACCGACAAGGCTGAAAATTCTAACTGAATCCCGACCCGATTCTAGTTCGGGTAATCCCAAATCCCGACCCGAGTCCCAAAACAAACTGGTTTGTATGGTTTTCTTTGTGTTATCCCGAAACAATCCCGAATCTCGACCCGACCGGAGTCCCGACAAGGCTGAAAACCCATCCCGAGTCCCGACCAGAGTTAAGATCGGTTTGTGTCAGTCGTTTTTGGTCGGAGTCGGGCGTCGGTCGGGATTGCTCAGCCCTAGACGGAAACGTATGAAAGCGAAGAAAAAAACGCGAATTAAAAAAAACGTGAATTAAAAAATAATGCGAATTTAGAAGAAAAAAAAACGTGAATAAAATAAAAAAAACGTGAATTTAAAAAAAAATGTGAATAAAAATGAAAGACAAAAAGACAAGAAAAAAAAAACATGACCTTAGGTTTACTTTTTAAATCTTAGGTTAATCCCCACCATTAGATCAAACTAGATGGATGGTAGGGATTTGTCCCTTGGTAAGCATGAATTTGTGGATAAGCAAAATAAAGTGCCTCGTATAGTGTATATTAAAACTGAAAATGAACATTGAGAGTTTGCCAAACAGAAAATGAACTAAAACTGAAAAACAACTGAAAAGCGGAGTGTCCCAGAGTGCAAACTCGGTGTTAGACGGAATCTCAATCCGATGCAATCCGAACTGTAACAAGGCGACAACGGTCATGTTTAAAACAGACGGACAAAGTCATTGCAAAATCAAAATCAGAGTAGAGCAACATAATTACAGAGATAAACGAGAGTAGATTCAGGTAGGCAGATTCAGCTAGACAGATGCAGATTCAGGCAGATAAAGACAGAGCAAATGCATGCAAACAGAGCTGGTAGACAGATGGAGAACCATAGCAGAACCAACTACATGGCGGAATTCAGACATATACGAAACCACACAAAACCGAGAACCATAGCAAAACCAGATACAGGGTGGAATTCAGACAGATGCGAAACAAAACAAAACCAGATGAAATCAGACAGGGCATAACCAAATGTAGAATCAAGGCAAAATCAGGGCAAGACCAAAACATGTTGAGGCCAGATGCTACACATAACTACTCAAGACATAGTGAGATTAGTTAAGATTATAACATCACCGTCACCAATGCAAACCGATTCTTAGTTCAAACCAATATCAATAAAATCAGTTATGCCCCAAACAATCGAGGTAATACCGACAGCTACAAAATCTCTCCCGAGCCGATGCAAATACCATGTGATAATCCGATACAAATACCAATACGTCAACAAACGAAACTATTAACCATTTTACCATCCAATTGTACACTAATAGATTGTAACGAATCATCTTTACAAACGACCATGATAACAAATCGAGAAAAAAAATATCTTCAATAATTACGAAGCTCAAAAGAAAAGCTATGATACTCTGGTGAAACAAATATATACTACTTATAATAGAAAAACAATCAAAGGTGAATTGTTGAATTGTTGAAAAGTTGAAATTGGTCAATAGAGAGAGAAATGCATAATGTAATTAATACTCTTATTAAACACCCCATTACTTAAAAATACAATAATTTATTCACATTGTACAACCAATTAAAAGCACATCTACCAAATTAAAAACAACCAATTAAAATATTTCTTACTGAAAAGTACAATAAAATTTTCGTACAATTTAAAGAAGCTATAACATAATCCAAAATATAAAATAATTAAACACACTAATTAATGTTATTTTTAAAACACCCTAAAATGAAAAATACATGTTATTATACACATTATACAAATTAATAAAACACATAAAACTTCATACAAGCTAACAAGTTGATGGTACATATAGTTTTGAAAATCGGACCGGACCAACGTGTTCAATCGGGAACCGGTGTCGCCACCGGTTCGGCTAACCAATTAAAGCCATCCGAAAATGAACCAGAGAGGACTCGTTGAAACCGATACAAACTGGTGAATCAGATATTGAGATCTATTTCTCAATTTAATCGTCACAGAGTACCCGCCGCCGAAACGCGCGGGTACCCTGCTATATACTATATATAAAGGAAAAAACCAAAAGTAAAAAGTGAAGAGTTCAAACTGTAGAAAACTAGAAGGGGGGTTGAATAGTTTACCGATTAAAAACTTTGTTTTGAAACTTATTGAAAGATCAATTGATATTGATCTTGGATATGTTGATGAAATATGCAAGCAATATGTAAAGAGTAAATAAGGAAAGAAATGATCAAACCACAACAAGTTGTTTATAGTGGTTCGGTCTACAAGAACTCTTTTTCCTTGCCCTACTCCACTCCCCGAGTCTCACACTCGAGAGTTTAACTTCACTAGTCAACAAGCTCCTTTCACCGGCGGAGAAAACCTTTACACTTCGCTTACACTATTTCCGACACTAAGCTAGATGTCGAGTTCTTTTCAAGGGTACAACTACTCCCACACACAATGTATTTTGAGGACTAAAATACTAACCACTCACACTCACAAGATTATGATGGTTTAATAAAACAATGAAGTATGAATCAACACTAGATCATACAACACTAAACAAACAAGACTTCCAACTTCTCGTTTGAAGCTTGAATGTGACTTGATCTTCTTTGCTACAAAAGAGATCACTAATATGATATGAAACTGAGTTAGAAAGGTTAGAGAGAAGATATGTATGAGAGTGTAGTAGAAAGGGATGAAAAACTACTTGGTTTGGCATTGCTATTTATAACCAAAATGGACAGGAGCGTCCACGGACCACGGAACCCTTAAAAGGGTTCCGCCCGTGTACCATTTTGGTACCGCCAGGTCTGACAGCCAAGATATCAAAATCTTTGCTAAAGTCAACTATATCTAAGTGAGATTGTGCAAGATATGAAGAGTACAAATTCACACAAAATATCTAATGAAATCTTCCAATGATTTCCATGATGTCATATGTTGTATTTCTATTTTTAGAAATATGCAAGTACTTAAGTAGTGTTTGGTTTTAAGAACCTAACACATTCTAAAAACTACTATCATACATAATGATTAGAGTCATATCAAGATGTCACTAATCATAAATGTAAATGCTTGAATGATGAATATATTGTTTGAAAAAGCTTGTTTTAATATCTATTAAACTTGACAAGCTTTAAGCTTTTATACAAATTAAATTTACTTTTGTCGTTAACAAAACTTAGGTAAAGATCAAAAATATAAATAACGTTTAATGACGATATTTGTATTAACAATCTCCCCCTTTTTGTTGAGGACAAAATATAAATTTTATTTTTATAAAAGATACAAAGTTTGCAGGAGTTATAAAAATATGAGTTTTAGAACTTGAAAAGGAAATGATAATGCAAGTGTATGATGTTTGACCTTTTTCAGAAAGTCAAAGTATTCACTAGTTGATGCATGATGTTGAATTTTTCAGAAAGTCAAAGTATGCAGTTGACTTTTTAAGAAAAGTCAAGTATTACCAATGAAGTACCATGTTTGACTTTTTCAGAAAGTCAATGTATGCAGTTTGACTTTTTCAAAAAAGTCAAATATAACCAAGTTCTATATTTTCTCCCCCTTTTTGTGTCAACAAAAAGAAGAGGCGATGCGGAATGTAATGAGCCCGAGCCATTATCTCCCCCTTGATCAAAGCTCCCCCTAAATTGGGTGCTTAATGGGAAGGTACATGGATTTGTGAAAATAAAGCTAAAAAAAAATGTTAGTAATAATGATCATTCACAAGCATTTCCAAACACTATGTAAAAGCACCAACACTATAATAAAAACACCATTCATTAGTTAAAATTTTCATCATGAAATGGGAACACAATGATGTGTTTTAGTACAATAAAAAGAAAATAATCCTAAGAAAAGAAGAACTAGAAATGCTAAACTATGACCATCCTAATTAGATGGTGGATGAGAAAGAGCGTTGAGGCGCTCAAGGATGTGATTGAGGATGAACCTCATTTCCTCTTGAAAGTCATGGACCATAATCCGGGTCCTTTCAACGGTTTGGGCCGTTTGCTCATAAGTTGAGCAACCATGCCTAGGGGGTAGTATGTTTGGGAAGGTTGTGGTGGTGGAATGGTAGATGTGTTGGTGTTGTTGGGGATGTTTGTGGTGGTCATGATGGAGGCAAGCAAAGCATTTTGCATTTGCATAGTCTCACTTAAGTGAGAATCCACCATGCCTTTGAATTGGTGGAGGTTGTGGAGTTCCGCTTGAATCTCCTCTCTAGTGGGATTGGCATCCCACATGCACTCCTCAATGTCCTCAAGATGATGGGACATTGATGTGGGGAGTGGATGGTCCCCATACAAAGGACCATGAATGTCTTTGTGAATGGGGTGGAAGAGAAGAGGTTTTGGCCCTAAAGGGGCGTTTGGGTCAAAATATGACCGAGGTGACTCATGAGAAATCCGCTCAATTGTGCCAAAGGATGGCAATGGTGGTGGATGATTTGGCCTAGGAGGCAAGTCTTCCAAGTCCTCTAAGAAGGGATTTGGTGAAGTTGGTGGTGTGGAAAATAACTCCATAGGAATGAGAGTTGGAGACCTTGGTGGTGAAGGTGGTGAGGGTGTCTTGGATGTTTGGATGGGTGCCGGTGGAGGTGAAGTTGGTGTTTTTGTAGGTGGTGGAGTGGTGATCACAATGTGTGATTGAGTAGGTGTAGCCAAGGTAAGGTTTGTATCATCTTGGATTGAAGATGAGATTGTGAGTGGAGAAGACTCGGATGAGGAGATAAGGTTAACGAAGCAACAAGGCCTCACACTCATTCTAGCGGTTTTCTTGCAAGGTTTAGGAGAGGATTTTGTCATTTTTGACTTGGGTTTTTCTTTGCTAGATAATGGTAAGAATGAAGAAGGTGTGAGGATGATCATGGTAAAACCTCTCAATTTATAGAAGTGAAAAATTATGGAGAAATGTGTTTGATTTGATGTTAAACCATTGAAGAGATGAGGTTCCTAATGATTTGGAAGTGGGTTGAATGCTAGTCATATCACCCAAGTCAATCCATTCAAGAGAGATGGAGTGAAGAAGAAAAGATTTGCAATAAATGTGTTCTAATGAGTGGAATTTCCTAACAATCAGATCACCCACGGATTTGAAGGTACCAAAAATTTGGTTCCTTCCTTTATGCAAAAGGGCTCCTTGGGTGGATTTTTCAAATTTTTGAATTTTGGTGGGAAATGGATTTCTTATATACCTAAGTAAATTATACTAGTTCTAATAAGAGTATAAACAAGTTAGGATTGACTTATAAGCAATGGATGGTAATTTGGAATTACGAAAGAGTCGAAATTCAGAAAATTACCTGGAGGATCCACGGCACTAAAAATTTACACGGACGGAACCCTTAAAAGGGTGCCGTCTGGTCCGCCTATACAGGTGCGGCGGTACCAATTCTCATAACAGACGGTACCAAATCGTTGGTGCCGTCTGGTCCGTGCAGTGCAGATAACAAGACAGAGTGTGTTTTTAGGTGTCGGGGACTTTTCCGAAACCTGAAATTTTTCTCAAGAGATGTTACACTAAACATTTCTAGTTAGGAAAAGTAGATAACACATATATAAACATAGTGGAGCATGTATTTTGAGCAAGGCTTTTTGATTTTCACATTATAGTGAAAATGGGTAAAATTTGATAGCATACTTGTGCTATCCCCCTGCATGAGATTGTTAGCATACAACATTGTTTCAAGTTATATTATCATCCTACATAATAAAAACAACTAATTAGTATCAAACATTAACGATAATGGATTGTTCCAAACACTCCTTAATGTACCCTCATTTGTCCAACTTCTTGTAAATCTTGTTCATCATCCTACCAAGGCACTTGAACATTCCCTTAGTTTGCTTGAATTCCGCTGATTCATTTTCAATCTCGGGAAGAGACGCATAATACTCATGAGGTGGGAGACGAGAGCTTGGAAGACCATCCTCGGAGCTATTTGATGATGATGATGATGGAGTTGGAGGTTTTGCTCTCTTGCCTTTTGTCTTAGCAACTTGTTCATCACTCAAAGGTACAAAGATGTGAGGGATGAGTTCATAGTGAAGGTGCATCCCTTTTGGGGTTGGTGGAATTGGTGCAAAGTTTCTATAGAGACGGGTGAGAAGCATCCCGTATGGAAGAGCAACCGATCCTTGAGTTGGAATATCAATCATTCTCCTAGCTATGTAGTAGGCTAAATTGAATGGTTGTCGGGTGGACAAGTTGTAGAGCATGTGACTAAGGCAAGCGTTTATGTGATCCCTATTTCCTGTGGTGCTAATGACGTTGGCTCTAAGTAGTTCTCCCATTTCTCAAATTCGGGCTTAAGTTCATTTAGCTCCATTCCATATGGATCTCGGTTTACCTCTTTTCCCTTTCGGGTAACACGGGTTGTATCACCCTTTGGGTTAAATAGGTGTTCACGGATAACATCCTTATCGGCCAAACGGGTTTGGTAGGGAAGAGTGCGGTCATTGATTGCATCAAGAACGGTGAGTGACCATTTATCCGAGTAGACACAAGTCCCTCGGTTGGGAATTCCTAGCACTCGAGCAAAGTTGGCTAATGTGATGGTGTAGTCGTTTTGATTGATTCTAAACCTAAGACAAAATTCATCATCGTCTTCATCACTAAAGCCGGTCACACTAGCATAGAATTCTAACACAAACCTAGGACAAATTGGTTCATCGATGTCAAGGAGACAATCGAATTGAATGACGGCTAGTTCTTCACGGAGATTGGTATTTTCAAGGAAGGATGAGTGAATGGTTCTACCCTCATGGAAATACCTTGATTCTAGACCCTTAAATATTTCTACTTGTTCCTTGGTAAGTCCTTTGGTTTTGTGGTGTTTGGGAATGTAGTTAAGGGTGTCTTTGTGATCATAGAATCTTGCGGCTACCATGGTTATTCCTAAGGACAAGAATTGATATGTTAAAAGTGAGAATAAACTTTAACGTTTTGGTTCTAGTGTGTGCCTATATGAAAACAATTTGGAGTTGCGGTTATCTCGACTCATTTTATGCACAAAAATGGTTTTAGTGGGGTGTTTGGCAAATACTATGAGATAACCCAAATGCTCCTAATTCAATGTGGCTTCATTTGAATATACCCAGGAATGCATATTAGTTACGCAATACCTTTAGTATTCAAGAGCATGCAAGTGATGAAAGTTTGACGTTTCTATTTGTATTTAACAATGAAAAATTGTTTTCCTACAAGTGAGAAGCTTTTCAAAAATTTTGACATGGGGTGTTTGGTTATTTGAATAAGGCCTTATAGTTATTATCTATTGATTAGTGGAAAGCATGTTTTGTTTATGTAATATGATAATGTAGTACCTAATTTCAATGACTAGTTATGCAATTTGCCAATTGAATTCATATTTAGTATAAAAGCATACATAAAACCCCATGTAATGATTTGTGATAGTTTTGTGCATAAATAAGAATCCTAGACTCAGAATTTAGAGATAAAATGTAGTTAGGATACTTACAATGATGTTATCTTCAGTGATTAGTGAGTGGGAAGGTGTCAATAATGAGTTTGGTTTAATGTTTACACGTTTTGGTAAAGTGGGTTTTGAGGAAGAGAATGTTTAGTATATAGCAGTTTTGCTTCTGTAGACACCACGGACCAGACGGCACCAAATATTTGGTTCCGTCTGTGTTGTCGTTTGGTGTCGTGGCTACAGTAGCAGGTACAAGACAAAAATTGTTTTGTTTTGACTATTCTAATGTTTTGGGCTATGTTTATCCTACATGTTTGGTTCCATTAACCCTAAACCAAGTCTAAGAAGATTAAAAGGTTCTCGTTTAAGAGGCTTAGTTAAGATGTCGGCAATGTTGTCTTCGGAGGATACTTTCTCGATTGAAATGTTTCCTTTTTGAACATTGTCGCGAAGAAAGTGATGACGGATTTCAATATGTTTTGTACGAGCATGTTGAACGGGATTCTTGCTGAGATCGATGGCTCCTTTGTTGTCGCAAAGTATCACAATGTCGTTGAGATGAATTCCGTAATCTACGAGAGCTTGCTTCATCCAAAGAGCTTGTTGACATGCTTTTCCGGCTGAGACGTACTCGGCTTCAGTAGTTGAGATGGCTAAAGCCGTTTGCTTCTTTGCAAACCATGAGGTGAGACAATGTCCAACAAAAGTGCAAATACCACTTGTACTTTTTCTATCGACATAATCACCGGCATGATCCGAGTCGGCATACACTATGGTTTCTATACCCGTTCCTTTGGGATACCATAATCCTAAACACGTTGTTCCCTTAATGTATCTAAAAATCCTTTTTAAGGCTTCTAAGTGTGATGCCTTTGGGTTTTCTTGAAAGCGAGCACATAGACAAACACTAAACATAATGTCGGGTCTACTGGCCGTAAGATAGAGTAGGCTACCAATCATTCCTCTATATTTAGTGTTATCTACGGATTCACCTTCTTCATCCTTGGTGAGTTTAGTGTCCGAGGACATGGGTGTTTTAGTTGGTTTGGAATCTTCAAGACCAAATTTCTTAAGCATGTCTTTTATATATTTAGATTGGTTAAATAAAATGCCATCTTCTAGTTGTTTAATTTGAAGTCCTAGAAAGAAGTTTAATTCACCCATCATACTCATTTCAAACTCGTCGTGCATGATTTTAGAGAAATCATCACATAGTTCTGGACTAGTTGATCCGAATATAATGTCATCAACGTATATTTGAACAATGATAATTTGTGATTCCTTTTTCTTGGTAAAAAGAGTATTATCTACTAATCCCATAGTGTATTTTTTATCAATAAGAAAAGTCTTAAGTCGGTCGTACCAAGCTTTAGGTGCTTGTTTAAGGCCGTATAATGCTTTCTTGAGTTTGAAGACATGATGTGGTTTCTCAAAGTCGGTAAAACCGGGAGGTTGAGCAACATACACTTCTTCGTTAATAAACCCATTAAGGAAAGCACTTTTAACATCCATTTGAAATAATTTAAAGTCATAAGCACATGCATAAGCAAGTAATATTCTAATAGATTCAAGTCTAGCTACCGGTGCATAAGTTTCATCATAGTCAATCCCCTCTTGTTGATTATAACCTTGTGCAACAAGCCTAGCTTTGTTTCTAGATACTACACCATTTTCGTCCATTTTATTTCGAAAGACCCATTTTGTTCCAATTATAGTTTGGTCTTTGGGTTTTGGAACTAATTTCCAAACATCATTTCTAACGAATTGGTTTAATTCTTCTTGCATGGCTATTACCCATGATTCATCTTTTATTGCTTCATTTATGGTTTTAGGTTCAATGGTGGATACAAAACAAAAATAATTACTTTGATTTTGGGCTTGTGACCTTAAGGTTCTTTGATTAAGTTGTCCTATGACCTTTTCTAAAGGATGACTTTTAGATTCTTTGATGTTTATAATTTCCTTATTTAATGGTTCATCTTCCTTGTTGTTATTAATTTGACTTTCTATTATTTGACTTTCAACTAAGTCATCATCTACCAAAGGTGATGTCTTAGAGGGAGGTGGACTTTCGTCAAATGTTATGTTCAACGATTCCTCGACTATCATTGTTTCTTTATTTAGGACAATGTAAGCTTTACTAGTTTGAGAGTAACCAAGAAATACACCTTTATAAGACTTTGGGTCAAACTTGGTGAGATAGTCCTTAGTATTAAGAATAAAGCATTTACAACCAAAGACTCTAAAATATCCTAACGTTGGCTTTTTACCTTTATAAAGTTCATATGGTGTTTTGTTCAAGAAGGGACGTATTAAGACTCTATTTAAAATATATGCAGAAGTGTCAACGGCGTTACACCAAAACTTTTGAGGAATGTTTTGTTCATTAAGCATTGTTCTACTCATTTCTTGAATTGTTCTATTTTTACGTTCTACAATTCCATTTGATTGAGGTGTTCGTGGAGCGGAAAAGTTATGTGTTATACCATTTGTATCACAAAAGTTTCCAAATTGGGTTTTGTTGTCAAATTCACGACCATGATCCGTTCGGATTGACACAATTTTAACACCTAGTTGGTTTTGAATTTTCTTGCTATGAATTTCAAATTTATCAAAAGCTTCATTTTTGGTTTTCAAAAACAACGTCCAAGTAAACCTTGAGTAATCATCTACTATGACCAAAGTGTATAAGTTGCCTCCGTAGCTTCTTATAGCGGATGGTCCAAACAAGTCCATATGTAATAATTCTAGACACTTAGATGTGGACACCATATTTTTAGATTTGTGACTACTATGTGTTTGTTTACCAATTTTGCAAGCGTCGCAAAAGTGTTGGTCATATTTTAGTTTTGGTAAATTCCTAACTAGCTCTTTTGAAGATAGGTTTTGTATAAGTCTTATATTAGCGTGACTTAAGCGTCTATGCCAAAGAGATGAGCTATCGTCTAACGTTGTTAGGCAAAGTTTATCATTAGATGTTTTATCTATTTTCATGACGTATATGTTATTTTTCCTAACTCCTTTAGCTATGGTGATACCATCTTTTAGTATTTTACTACCATTTTCATCAAATAGTACTTTATACTTTTTATCACATAGTTGGCTAATACTAAGTAGATTAAATCCTAACCTATCCACATGAGCAACATTTTCAATAGTTAGGGAGTTATGAGCGATCGTACCTTTGCCAATGATTTTGCTTTTGAGATTACTACCAAAAGTGACATTACCTCCGTCATACTCTTGGTATGATGAGAAGAGACTTTTGTTGCCCGTCATATGCCGTGAGCATCCACTATCTTTTATCCATTCATCAGGTTCCAATCCAACTTTCAAGCATACCTAAGAAGTAAATAACTCAAGCATTTGGTCCCCAATATCTCATGGGTCCGTTTGGGTTAAACATACCATTTATTTGATTCATGTATGGAAACGATGGGTAAGAGTTCCATGACATGTAATCTGGAGTTTGATATGGTCTAGGAAAGTTTTGATTCCAACCGTTGTGTTGGTAGTTGGGTTGTACGTTGTGGTTGCTCTTAGGAAAGGGGCGTTTGGCAAAAGGTGTTTTATATCGTTGTTGAGTAGTTTTTGATCTAAATTCATTTTTGGCAAGTCCTACTCGTGATGTAACAGTTGGTTTTAGTTTAATACTATCATTGGTTTTCTTTGTTACTTTGACAAATGCAGTACGGTCCGTATTGCGAACATTCTGTCCTGCTGAGGTACCCACGGCACCATTTTGCACAACGGACGGAACCCTTATTTTGGTTCCGTCTGGTCCGTGCTGTACTGCAGCAGTTTTGACAGAATGTTCGTCCTTTTCGGCCGTTTTGTTTTGACTCTTTGGAATTAATATCTCATTAAAACCTAGCCCATTCATGTCTCCTGGTGTTTTATGGATTTTAACTATTTCATCGGCAAGAGAGATGTTTTTGTTAAACCTTTTGAACTTAGAATTATTTTCGATTAGAACCTCTTGTGTGAGCTTTAGTTTTTCTATTTCAAGATTAAGCTCTTGACATGATTTACAATCATCGTCATTTGCTTTTCCTTTTTCAAGTCGTTTTGCTTTTTCTTTCAACTCATATACTTCATTTTCCAAAAATTCCTTTTTGGTTTTTAAAAATTTATTTTTAGTTATAATTTTTAGACTTAGCTCACACAATTGATTATATTGTTTTTGCAAAGTGTCATCATCTATAGAAGAATAAGAAAAGTCGGAAAGTACCTCGTTTGACTCATGTGCCATTAGAGCGAACTCTTCCTTGCTTGATTCTTCATCGTCTTCACTATCACTCCAAGCACCACTTACAAAAGCTCGTTGAGTTTTGCTTTTAGGTGGCTTGGGACATTCTCCTATGAAATGACTTGCATCACCACATCTAAAACACTTTCTTTCACCTTTACCCTTTTTGTCATCCCGATCTTTTCGGAATGGCTTCTTTTCTTCTCGAGGTTGTCTTACAAACTTTCCTCTTCTTCTAAAGAACTTCTTAAAATCTCTAACGGCCATGGCATACTCCTCATCTTCACTACCGGAGCAAGATTCGTCGTCATCTCTTGATTCCGTCTTTGCTTTTAGAGCGACGGATTTGATCTTCTCCCTTCTTCCTTTGATGATCTCCGAATCTTTCTCCATTACCATTTCGTGAACCTTGAGGTTGCCAATTAGCTCGTCTAGTGACATTTTTGAGAGATCTTTTGATTCTTCAATAGCGGTCACTTTAGCTCTCCATTTGGGATGAAGTGCTCTAAGAAATTTCCTGACAAAGTTCTTACTACGAAAAGATTCATCAAGTGCTTTAAGTGATGTAATAATAGTATTGAAGCGAGCAAAGCCACAATCAATGGTTTCATCT
>BPTQ01000001.1:64943146-65046195 GCA_019973895.1 Chrysanthemum seticuspe | reverse complement strand
TATATATATATATATATATATAAAAGAGTTTGCGTTACCGTTCTTCTCGATATCCTTAAACTCCGGGCGAAAGCCGGAATGCTTCCAGACCTTCGTCAACCCGACTTCGTACAAAAGACCCGAATGATCTGGCCTAAGCTCCACTACCCCCTCACACAACTTTTTAACATCAGCATCCGAATAACCCCCCGATGGAGCATCATCCGAAACCTGGAGTCCGGATGCCTCCAAGGCATAGCATCTGGGATAGCTCTCCGGTCTATCAGAAAAAAGTTGTCTTTCCAATTTTTCAAACTCGAGCACGTTTCCTTAAATATACGTCCCGGAGAGTTCCCTCCGGTTCGGCTAGCAAACGAGAACCAGTGCCCCTGCTTGTTCAACTTATAAAAAAACGCGAAACAGATTCACGGTGGGCTTAATCTCAAGACTTCGGCAATATATTTCAAACATAACTAGTCTATTCAGCCCGATGGGCACGAGTTGTGATATGTGAACCTTGAAGTACCTTATCACCCTCAGAAAAAAGGAAGAAAAAGGAACGCGAACTCCCGAAAATGTAAGATACTGCTCATACAAACCAATAGCGTCCCCCGGAAGATTATCCATGGTAAAGTCCATCGGGGGTAAACGAGGGTGTAGGTCCATGGGAATCCTGTACTCACTAATAAGACCCTCCAACTCCCCTTCAGAGAGCACGGAGGAATATATATGCATGTCCGATTTGGGGACAAGGTCGGAAGTCGGATGTTCCGAACCAGAAGCCGGATGTTCTGAACCGGAAGCCATATGATAACGAAGAGGCAACGCAAACCGAAATGAAATAAAAGAAAAGCGACGCACCTGAGTTTCGCCGGAATACTCGAAAGCAAACAGTAAAAAAGAGAGGAGCAAAGTAAAAATTGACAAATGAGGTAAAAGGGATTATATAGGCAAAAGAAGTGGGGACACGAAACGTCATGTCGTGTCAGAAAGGGACGAATCTGAACCGTCAACGGATACACATCTGCCACGTGGCACGATCCCACAAAATACGGTAAATATTATTTTAACCTACTTCTACCCAATGGGCTTGGGCCCATTGTCCATAACGAAGCCCATAAAACCAGAGCATGCCCAGTCACTCCGAATGAACCTAACGGGCAGCTAAAATTAAGTATCACGCCACTTGTCAAAAACAAATAACATGATATTGGGGGGACATGACGACGTATATGCCCCTTCGGTCCAATGACCAAAAGGCCCAACACTCTATCCGAATAGTCCAATATTCTACAGGAATAGTCCAATGCTATACCGAATGGTACATCGACGAGCTATCCGTCCGAAGGACTCGCTGACCTGACAGTACCTTTGGCATCTAGCCTGGATACAGTTCGTCTCATTCTCGTGGGTGTCAGACACGACGCCAGAGACAGTGTCAGGGACAGTGTCAGCTTTGACAACACCAACGGTCCCATGAAGTACGACAGACCCAGGGACCAGATAGTGACATCAGGTAGTATAAATACGCATACAATAATTGGGAATAAGGTATCATTTTCTCACACACACATTTTATACTATACCTTTCGGTAAAACACATACTCATTCTCACGCCGGAGTCGGGTCCTGGGATAACACCCGGGGCGAGACTAATGCGTTGTTCATCTTAGCAGGTGTCTGAAAGGCTTATCTCTAAGGCTGAAAGATAACTGCAACAACCCACAAAAAAAATACTTCGACACCGAATGAAACCCTCTACACTTATTCACATCTTCAATTAACATTTTCATTGTATAAGCTTAGATTCACTATATATAAATTTCTTATAACTTTAAAAACATATCACATAGACCAAATATATTAATTGGTTCAACTGCCAGTAAGGATCGCAGCTAGGTTTGAATTAGCGAAATTTGTTGGTTTTTCGTGAGATTTTCAAAGATATGTTTATAAAGTTTTATACGACATTTAAAGGTTTTTGACAAGATTTGACAGATCTCTATCAAGATTTAAATGATTCCAATGAATTTCTTTGCCGGTTGAAGGTTTCCAACGAACAGTTTCCGGTTTATTGTTTGGTTTTTAGCGGTTTTTTTTCGTTTGATACGTTTTGATGTCATCCGATTCACGCGGGTTTCAAAAATTGGCCAACCTCATGGTTTAGTTTGAACCGACAGGTCCGGTCTTCAAAACACTGCTTATTAGGATCGCGTTCGGGTGAAAGTTTTATCCTTTGGGTTAACTCGAATAACACCCCACAAAAGGGATTTTTAAAACCTTTTTTCTTTCCATAATTTATTTTGTTACTTTTAAGTTTTTACCCAAAGTTTTTTGTTTTCAGGTTATGGCATGACTTATTCAGGTTAACTTGATTAACCCGGACCTAAATACACATAAACTTGAGTACTTGTACCATTAGCTGAGTCGAGTACATCAAGAGTTTTTCTTCAAAACTTGGGTAGGCTGACCCGACTAGCCCTAATAATAGCCCTTGTCCCAACCTAACTTTTGCCTTTCAAAAAAACAAATGACAATCACACAATTAGACAAAGCAAACCTTACTTTCATTTAATTATTTCGGTATGATGCAACCACAATAATTAAATAACTTCTTAATAACATGATCATTAAAAATAAAAAGTACACGAGCCAAGTGCTCATGATGCTAGAGTTCAACTCAACATAAGCTCAAAACTAGCCAAGCTTAGGTCTAAGCTCAATCATTATCTAGAAAATAATTGATATATGAGCTTGAGCTTCATGTTTAAAACCCCAAGATGATAAGCAAGAGAGGCAGTCACAAGAGTACAACTATTGCATGTTACACTTTACAAGTTCTTGGGTCTAGTGGTTCTTGGTGAGACATGAATTTAGAGATTACATGTTCAAGTCTCGCTGAAGACATAGTGAAATATTAACCTCTTTCATATATGAATCTATCTGATTCAGAAGGGAAGAACTTGTATCAGTATCTCAATTTCAATTCAAACATGGGTTTGATTCACACTCCATGTTCTGAAAAATATTTACCATCCGAAAAGAGGAAAAAACGGAGTCTTTGTCTAAAGAAATGCGTTGAGAAAGGGCAGATGTATAGAACTTTTCAACGAGAACGAGATAGTGCTTATTCAACTCTCTCAAAATGGAATCTATTCCAAACATATACGTGGCATATGAATATAAAAGTCGATGCTAACGAACTTTCGTCAGGATATCAAACTTAATTTAAATATTAACATTTCTCAGGAATGTAAATACTCACAGAACACTAAACATTCGTGAAAAATGATAAAAATAGTCCCTTAAATTTGGTGTTTGGTAAAAATGATCCATGTGTTGTAAATGCATTGTGAAGTCTTAGAAAATTGCAAAAAAGGTCCTTGAAAAATAGTAAAAACGAGTGTGGAAACCCGCGCGATGCAGCGGGATTGCTTTTGTAGACGTGAGTTTGGATAGGGACTATTTTTGCCAAATTGCTCAAAAGGACTTACTTTGCAGCGACACTTAAACCTTAGGGACTGTTTTTGCCAACTAACTTGGATTTACTACGCGACGACACTTAAACCTCAGGGGTTATTTTTGCCAACTTGCGAAACTTACCATTTAATGTGTTCACACTTGCAAGTGTGAACACACGTCTTGATGTATAGTATATATAGTAATAATGGTCCTTGTGGTTTAAATTATCCCATTTTTTTAATCCATGTGTTAATTTATTTACTTTGCGAGAAAGCCCATGAAAAATTGCAAAAAGGTCCGTAAAATTAATAAACGTTTACAAACAACCCTTATATTAAATCTAAGAACTTCTATGTAACAAAAAATTATACAAACATCCTTCTGGTCCTAGAAACATTGTAATAAACATCCTTCCTGTTATTTGAGATTATTTTAGTAGTATTATCAAGGTTATAAATAGCGTGAGGGGTAGCGGCATGATCAAGTCTCACGTTTTTGCGTTTATAAGGCGTAACATAAAACAATACAAAATATGAAAATATTTATATATTTATATCATATTTAATATATATTGAGTTTAGAAAAACGTGACATAAAACAGCGTGACAACATAACTAAGTCTCACGCTTTTACGAAGCTTTTGTGATGTTTTTGCGACCCTTTAAAACCACGATTATTATTATTAAATCTAACAATGAATAAAAAAATCCAGATTATTTGGCAAAAATGACGTGGCGGATTAGAATAGAACATAAGGCTGATGCTAATGGGAGGGGTTGCACCCCAACCAACCGACCCCTCAACCGAGTCTCCCCCCTTAGCTCAACTGGATGCAACCGAACTTCACCCCAACTTTTTCAATCTTTCGGTTGGCTACCCAACCATAACTTTCATTTGGTTTGTGTGTTTTGTTTTTTATTTAATTTTGTCATTTTGCCTGCAAGTAGTGTTGCATTAAACAAAGGAGGAAAATGGTGTTCATAATCATTTCACCAACTGAGACATATGGAAGAAGAGATTAAATCTGGAAAGTTTCTTGAGTTTGCTGATGTTCATGAAAATCTGTCTTTTTTTTGTGCAGCATGCGTTTGGTTCATGGTTCCAGATTTGAAGCGCGACATGTTGAGATTTGTTTCAAGAAGGAAGAGATTGAAGAAATGTGGGATGTGTGTATCAGTATGTGGATATGGTTTGGATGAGATTGAGTTTTCAGTATGTGGCTAAAGTTTGGATATGCTTTTATTACTTTAGTTGGTATATAAAGTTGGTATGTAAAGTTGCTTTTGGATAGTTACTGTAGTTGGTATATAAAGTAGCATTGTGAATGTTTTTTTATATTTTAATTGAATTGTTATTATAATGGTTTTAATTATGAATGAAATTTTAGTTTAAAAAAAAAAAAAAAAAAAAAAAAAATTACGGTCGTCATTGTGGTCACCACTAGCAAGTTATGGTTGGGGTGTAGTTTTGGAGAGAGAAAGTTGATGTGGCGCAGACGTGGCGGGCATTACCACAAAACTTATGGTCACCGTTAGCATAAAAGATACCCGGATAAAAATTGTACGGTTTTCTATCACAGTAAAACTTGCTCCCCAAGGCTAGCTATTATTCTTTTAGTATTTCTTTTTGTCAAAAACCCTAAAATAAGAAAAACTAAAAATCTTCTCTTTATTTGCTCCGTCATCTCACACTCGCCGGAACCCTAATTTTCAAATCACCGTCGCCTCCGTTAAATCAGGTAACAAACCGTTTATTATTCTCTCTTATATAACGTGAATCTGTTTCTAATGTGTTTGTTTTGATTAATTGCGTAAATTTATGATGAATTTATCGAATTGATTGAATTTGTTTGGAAAAAATTTAGGGCTTTTCGTATTTTTGTTTTGGATATGAACTTGTTACTGTGAGGGTGTTTGTTTGAGCTTATTTAGGAGGCTTATCAGCTTATTTGATTTTACGGCTTATATTTAATAAGCTCCACTTTTTCCGGCTTATTTTGAGACTTTTAGGCTTATATAAGTTTGTTATATCATAATAAGTTTATATAAGCATAAAAAATAAGCTGCAAAGTTAGGGCTTATGAAATATAAGCCGAAACCAAGTAAGCTCATAAAAAATAAGCCGCAAAGTTGGGGCTTATTTTGAGACTTTTAGGCATAAAAAATAAGCTTATATAAGCATAAAAATTAAGCCGAAAAGTTAGGGCTTATGAAATATAAGCCGAAACCAAGTAAGCTCATTAGCTCATAGCAAAAATAAGCCTAATCAAGTGTTTGGCTAAGCTTATATAGTTGGGCTTTTGAGCTTCTATGAGGGGGTTTTGATAAGCCCTAAATCTGTGACTTATTTGAGTAGGGTGGGCTTATATAACTATGTTTACGATGTCTATGCGTTTATCGTATCTGTAGTGGTGTGGTATTAGTTTTAATAGTTCATGGTGAATTTGTATAAATAAGGTTTTTTGTTTTGGAATTGATTCAAGTTTAGTTTTTTTTTTGGGTAATCTTGGTTCCACGAGGTTTCAATCCACCGCCACTGAGAATAAACCGGGTAAAGCCCTTTCTTTTCAGGAGTTTGGTGTGACCCGGAATTGAACTTGAGACTTATAAATTGTATTCATTTGAAGAAATTTAGGGGTTTTAGTATTTGTGTTAATACGAAGCAGTTTTTTTATGCTATTAAGATTGACTGAATGAGTTTATGGTGAATTTATTGAGTTTGCTTGTTTGGAAAAGCTAGGGTTTTTAAATAAATATGAACCCGTATGATTTATTTGTTGGTTGTTGATATTAATTGAATGTTTTTATGGCGATAAAAAAGGTTTTTTTTTTGGTGAAACTGGTTGAAGTTGGATAGTATGTTTGAGGAACTTGGGGGTTATAAATCTGTCTTTCAACTGTTTGTATTGGATAATGTGCACTTTTCGCATTGACAGTTGATATTAATTTATGGTGTACCTATACGGCGTATAGGCTGCAGTTTTGTTTTTTTTTTGTTTTGTTTTGATTTTTAAAAATAAATAAATTAAATTTCTGGGCGTTACAAGTAAATTTGTTGAGAGTGTTTTTCTGGTGAAGGTTTTGAAGTTGGATGACTTGATTGAAGAAATTGGGGTTTTTTTTTATGTGTTTCAAATATAAGCATGTTGTGTATTGTTGGTGGGGTTTGCTTGATATGGTTGACGTGCATCGAAAGATTTTTGGCTAATATTTGAGAAATAAAAGTTGTTATAGTGAAATTAGTAAAATTTGTGAGAGATTTAGAGATTAGTTAGTTAGAGTTTGCAATGTTGTCGAACTCGCTAGGCGGGTACTCGAGAGCTGCTGGATACCTTAACTTGTAATCTGACTAGGTGGGGTAGTACTTGGCGAGTAATAGGATTGGGGGTTTTATATATAAATTTTGAATTTATATGTATATGACATGTTCATAGGACCATAAAATTATGTTTTGAAACATTAACGCAATTGTTCAAACCATAAATGCTTCAAACCGAGTTTTGAGTAAATTGATTTTTTGGCAATTTGGGTAACTAGCATCACTCACATTGTAAAAAGTAATCCCCGATTACTCGGCCATGTAATTCAAGTTTTACAACACCGAGTTTGTTACAATTGCCAGTTAGCTGTAAGTAAAGGTTCGTTACACTGGTTTAAGAGTAATTCATAGCTTAGTTTTCATTTGTATTTTTTTTAAGATTTTTAATTTAATTCGGTTTGGATTGATTGTATATGCTGTTTTACTTGGTCTCCTCCAAGAAAGTTTTTCGTATACAAATTATATGATTATATATGTTTGATACTAAATTATTATTTAAATTTTTTAAAGATATATAAGTACGTTAAGGTTGTTGACAAATAAACATGAAGCAGGTGGCTACCTTCATTTTTGTATCTAAATTATCAGCTTCGTTATGTCATGGAATGTGTATATATATGCATCGGTTAATATAATGTTCTTGGGTTTTAGTTTACTAAAGATTACATGTTTGATGAATACTTTACAGATGGCAACAAAACCACTTACACCTGCTGCAATCGCAATGACAGAGAAGAAAATGGACATGTCATTAGGTACAAAGACATGCAATTTCGTTTCAGATGGTTTTACATATTTTTGATAGGTTATTGTATTGAGCTAAGATTTATGTATCTGTTTTCTGTCACAGATGATATTATTGAAATGTCCAAGAAGGGAACTGGCGTTAATAAAGCCAAACAGCAAAGAATTCCAGTAAGAGACTCTCTTAATGTGCTCGGATCACTCTTATATATTTTATTTTTTGTTCCTAACTTGATCGCGATTTGAACTCATGCAGAACAAGAATCAGAAGTATACAAACAATGCTGCCCAAGATAAATCTATGAAATTGCGCCGTTTTATGGACTCGAGATCATCTGTTAGACAGGTTTGTGGCGCATGTTATAGTATAACATTTTCGTAGACAGTTATGGTATATGTGCTTACACATTGTATAATAAATTCTGACAAGTGTTTGATATATCAGGGTGCTTTGGCTCAGAGGAGATCCAACTTTCAGGGTAACCAATTCCCTTTGGCAACTCAAGCTGCTAGAAAGGCTGCAGTTGCTCCTATCCGTAATAGGAACTTCCATCAGAACCAAGCAATGACTTCATATAAACCAAGGTAAGTTGTGTTTTACGTGTGCTTTTGCATTCCGTCAGGTTTTTGTTATGCAGCGCTAAGTTGTCCTTTTCTAGTTACATAAAACCGTTCACACATTTCTACAATCATCTGAATAAGAAATACGATTGTCTGTGAATTGATGCAGGTAATTGTGGTTTTTCTATATAGTCTACGACTTAGCCATGTGCTTGTTGGTTATATGCATGACACCATCATCTGTGAAAAAAATCGTCTTGTCTGACCTGGGCATAAAGGAAGTGCCTTTGTTGATAAAATGGTTGATGCCCGGCACATGGAAAGAACTCCTGTATATTAAGTTTGAATTGCTGCATGCGGCTTGGCAGCTAATTTGCATAGTGCACATGGTCGTTTAATTAATTTCCATTGTTAAGACATCCTTTTGAGTTGGATGGATTTAAACCAAAACATAGGGTACTTAAAATGCAGTTGAGACGCGGAAAGTCATGTTTAATTGGAAAAATCAGCAGGCTGTTTCTGACTGGTCGCTCTTAATCTCTTCTTTGGGCCTTCTGTTTGATTTTTGGTCATTTTGGAGCATTTATCTCTACTTTTATTGGCCTAGGCTAGTATCGTTTGAAGAGTTCATTTAGACATAAAACATAGGGTACTTAAAATGTAGTCGAGATGTGACAAACCATGTTTTTTTGGGAAAGTCCGCAGCATGTTCGTTACTGGTCCCCCCAATCTCTTCTTAAGGCCTTCTGTTTAATTCTTGGACGATTTTGGAGCATTCATCTTGACTTTTCGTGGCCTAGTATCGTTTGATGAGTTTATATAAAGCATCTTTATTGCTTGACATGTGGTTTGTCGAATACATATATATGTCATTTAAAGGCTCCAGGTGCTATATTTGATCACTAACTATGAGTTGCTGCAGAAAGAACTTAAGCACCTTAAAATTTGTAATCGCTGTTATTGGACATGTGCTTTCTTATGAACGTACGTCTGTTGTGTATGAAATGAGGATCATGGTTGCGCTTGATCCTGTGAAGGTTAGAGGAAGCTTAGTTGCTGTATATCTCATGTGTCATGCATATATCATTTGGGAAGATCATATCGTATGAATGTGGTGCTACTTATATGCCTGTAAATTTAAGTGAGTCGATCCATGACTGGAGAGCTTTGCAGCTACCAGACTTGGTGTATCTGCTAGAAGTTTAGGCTGCTCCTCTAATGAAAGTACTGAAGCTGTTTAGGAGATCAATCATAATTGGATACGGACTTGACCATCATCGAGGGAATATGGTCTTTAGTATTTAGGGGCAGTCTGTTCTTTGCTCTGGCTTCAGTTTGAATGTCATTATAGGCAATACAAAGGCATGGTTGGAAGTTCACTCTTGTGGCACTTTTCCCTATTTCCGGTTTGTTTTCAGTTAGTAGTTTTGTTAAATTGAGGAATGGTAAGTACAATGCTGGTTCGTTTCTTGGTATGTGCATTCAACGGTGTGTTATTTGGTGGTAGCTGCTATTACTTCTCGTCTTGTTGGCACAATCTGAAGGTATTCTCTTATCCCTTTCTCTAATAACTATTTATTTGTTTTGCAGGGCTGTGGCTCGACCATTTCAAAACAGGCCACATACAAATGGAAGCTTTGCTGCAAAGGTACATGTCTGCTTTAACTCCAATGTTTCACTGATGTAATTTTGTGAAGATAGGTTTTTGGGAGTGGGGGAACTTTGTATACGAATCTTACCCAAAAGGCCATAAGAGAGTACGCATTACTTTGTAACAATAAAAAACTGAACATGTTGGGTGTGTGGACCTTTTAAAAATTTGTCTATGGGTTTTTGTCCACTTAGGTGTGTTTAGGATGCTTTGCAAATCTACTCTCTATGTTTTACTCAAAATATTCAGATTAACAAACTAATTATGTGCTGTGAATCTGTGATAAAACATTTAAACACTATATGCACTTAAGGGCTTGTAGACTAAGCCGTACCATGTGGTGTTAGATGTCCTTAACCAAGAGGTTATGGTTCAAGTTAACTAGAAAATTGCCTAATTGGAACACCAACTCTGTGCTCGGCTAGACAATATACCAAATGTTTAACTTCATCTGCTGGTTGTAAGTAAGCAATTTGCTAACAATATTTTGTAAATTATGCAGCAACAGACACAACCGAAGGTGGTATCGAAGCAGCGGCCTCAGACATTAGACTCATTATTCGCAAACATGAAGGAGGAAAGGAGGAAAGTAATATCTCATCAGCAGAATAACAACTCTGGAAGAAGAAATGGACCTGGTCAGCAGAGGCCGAGACCCCCATGGACCAGAAGATACAACAACTGAATGGTTACATTAGTGCAATTCCCTACGGAATAATCTACTTGTATCTTTGGGTAAAGAAACGAATTTGTATTCCGGATGGATTCATCTTGATTGTGATTGCTACTCGTTGATATGTTAATTCATGTTTTTTCTTCCTATTGGAAGTGTTGCTTTGCATTATTTTCTCTTGAATGAGACCAGTAACATCAGAGAGCTCTGATCTGTTTTTTGCGCGACTGCAATTGCTTTACAGATTATCAGAAAGAACTTAATTTAGTGGTAACAAGTTAGTGTTGGATAGATGAACTGATTGAATGTTATTGTCATTTATCTGTTACGGGAACATCCAAACTGGTTTATTTTGAGCGATTCAGTGTTAATACTTATAAGAGAAAAGTTCAATTTAGATATAATATTTTTTAAAGATCCAATGAACCAATCATGATTATTTATTTTTTGATCAAAACAAAAAAAATTAAACTTTCATTTTTTTAAAAATTAAACATCTCGCAAACCATTAATTGTTACGCAAACAAATCATACCATAACGACGAAATAAGCCAACAAGCCTTAAAATAAGCTAGAAAATTGGAGCTTATGAAATATAAGCCTTAATGGGCTTATATTTCGTAAGCAGCCAAACAGGCCCTATTTCGTCGCTATGGTATGATTTGTTTGCGTAACAATTAATGGTTTGCGAGATGTTTAATTTAAAAAAAAATGAAAGTTTAATTTTTTTTGTTTTGATCAAAAAATAAATAATCATGATTGGTTAATTGGATCTTTAAAAAATATTATACCTAAATACGCCACGAAAGAATTACCCGTACTTTTTAATCGTTTATCTACGCTGTCCTTTTTTCCTTAAGATCTGATGCAAGATGATTCGGCATATATTTCACAAGCCATAATTTTTCAGCTTATTTTCAGACTTGTGGGTTTATATAAGTTTATTATATATAATAATAAACTTATATAAGCCAACAAGCCTTAAAATAAGCTAGAAAATTGGGCTTATGAAATATAAGCTCAAATGGGCTTATGTTTCGTAAGCAGCCAAACATAAGCCAATTTGAGCTTATGTTTTGTAATGTTTCAAAATGAGCTTAGGGCATGTTTAATGTTTCATAACTTTTCATAATGTTTCGTAAGCAGCCAAATGGGCTTAGGGCCTGTTTGGATTTGGGCTTATGTTTCATAACCATAATTCTGGCTTATTTTAAGGCTTGTTGGCTGATATAATAAACTTACATAAACCCACAAGTCTCAAAATAAGCCGAAAAATTAAAAATATAAGCCGAAATTTCATTTGATTCGACTTATATTTCATAAGTCCTAATTTTTCGGCTTATTTTAAGACTTGTTGGCTTATATAACTTTATTATTATAGGATTATTATGATACAATAAACTTATATAAGCCAACAATAATAAACTTATATAAGCCAACAAGTCTTAAAATAAGCCAGAAAATTAGGGCTTATGAAATATAAGCCCAAATAGGCTTATGTTTCATAAGCTTAGCCAAACAGGCTTTTAATCAAATGGGCAATCGTTTCCGCATAAACTGCAATCCATAACCCCAATTGCTATGTTAATACCGTTTAATTACTCTATACTTGTTTGAGGTACATCGGTTTATCTTGTCGCACACGAGTAAAAAAATATATCAATATTGTGTTTGTTTTGTTCATAATCAAAAGACCTCTTTGGCGGTATTTTTGTGTTCAAGAAAGCGCTAGATTCCTATTAGATATTTACTAAACAAAGCATGTTATATAAAAAAGTCGCAAATAATAAAAAGTAATCTTTTGTAAAATATTTTTTGCTTACTTCTTGGGCCGGGTGGGCTATTTTTTTGGCCGGCATTTCTCATTTTTTTATTCTCAGGGGATTATTTTATTCGGTATAATACAACATCGTTTTCATCTGTCTATATTATATTCGGTGTAATACGGCATCATTTTCATCCGTCTATAATATATACTTATAATATAATTATAATATAATTATAATTATAATATAATGTCTTTTAACACTTTCGAAAGACAACAAACATATGCTTATAAAGAAAAAAAAGTCTCGATTGAAAACAATAATTATTAATAAAGTATATATAAATCGTGTTGCATGGCCGTTGAAGTTTATATTGTTTGAGAGTTTATTTTGTCATTGTAGCTTTCTAATGCAATATTTACGCTAACCAGTGACTTTCATAATAGCTACCAGTATAATTTTTTAACTAGTATTTGGGTAAGCTGATCAATTACGGGTTTTTTTCATCATTACAATGCTAAAAACAACATTTTCGGTGAGCTTACATTCAATTGTCAACTTAACTACTTTTTAGGTTTAAAAAAAAGCTTTCTACATTTGTTTGTAACAAAAACTGATGATATTATCACTTCAAAAAGAAATATATTAATGTGATAATATGATATATCTTTTTCATTTCACTTGTTATGTAGTTTATAAATTACGTGATTTTCTGTTAAAAAGTACTACCGATGTTACTTCATACAAATAAATGTAATGCACCTATGATTTATATAAACAAATATAACCACGTACGTCTTCTTATCAAACACTTACATTCTTGTAAAAGGACCACTAATAAGCCTTTTGAATTTTACATGGTAGATGACTTAAGTTAATTAATGTGTAAAATAAATTACATATATGAACAAATACAACCTCAGTTATAAGAGTTTTTACGAAGTAGTTGTCTTTAAAAAAGATAATTACCAATGTATGGTATATTTAAAAATACTAGAAAGGTACCCGTGCAATGCGGCGGCGGGTACCCGGTGCATAATTATGGCTAGAAAATGTTTTTCGTTTTTACGTTTTTTCTAACGCTAACTTTACGAATAACTGACAACTTTAAATTAAAATAACTATAAGCAATAGCAATGTAAACTATTTCATATCCAAATAAAAGTTGTCATTCTATTGATATAATCCGAGAAGTAAAGCTTATTTATTTCTACCGTAGGTAACCGAACACCAAGATGAGAGTAGATTTATCTAATTTCGTGTGTTTTTTTATCGGTGCTCGAAAAAAGAAGAGAGTGTTTTGTATTGGTGTTTGAGTTTTTATGCTGGCTTATATACCATTGAGATTTGGAATGTTACAAGTCGACACTTAATATAGTACATGAATATTTGACTGTACTAATGAACTCAATAAATATTTGAAGGATGTTACAAAATATATAAAAGGATGTTACTTTTTATTTATAAAAATTGTCATGGAAGCTATATGGTGAATAACATTAACTAATGGCTTATTAATTTTCTATTAAAAAATGTTTTTTGTTTTGAAAAATTTAAGACTTCTCTATTCTTCTTAAACACTTTATAAAGTAGTATAGATTATCTATTGTATGACATTATTTACTAGATTTAATTATGTAGCCATTATTTTTATATTTCATATTTTTTATATAATAAAAGAAAACTCTAAGTGAGGACTTTCATATTTTGAAAAAAAAAATGTTTCCTCATTAGGCAATTATTTTTTATTTTTGTATTTATTTATTCTAAGTATGTTTAGTTAAAAAATCTAAATATTTCTTGATTTGGCAAAAAAAAGTATGAATTCGTTTTTATATATCATACTGAAAAGAAAAAAAAAAAAATACACATATACTTACTAGCTATTTTGTTATAGTTTTGGATTAAATTGTAAATTTTAAAAAGAGGAAACCACTTCATTGGCATAGACATGGACAAACCCATGACTTTTAAGTGGATGTTGCACAAAAGAAATGTTGGGGCTAACTAAAGTTACATCGTAAAGAACGAAAGTAGCAAATTTTTTTTGCACATACCACAAAAATAACAGTTTTGAAATTTTTTACACTTCGTGACCTAAAATTGAATGTAGCTCGTACCACACCCGGCATACATGTAGGTCTGTCCATAGACATAGACATTCATCACGCCCTTTTTCTGAAAAACCTTTATCCCCACGACCATCAACCTTATCACCCCACCTGCAAAGGTCGCAGTGTGATTGAACAAAAAATTAAAAAAATATAAGTATGGATTTTTTTTTTCCACAAAATGCATTAACATAGCTTTACTCAATTCCATTTAAATAATATTATAAATACTTTATTAAAAATTAAAAAAAAAACCACACACGTACGCGGGGTACTATAATTAGTTATTTAGTGAAGAAAAGTTACATATGTTGATGATTTTAGTGTCATCATCTATATTCTATGTAATTGTGATTTACTTGAGATTAAGGGCTTAATCAGGTTCAGCCTACAGTCGAGTTAAGAGGTGCGAAGTGCACACTCGTTCTAGCTAGCTTGATGCCGACACGAACAAAGAGCGGGGGTCAAGAGGGTCCTGTCCCCTTGCTGGGGTCCCGGTTTACTTCTAGAACGGTTTTTCCCACCAAAAGTCGCCTCTTTTCCCCAAACGTTGCAACCCTTCTCGCCAACTGTTTTTAACCGATTTTAACTAACTTTTGGTTATGGTTTTTCATTATGTAATGATCTCCTACAAAACATAACAGAAATAATAACTTTCTGTGTATTGTTTTGATTTCTCGTGCCTTAGAGACAAAGTGTTGTTCTCTGTCTTATCCAATTGAGGATTTCGTGATACCCGAGACATATAAGGTCGAAGTACTTCAATCTAAAAGTAACATATACACGATTCAAAAAACATATCAAAATTATTACCACCCACACACACCCAAATTCTAACAACATATCGGAAACAAATAGTATATTAAACCCCACATTATGAACAATATATTCATTCTTTTTTCATGTGAATAATTATAAAAAGGTATTCTACCTCTTTTAGAATTGACATTTTTTTAGATTTTTTTTTCTTTTGCTTTATGTTAAGTTTACCCTTCATTAACATGATATCAATTTGTTTTTGAAATATTATTTTCTTTTTCTTTTTGTTAACTAAATGACAAAAATTGTTAAACTAAAATGATACGATTATCTCAAAAGGATGTGATGTTATAAAGTAAAGGGTATGATCTCATCATGCATATTAACTTTACTTAAATGACAAAAATCGTATCATTTTATTTAACCAGAGTGAGGGATTCTTTGAATTACACTGGCCGGATCCTTTTGAAAGGGATCCGTCAAATCCCGGTGAGCAGTGGATTTTTTGCCTATAAATAGCACGTCAATTCTCACCATTTCGTGTTTTGTGGATTCCATATATCTATCTATCGATTCTACATATAATGGACTACATATAATGGAGAGATGACTTACTCTCCATTAAATCGACTAAGATATTTCAAAAGCTTAAAATTAAGGAATACAAAATAATATGCCTATTTTACAAGTCAATCAAACACAACAATTTTTCAGGTAGCGTATAGTCAAATTTGTAAAAGCGAGGTCAACATATAATTAAAAGTAAACTGCAAAATACATCCCTGTGATTTACAACTTTTGAGACCTTACATCCCTATCAGAAACTATTGGCTAGTTACATCCTTCGTTAGCCAAACGTTAGCCATCCTACATCCCTACTCCCTAACTCTATTAGTTATCCTTGTTAATCGGCCCCACAAGAGGGTATTCTTGTCTTTTCTTTCCCATATACCATTTACCCCCTTTAAATACTTAATACCCTATCTGATATTACCCACCTCCCAATTTTACACCAAACACTTATCCCGAACAGTAAAAATCCCCAAATCAAACAAACCCTAATTATCTATGTGCTAATAATGGAAGGAAGAAATTGTTTTTGTGGCATACGAGCAATTATTCGCACTTCATGGACACAAGCAAATCCAGGTCGACGTTTTTATTGTTGTTCTAGAACTGTAAGTGTTCATATTTATGTCCATAAACTAATTTTGTAATTTGTTAAGTTAATTCAAGTTCTTGATATTTAAGGTACAAAATTGTGGCTATTTTGGGTGGGCTGAACCACAACTATGTGCAAAAGCTATGGAGATCATTCCTGGACTTTTGAATAACATGAACAACCTTAGAGCTTTAGCAAGGGAAAATGCAAATCAAGCTAGAAGATTGAAGTTCTTTTTAGCTTTTAGTTGGTTGATCTTTATTTTGTATGTTATGAATTGAAGTATAGGTTAGTATGGTTAGGAGTAAGCTTTTGTGGTTTAGAAGTAAGCTTTTGTGGGTTAGGAAGATGGGTCAGAAATGTATGGTTGAAAAAGATGGTCAAAGTAATCTTTTGTGTGCTTCATGAATATAATATATTGGAACATGAATGAATGAAAGAATGCTTTTATGTTTTTCATGACTTTAGCTAAACTTCACAATTTTTAATGCAACATTGGAACTTGAATGACTTTAGCTAAACCAATGAGCTACACTTCACAATTTTAGAGTAAACTGCAACATTCCCATAAGTAAATTATCCAAATCACAACACTGTGTTTCAAAAGAACCACTTAAAGAGTACATGCATAAAACCTTAAACATCAAAAGAAACATTAAGAACATTGTTTTTGGACTTGCATACTAAAACAGATAATACTACAGCTTCACACCACTTTTTGTTTTCCCTTGGACTTTGCTTTTGGACTTGCAGCAAACCTTTTTATTGTTGTTTTTGCAGCAGACTGTTGTGATGCCCTTGGTGTTGCAGCAGACTGTTGTGAACCTCCAACACCATTCTTACAAGACCTTTTGTTATGTCCAGGATTCTTGCAAATATCACAAGTCATTGTCTTGCCAGCCCTTGACAGTTTCCCACCACTAACCATCTTCTAGCTAGACAACTCATCAGCAGATTTCTTCCTTTTTTTGGATGGCCTTCCTATCTTAGTGTGATGCTTTGGTGGAATGAGAGTATTAGGGCAAGGATGTTTCTCCCAAAGGTGTGGGCCATTCAATTTATCTTGTAACTGTATACCTTCTTCCATGTAGAAAGCCAATAAGCAGAATGGACCCAACTTTCAGGTATGCCCACATCAGTCTTGTTTCCAGCCCTGTCCCATAATGCTGCAACAGCATGCTTGCAAGGCATGCCAGTTAATTCCCATTTTCTACAGCTGCAACTTTTCTCCCTAACATCCACTACACACTGGTCATCATATGGTCCCATGACTTGATATTGATTTTCACCATTCCAAAGTACCTTTATAAAAAACAAACAACTAAGCTATTTTGCTATCTAACCTATACAAAAACAGTTAAGTCAAATAGTTAGCTAAAACACATTACCGTATACAAACTTGCTTCATCTTTGATGGCTTGAAACAAAACAGTAGCAGCTGGTGTGAGAGGTCCCTTAGACTTGTCAATCACCTTTTGAACAGTCACTATTCTTTTCATTAAGTACTGTCTAACAAACTCTAAGCATGTGATTATTGGAGCATCCCTTCCATCAACCAGCTGTCTATTGAACACTTCACATAGATTGTTCAATAACACATCACAATTAGCTCTTCCTGCAATTGAAACAGCCATAGATTAAGTACAAGTTAAAACATGTATCATTGACTAGAATGTATTAACTACAAGCTATCTTTATCAGGAAACACCTTTCCCACATAAAAAGGTGCAATGTTGTTCATAGGGACTGTTTTCTCATGTTCTTTCCTTAAATTTCTCATAGCTTTGTTTCTGTCACCCTCTAATTCTGTATCACCATCACTATGAAAATCATCAAGATCATAAGCTTCTTCAACATTAAATTTCTCATAGCTCTGTTTGGCAACATTCCCACCACTGCATCCAACCCATTCAACATCTTTATCTATGTGCTCATAAAATTCTTTCATGTCAACATCTACTTCATTCATTGTATGCTCATCATCTATAAATTCACTATCATTCTCTTCACTATCACTATCATATTCACTGCTAACTTCAATATCACTATCATTCTCAACATTTTCCATCTCCACATACTTGTCATTCCTAGCCTTCTCTACAGTGGGGGCTGTGGTGTTTACATTTGGTTCACCATAAAAGGGATCAAAATCTTCATCCATTGCCTGCCTTAACATATCACTATCATTATCCTCCTCACTCCCATCTCCCATAGTAAGTAGCAGTGGTAACCTATTTCTCTTCTTAATAGTCCTTTTCTTAACTAGGTTTGTGTTAGCTTCATCCGGGAGTTCCTCTATGACTAATGTTCTAGGGGATTTAATATAAGTCTCCAAATCTCTTTTATCATGCTCAATGTAAACATCAAGTAATTTGTATTTTTCTGTATATTTGAGCATGTTTATAACATCTTGATCATTCCTTAGTGCTTGTAACCCAAAATCTAAATTGCTATTTGGTATTTTGTAATGATAGTACATAAGCTTACTCCTTTTATAACCCAACTTTTTAACCATGTCATTTAACTCTATAACTGAAAACAAATCAACATCTACCTGATCAACATAGTTAAAGGTGCCATTCGTGTATTCCCTATTGGGAGAAGGACTGAAAAAGCCCCCATGATGAATCTTCAAGCTGAAATAGTTGGGGATATTTCCTGTTACAGAATTAGGGTTTCAAAATTACCCATTCAAAATTAGGGAAAAACACAATTAATGGTACAAAGATTGAAACAACATTTAAGATTATAAAGATGTAAGATTAAAAAGTTTGGAACTTACGATATGCATTTGCTTCATCAACTTCCTCATCATATGTACGAATGTGCCACTCACAGACCACCATCACAAATAAAATGAAGATTATCACTGATTGAAGGGATTGAATTGTTTTTTTTAGAGAGAGAGAGAGGTTTTTGAAAGATGTTTATTTAGCAGATGTTGGGTTGAATATCAATAAAAGAATAGGGAAAGGGGAGAGGGTAGATGGGATGATAATGAAAAGACAAAAATACCCATCTATTTTATCAACTTAACGTCTGTTAGGAGTAAACACTAACGAAGTTAGGGACTAGGGATGTAGGATGGCTAACATTTGGCTAACGAAGGATGTAACTAGCCAATAGTTTCTGACAGACATGTAAGGTCTCAAAAGCTGTAAACCACAGTGATGTATTTTGCGGTTTACTCTATAATTAATTAATACAAGTACAAATAATAAGCTTGAAGGATATACATGTAATTATTCATTCAGGGAAGGATATATATGAAATTATACCTAAAACTTTTAGCATCCAAGTATGTAACCCAACTAAAACATCTTAAAAAAGAATAGAAGAAAACATTGAGATTAATATGACAATTAAAAATCAGAATACAAGTAGTTATGTAAGGCTTAGAGATGCAACAAATAAGTGGCGTAAGAGCTTATACCGAGAATGAGAAAATTCATGTGGGTTAAAGATTTAACAAAGAGGGGTGATGACACACGCTATAAAAAGAGTAGACAGAACAATATGTTGTTGTGAAAGACCGAGAATATTTTTGCGATGGCAGTAGCGAATATAGGGGTTTAGAATGTAGAAAATAGTTATGTTTTGACACCAAAAGTATTGTTATTTTTTGACATAAGCATAAGGTGTATACTGTAACAAGTAGATAAAATGGGCTTAGCTTTATGGGTTTTTATGTTTTAACTCATTTGATGAGTTTATGAATTATGAGTCATTTTTAATAGATTGTGCACTTTATTTAAATATGATCATAACAAAAACATTTAAAGTCACACTATCTAACTTTCATATTGACATATCTTTTTCAAATTAAATGGGTAATTTTCGTAATTTAACTTAGTTGATTAGACGAGACTTAAACAAATACTCCGTATGACAATTATAAATATCTTAAGTTTCATGGTTTTTTTTTAACAACGTTACTTTATTAAAAGAAAACTAGCAAGAAGCTAGCAATTAGCAATAACATTGGAGATTTTAACCAATTAGTCCAACTATAAAGCATACGACCTTTAGATTTAAGCAAAGAAAAAAAGTACAAACGAATAATATCAAAAATGTCACTTTTCCTCATACCGCGAGAGTTAAAAGTGACACTATTACGAAACCGCCAAATCCACCATAAGGCAGTCGCGATGATGATATACATACGAGGAAGTTTCTCTTTAGAAACGTGTCAAGAGCTCAACCAATCTCTCCAATGGATGTGAGATACGAATAAAGGCATGGAGGCATTGCACCAAGTACGAACGAGCCTCCAAATATATTTGGCAATGTCACACTCAAAAATGATATAGTGGTTAGACTCCACATTACCATTACAAGAAGGGCAAGAGATCTCCGGGATTTGAGACTTCGGGACGAGAGATTGAAACGATGCGGAAGCCTGTCAAGCAATAAACACCACATGAAGATATTCACTTTGAGAGGAAGAGACTTGTCCCATGTAGTAGGAGGATCCAAAGGGGAAAAAGTTGAGCGTCAATATGCCTATGAGTCACTCCTACCGAGAAAACGCCGTCATGTGCAATAGACCGGATACAAGTGTCTAAGTCAAAGAGGATATCAACTTGGCGAATTTCATTCAACATGTCTCTGAGATAAGCCTCGTTATGAACACCCAATTCTGATCTAGACCAATTCCAACACCATTGGCCATTTAAAATGTGATCTACAATCAAACAATCATTATTCTACTCCAACTGAAAAAGTCTATTGAATCAGAGATATAACGGAAGTTACCAAGCCACGTATCTTTCCAAAATCGAATGAGAGTACCACAACCCACCTGAAAGCGTAACGAGTCATCAGGAAGAATGGCACTCGAAAGCAAATAATTAGAAGTCCCCACAATTTTGCCTCAAACACTATTTGTTTTACACTCCTTATGGTCAAAGCCACCCTCCTGCCCATGCAAGGCTTTAATAATTTTCACCCATAGAAGTTTTGGATTAGACATAAATCTCTAATTCCATTTTGGAGAAGGGCAAGACTAAACGACTTTAAACTGCCTATATCCAAGCCCCCTTTATCTCGCGTCTTAACATATGCGAATAATTTGTGTGAAAATATATATATTTTTTTAAAAGATAGCATACTTTACTAATTAGGAAGTGCAGAGTTTTATGCTATGAAAATGTAAAGGAGCTTGTCATACTATACCTATTTGCGACTACAAACTAATGTCAACTGCTTTGACCTCCTACTTTTATAATACCATGCTATTTTTGACTTTCGCCTCTATATTGCCGCAACTTTAGAGTTATTAGCATATCAAATACGCATCTTCCTTAAAAGTTATTGTTACAAATAACATATAATCGGAAAGCATTTGCTCGCCAAAAATTTTATTTACAAGGTATCTAGCGCCACAACGCATGGGTACGTACCCTGCTACTGTAATTAACGTATTCAAGTTCTATTGTTAACTAATTTAATTAATAATTATTAATACATAGATTTCTTATTCCATCATGAGATATTCCCGCAAAAAAAGTCGCTGAATATATCTACCTTATATATAAAAAGACTTGCAAATCATTTCCTATAAACAAGTGACATCCCCATTTTCTCTCTTGAATATTTAAATGTATATTTCAATTGCTTCATCTAGTATATGTTTGAGTAGCTTTAGCGAACAAGTTACAGTGATACTGTTTCAATGGAAGTAGCAGTACCAGCAGCCGCAATTATGGCGAAAAGTCCTGAAAAACTTGAGGTAGAATATTTTTTTAGTGATGCCTCTTTTTATATACATGCTGATATCTTTAAGTATTCGTTGGTGATAAATTTATTTTTGTATAAATGCAGGGGAAGTATAAAGCAATGGTGGTGTGTTGGCTTCTTGGAATTGGGTGTTTGTTTTCATGGAATAGTATGTTGACAATAGAAGATTACTATGTTCATTTATTTCCGGTAAGATCATAAACAAACTCTGGTGAGATATAACTTGCATGTTTGTAAAACGTTAGACTTTTCATTCAATGAATCGATCCTAAAATTTCATTTTCTAACTAGTTTTTAAAGTTCAGGCTAGTTAGTTTGATCCTTAAACTTCAAATGGTTAAATTTTGAGCTTTCCGGTTTGGGAGTTTTGAGTACAAGTATTTCTTGACTTTGTGACAAATATGTCCGAAACGGCTGGCAACCTTGTCCGGTGGCGGCGTCATTATATTAAAGGATTGAGTTCACATCGACAACTGAGTAAAGATTTATTATGGAGTGTTTTCTTGCCTAGCTTTCTTCCTAATCTTTTGGATGACTTAGCTTGAGGACGGAACCAAGGGGGTTCTTACGGGGTCCCGGACACTTATGAATTTTTTCGATGTAGTGTTAATTTTTGAAAAAAGACATTGGTTTTTTCTAAATGCATTTTAAATATACATGGTCCATCTAAATGTGTTTCTAGTGTTATTTAGTTAGTCTACATACAAAAAAATTTGTGCACCCGGTCTATTTGGTCCTGGTTTCGTCACTCATATTAGGCAAGGCCATCTTTGAGTTTTTGGAGGCCTCAGACGAAAATTCATAACGAGATCCTTCGAAAACTAATATTATATAAAGTGTCACTGTTTTAAGAAATATAATGCAAACTATGTATTTAAAGGTTCAACACATGACCTATTTACAGAAGCGGAGATATAGTAGGGGGCGCGGGGTGAACACGTGCCCCCTAGTAGTGTAACTTTTTAAAAATATCTGACTATTTTTGTAATTTGCCCCCTAACAAAACAATTTGTAATATAGTTTATAAAATTATCCCCTCACGATCATATCTTTCTCGCTCCGCCCCTGCCTATTTAAGATATTTTTTCGCATAACTGCTCTTTTCTTCGAGAAAAATTTGTGTACACATGTATATTGCCTTTGTTGAAAAATTTGAGGTCCTGGGCAATCGCTCACCTCGCCCACCCTCAAGGACGGCTTTGATGTTAAGGTGAAAACAAATACCAAATAATGGGTTCAGGTTTAATTTGCTGTAACAGAAACTGAAACATAAGTTAGGAGAGAAGACAAATGTGAAACGTTTTGATCATATTCGGGGAAGACATGAAAATAAACTATCAAACTAATATGTGACTATGTCTCATGGTTTTTTTGTTTTCTTTTTATGGGAGGGTTTTTTTTAATGTGTTATATATCACTCTTTTGACTAATTTCAAACTGTATGTAAATAACTTCATTTAGAGTACAAAATTTTGCCAACCAGATGAAATATATGTTAATCAAAAGCTAACAATGTTTTTCGATTACTTGATGCAGAAATATCACCCCACAAGAGTCCTCACGCTCGTATATCAACCATTTATATTTACAACACTTGCACTACTCACGTACTATGAAGCAAAAGTCAATACTAGGAAACGAATTTTATTCGGTTACATTCTTTTCTTCATCAGTACTCTTGGCGTCTTAATAGTAAGTTCTGAGCATGCCTCTTTCGCCATATTACCAATATCAGTTTTTTGCATTGACGAGATTGAAGTTACAATTTGTATGGTATATTACTATTTTTTTCATCTTACAGTTAGATTTAGGCACATCTGGTAAAGGTGGAATTGGACCTTTCATTGGCGTATGCGTAATCAGTGCTGTGTTTGGATTAGCGGATGCACATGTTCAAGGTGGAATGGTTGGTGATTTGTCCTTCATGCAGCCTGAGATAATTCAAGTTAGTAATAACAATACGTTTCTAATTGAAAATGTTTTTTTGACTATGTTACACGATAATTATTTTGTTGTTGGAATTTTTGTAGTCATTTCTAGCGGGTCTTGCTGCATCGGGAGCTATTATCTCGGGTTTGAGGATGATTACCAAAGGCGTGTTTGATAGTTCACAAAAAGGTTTACGAAAGGGAGCAAGTAGGTTTGTTTGCGTTTATCGTTTTCATGTTGGTTTCCTTACGGGTATACTTTTCTTTGAACTAATTGAGAATGCAAATGCAGTTTTGTTCTTAGCGATATGTGCAATTTTTGAGCTACTTTGTGTTCTTCTCTACGCGTTCATTTTCCCAAAGCTTCCAATTGTAAAATACTATCGTGCTAAGGCAGCATCGGAAGGGTCTAAAACGGTTTCAGCTGATCTTGCTGCCGCCGGGATTCACTCGCATTTGGTAAAGTTACTGAATTATCCACTATTTCTAAAGATATGAAAATTGGCATGGTGCACTAATCAAATATAGTATTTTTGTTGACAAAAATTTTTTAATTCAAAAAGTCTAATGCTGTTACATACGATAAGCGTTTTAAATATAATTACATATATATATTAATATGAAATAGTATGTTCTGTGAAATAAATCAAGAGATTTAATACATTAAAACTACACTGGGTCCAAATTGACCTTTTTAGCCCGTGTTTCTGGAAAGAAATAGGTAGCCAAGAAGACGTATTAGACAGACGTTAATAATCTACAGTCGTCAACCAATCATAGCTAACTGAAGGAAAATCTTCAATTGTGTTTCAGGCCGAATCTGCAACACTAGAAAGATTGACCAACCGAGAATTGATAGCAGAAAACATAGATTATGCATTGGACATGTTTCTAATATACCTTTTAACGTTATCTATTTTCCCTGGGTTTTTATCTGAAGACACTGGAAAACATAGCTTGGGTTCATGGTAACATCAAAACTCAATAATGAAGCAAAGATGTATTCATATATTTATATCCCACGGTTACATGCTAATCAAAAGGCCGTCTATTTCAGGTATGCCATATTTCTGATTGCTATGTTCAATGTTGGGGACCTCATAGGACGAAACATCCCACTTATTGAATGTGTAAAGTTGGAGTCTAGAAAGGGACTCCAGATAGCCGTTCTTGCAAGATTCTTTCTGATTCCCGCATTCTATTTCACTGCTAAGTACGCTGATCAAGGTTGGATGATATTTTTGACGTCTTTTTTGGGGTTAACTAACGGTTACCTTACCGTTTGCGTGCTTACTTCTGCTCCAAAAGGCTACAAGGTTTGTTTTTTCCATGCTAATAAAATGATTTTTTTTGTCACAGTTTCAGATTATAAAAAAGTTCATCATTCTTATAAAATATGAAAGCAAAATGCCCATTGGCAAAATACGTACAAAATTATTTCTTAGCAAGAATGTTCATTTGTGTTTCTATTCTTATTATCTTATTTAGTGTATTTCTTATACCGCATTTCTAGTGTAATTTCCATGTATGTTATTGTTATATGACCTTGTTGTGTTATTTAGGGGCCAGAACAAAATGCCTTAGGGAATATACTTGTGTTGTTTCTCATGGGAGGTATTTTTGCCGGGGTAATCTCAGATTGGCTATGGTTGATTGGCAAAGGTTGGTAAGTTAGTATGCTGCAAATTCTTCAATTTGTATTTCTAATTAAACTCTTCTGTTGCTGAATACAAAGAACATGTATAATAGTATTTGATTTTATTGTGAACTTTTATCGATGTCCTTGTTGACTAGCTAAACATTGCTCCTTTAGGCCTCAGCTGATAAGACCTGAATGAATGGAACTCGGTTACAGAACAAAACGGTTATATTTACAATTAAATGATTAGGTTACAATGAGAGAAAGGATGGGTGATCAACTGAGAACAGTTCAATTGATCCAATTCACACAAACCACCGTGTGGAATTCAACATACTTGAGAATAATTCTAGTTGTAATACCCACAGACGGATTAAAAGTTAAAAGTGATCGGGTGCACATTATTTTGAACTTCGGTATAAGGGAAAAAATTAACAGAAAATTACGATTTTTAATTAAAATAATTAAGTTTAGTGAAAACTAAGTTCACTATAAACACAATATGTGCATTTGAGGCCGGGTGCATATTAGAAAATTCGGTGTTTTTTCCAAAAATTAATACCACGAAACAAAATTTCATCGAGGTCCCATGACGCCGCGCACTCCCCCCTAGTTCGGTCCCTGTCCCTGGTAATATTATCAGATGATCTCACTAGAATCGATCTTCCCTCATTGTTAAATAATAATAATAATAATAATAATAATAATAATAATAATAATAATAATAATAATAAATCGGTAACGGCCTCTCCACTAGTTTTTGGTTAAACCGTTGTTAGGAGGCCCACGTCTTTGTTCAACCTTCCCTCGATTGTGTCGCTTCGAACTGAACAAAAATTGCCTCATTGGTGATTGTCAGCCCTCATTGATCTCCTTGGTCAATATGCCTTCACTCCTACTTCTGTGCTCCATAACGATGTGATTCCGCCTCATATTGGGCCTGCTCTCGACCCAAATATGCCTCTCTTGGCAAAATTTTAAGTTAATAATTGTACTTCTTATTATCAACATTTTCTTAATACTAGGACTCTAGGAGCATGGGTAGCTGTGTCACGGGACCTCAATAAAAATGTTGCTTTATAATGTTGATTTAGTACAAAGCCCATGATTTTCTCTAATTGCATCTGGTCAAAAAGAAATATTACATTACAAAAAAAGTGGCAATAGTACACACTTTTTTTTTCACACTCGTAAAGATGTGAACAATTGTGACATGTTGTTCACACTTGTAAATGTGTACATATTATAGACACTTATAATATTCAAAAATTCACACTTTTAATAGTAGAGAAAAAATTATACATCTAAAAATGTGATTAAATAACATTCACGATTACAAGTGTGGATAAATATTATGCTTTCTTAACACATAAAGATGTGTAAAATATATATATATAATTTTGTAACACATTTAAGTGTAGAAAATTATTAAAACTTTTAAAAATTAATTTGATATACAAAAGTGTGAACTATTGTATAATTTTGTAACACATTTAAATGTGAACTTTTTTGTAACACATTTAAGTGTAGAAAATTATTAAAACTTTTAAAAATCAATTTGACATACAAAAGTGTGAACTTTTATATAATTTTGTAACACATTTGAGTGTGAACTTTTCTAAATAAACACGTGTCACACCTCACCCATCTCTTTAATAAACACGTGACATACAAATGCTATTTAGCTAAAAAAATCCCCAATTCACACACAAAAAAAAATCCCGCCTCACCCATGGATTCACACACTAAAAAACTCCTCAATTCGATTCAAATCAAAAATCCCCAATTCGAAACTGATTAGTACTTATATTCGATTCATATCCAATTCGATTCCCAACAAAAATAAGCAAACCAGTCACTTTCCCCAATTCGAAACTGATTAGTACTTATATTCGATTCATATCCAATTCGATTCCCCAATTAGATTAGTGTTTGGAGGCTTAATTAGGGTTTGGAGGCTTAACATAGGGTTGTTCGTTTGGGTTTCGATGCTTAATTAGGGTTTGGAGGCTTAACATAGGGATGTTCGTTTGGGTTTCAATACTTAGGGTTTTGATGCTTAGGGTTTTGATGCTTAATTAGGGTTAAATCTCGTTACCTTCATTTACGGCTTGAATCTGGTACGATTTCTGTTATTTTTCATGATTAAATTTTGATATTGTATGATAAGTGATATTGTTCGTTTGATACATGGTATTGTTCGTTAGTTACAATATGATAAGTGATATTGTTCGTTTATGATAAATTGATTTCATCTCGAAATATACTGTGTTAAAGTATGCCAAATTGATATAGTATGTTAACGTATTATGATAAAGTGTGTTAACGTATGATATAGTGGCGGATGTAAAACGCGTTTTTCATCTCGATTAAAGTATGATACAGAAACTAGCATTTTTCATCTCTATGATAGTGTGTTAAAGTATGCCAAATTGATTTCATCTCTAAGTACGTGAGTCTTATACTTAAGTAATTACACGTAATATTTCGAGTAATGGTGTTATTCGTCATTTGTTATTTTTCATGATTAAATTTTGATAGAGTGTTAAAGTATAATATGTGAAACGCTAGTTTCTCTTGTTAAAACGTAAACAATTTTTGTTCCATATGACATAGTTACAATATGATATAAGTGTATGGAACAATAAATGGATTTCATGATGACTGTTTACGTTAGTTACAATATGATATGTGATATTGTTGGTTTGAAGATGAAATCAAGTTATAGATTGATGTTGACATGTTTAAAACTGAAAATGTAGTTGTATGTGAAACTAGGAGCATCTACATGTGTATTTTTTATTTTATTTATTTTATTATTATTATTTTTTTTTTAAAAAATGTATAGACATGTTTAGGTAAGCGGAATAAATGGATAAAAGTTGGATTAAAGCTCATATAGCAAGTAATACCTTTAAAGAAGGAGTCAAGTCTTTTATTGAATTTGCTCGTGCTAGAAGTATAAGAGGAGTAATTGCTTGTCCATGCCTTAGATGTTGTAACGTTGATCATTGGGACGTAAAAACTTGTCATGGCCACATATTGCGTTATGGATTTTTACCGGGGTATACAAATTGGTCGGTTCATGGGGAGACTTCTGAACCTTTACAACCATCTCGACCTAGTTTTGTTCAGAATACTACTTTTGGTGAAGATGAGATAAGAAGTTGGGTCCGTGATGCTTTAGGTGATTTACCTTCAAATAGCCCACTAGTGGTTCATGGGGAGAATTATGTACCTTCACAACCATCTCAACCTAATTTTGTTCAGAGAACTCCTTTTTGTGAAGATGAGATAAGAAATTTGGTCCATGATGCTTTAGGTCATTTACCTTCAAATAGACCACTAGCACATGATTCAATGGTTGAAGACAATGTTGGTGAATCTTCTCAAAGTTCTCATCGTAGGGTTGAGGATGAGAATGTTGGTGAATCTTCTCAAAGTTCTCATCGTAGGGTTGAGGATGAGAATGTCGGCGAATCTTCTCGAAGTTCAGATTATAGTGCTGCGGATGCTACATATAAGAAGTTGTTAGAAGAATGTGATAAAGAACTTTACCCCGGTTGCAAGTATTCCAACCTGTCTTTCACGTTACACTTGTATCATGTCAAGTGTATCGGTGGTGTATCTAACAAGACTTTTGGTATGATTCTAGATCTAATAAGGGATGCTTTTCCTCATCTTACATCATTACCATCCTCGGTTAGTGAAGCAAAAAAAACTAACTAAAGATCTAGGGCTTGGTTAGGAGAAAATCGATGCTTGTCCTAATGATTGCATGATTTATTGGGGTGCAAGGAAAGGTCAAAAATCTTGTCATATTTGTAAAGCTTCGCGATATAAAGGTGATACGGGTGATGACGTGGGTGAAAGTTCAAAGTCGAAAAAGTCAAACAAGCCGGCAAAAGTTTTGCGATATTTCCCCTTAATTCCAAGACTAAAAAGGCTATACATGTCTGAGAAAACAGCAAAGGATATGAGGTGGCATAACATGGGTCGAACAATGGATGGAAAGTTAAGGCACCCGGCAGATGGTCTTGCTTGGAAGAAATTTGATGCCCGATATTCACAATTTGCCTCGGATCCGCGCAGTGTCAGGCTTGGCCTTGCTAGTGATGGGGTTAATCCTTTTCGAACAATGAGTACATCACATAGCACTTGGCCAGTGTTGTTGATTCCTTATAATTTACCTCCGTGGATATGTATGAAACGACAATCTTTTATTCTTTCATCGGTTATTCCAGGAGAGAAAGCTCCCGGCAATGATATAGACGTTTATCTACAACCTTTAATACATGAGTTGCAATTATTATGGAAGGGTGTGGACGCTTATGATGCTTTTTCAAAACAACAATTCAAGTTAAGAGCTTCACTCATGTGGACCGTGAATGATTTTCCTGCCTATGCTAATTTATCTGGGTGGAGCACAAAGGGCCGTGTGGCATGCCCAGTTTGCGTGGATTCTACTCGTTCAAGGTGGTTAAAATATGGAATAAAATTTTGCTACATGGGACATCGTAGATGGTTAGAGCAAAATCATAAATATCGGTTTCAAAATGACCAATTTGATGGCACAATTGAGAAAGAGGGCCCGCCTACCCTATTGTCAGGATGTGATATTTTGGAACAGCTGAGCGGTGCAAGTTTTATGTATGGGAAGTCTGATAAATCCAGTAATAAGAGAACAAGGGACGGTGTTAGTAATAAGAGAACCTCATACAATCATATAAGCAAACATGTGGTCAGTCACACATAGATACTTGTAGACAACCACATATGCAGAAACTTAGAAAATCAGATATGGTCCTTGGTAAGTCACGTATGCAGACCCTTCAACAATCAGATATGCAAGTAAATGTTCAATCTTTTGACTACTCCCACCAATCATCATCTTCCCCCCCACCCCACACACCTCTCAAACCTCCCCTTTTTTCTACTATTCGCCAAAATAATTCTTCTTCTTCATCAACATCCACCTATTCTCAATCCTTACGATCTGACACAAGTGCATATGAGTCAACTTTGCATCAGCCTTCGTCTTCCTCAGCACCTCTTTTGGATGAACAAGATGAAATGGATGAGGATTATGAGAAGACGTTGTTGAGCGAGGTTGAGATAATAGGTAAACTTTGCACGATTCATTGTGCTTATCATATTTCTGTAGTGTATATTATATTCTAACAATGCATAATTATCTTATAGATGATGATGGAAACTTTCTTAGGACACAAACAATGACCACAAAAGAAGTGTATAAGCTAGACGCTAGTGAAATAATTGTGGTTCCTTTCAATGACAGCAATCAACCCATCAAATCTGCAGGAGGTTTATTTACATGATTCATGACCCTACTTGTGAAGGAACCCAACTTATGCCCCCTCGATGCGAAGGACTGGAAAGAATGCAAACAAAGTTGTGGCATCAAGCTTCTAATGGAACTACGGGTAATTACTTTGATTATCATTTTTTTGTTCTTTTGAGTTTCTATTTCGGGATTTACTGTCCAGGGTACTAGTTTTGAGTAAAGAATATGCAGTAAGTGAACACTAAAGAGGATAAGGCTGTCTGGATTGATAAGAAAATAAAGGAAGTAAAGTTCTTAGTAGGAAAAGCATGGAGAGATTTCAGGAGTGAGCAGGACATTCCATAGGTATTGATATAGGTTTGATTAGTCTTGATATAGGTTTGATATGTATATGATACCCTGGTGCTGGGCTTTTACAATTGAAATGCACGTAAGTTTGAAATGACTATCTAGTAGTGTCAACTAGAAAAGAACGTTAACATGCATATATACTAGAAGTACTAGGTTTTCATTTGATCCAAGACAGCAACCTCTATCTTACCTTTTGGAGTTGTAGCTATACATTTCTTATTGTAAGCAATTTGTATAGTCACTACTCACTAGAGTAATCAGTGTTAATGTTAAAAATATTCAAGTCATGAATGATCAGGATAGATACTAATGGTTCATTAGTTGATTAGTATAATTTCTGGCATCAAATCAGTAATTCTGTTTTTTTTTCTTGTAAGCAATTTGTCATTATTGATATTTGCAGCGGAGATTTGAGTTTCCTCAAAGTAAAGATGTGGACGAGGTTGTCCTTTCTCATTTGAACGAAAAGTTTAGGACTGTAAAACATAGAATGAAAAAGAGTTTGTTAGCATTAGCTGCCAAAAGACTACAAGAAGCTAATAACGTTGATGAAGATGTGCAATATACGGATGAGGAACTTTTGCAAGAACTCGACTTAGTAGAAGCACCACCATACTTTGTTGATCACCAATGGGAATCTTACAAGGGTTATCTCATAGCACCTAAAACAAAGGTACGCCACAAAGAAATGCCATTTAGTTTCACAATTACTTCAAACACCAAATTTATTTCTTTTACATGTTTTGCCTTCTTTTTTATCTTGGTTCATTCCTTGGTCTGTTCATTCCTTGGTTCCAGACCTGTGTTCATTCCTTGGTTTGTGACTAAAAGGAACCGTTTGAAATATCTCTGAAATCGTCCTCATCGTATGCTAAGCGGTATGGGGTAAAAACCAAGTTTAAAAATGTGTAATTCGTGTGAGATGTTGTTGAGACACTGGTATTCTTCTGTCATTGCAGAAATTCTCAGCTCCATTGATTTCTTTTAGATATCTATTTCAACCTCTTTGTACAGCTTAATTAAATAAACAATGAGACGATTAACTTACATGATTAACCTTTGCTTGAAAATTAGGAACCTATGTGCTGAGCACGTGTGTAAGGGTTAAATTGATGACAGGCTTAGAGATAGATGGTATGTGGACTATAGTTGAATTGATGTTATTTATCGGGCAAACTTGCTAGAACTCATAATAGAGAGATTGGAAATTGTACTAATAACGTCCATGGTATGTGGACTATAGTTGAATTGAATTGATGTTATTTATCTTGGTATATCAATATCTACATCTCTAAAATTAAAACCACCTTGCCTAATAAACATTGCCTAATTAAAACCATCTTGGTATATCAATATATGTTGTTGTAACCGTAACCACAGTAGCTGCTACTTTAACTTCCAACTCTTCGGATGGCTTTTCTGTCACGTCAATCATAGTCCTAGCAGACTGATATGATTCTACTTTAACTTCCAACTCTTCGGATGGTTTTGTTCACAAATTACTAACATGTGTTTTTAATTAACCGAGTCATAGAAATTCTCAGCAAATGGGAAAAAAGCAAGAGGTAGCCAAGTCCATATTCATACCTGTGGCGCTGTTAGTATTTGATTCGCTTCGAACGGTCTATCTTTTATTAGTCAACCACTTGTGAATGGTCAACCATAAAATTCAAACAACTTGAGAACGCAATGCAATTATCCAGGAGAGGGGTTATGATTTGGAATAATTACACCTAAAGAGAAAGTTTGTAAATTACAGGGGCTTAAATGCAAATTAAAGAAAATTAAAATAATTAACTTTAATTAAAATATTATTTAACTATTAAACCTAATTTAAATTATTAAAATCTAATTAAAATTACTTAAGATCTAATTAAAGGATTTTTAAATTACAAAACTAGTTACAAATAAAAGTTATAAAAGTATAGATTATCTAAAACTTACTTATTAAACTTAAATTCTAATTATAAGATTTATTATCTAAGTATTATTAATTATAAACTAATTTAAACTATTAAATAATTACCTAAAAATTAAGAAATTATAAAATAAAGCTAGAAAATGAAATTATGACTAAGATAAATCTAAAATATTATAAAACACATTTTAAAACTGAAAATATATTTATTACACTATTTATGTATTTATTATTAATTAATTACTATTTATTAATTATTTAAAACTAATAAAAATTCTAATAAATACTAAATGAACTCTAATAAATATGAAACTTTTTCTATAAATACTATTTGATAGCAGAATACTAGAAAAAATATAAAAAAATTAGATAAGCCCACTAATAAGCTGAATTGGGCAAATAAGCAGTTTAAATAAGCACTTCAAATAAGCAAATAAGCACTAGAATGCACCGAAAGCTCAGGTATAGTGTAATAGACCTAAACAAACCTAATTCAACTCAAAAAACTAAAATAAGCCTAGGCCGTCAGCTAAAAAAGCAATGAGCAGTGTGAAACTAAAGTGGCAAACTACCCTACTTGTGGCTGATTTTTAAGCACTGTAATAAGCTTTAAAACATAAGGTAAGAATAGATATGAAAAGCCTGCTATGTGGGCTTCCCAAAAAGCCAAGACTGACACTGTGAGGTCCACAAATGAGCTTATGAAGGGCTTATGACAAAGCTTAAATACACTAAATTCTCAGTGTACACAGCAAAATGAGACAACTTGAAAGCTACAAGCAGGCTTATTAAATAAGCTGCAAAGCCAAAGATAAGCTCTTGAACTGACAATAAGCTAAAATGCAAACTGAAAATGCCACAGGAACACAGAAATAAGCAGTTACCAAGCACAAAATAAACCAAAAAAAAACACTGAGGTTGCTGATCTAAGTGAAGTGCAGGGCAAAAAGTGCCTTTTTCAAGCCCTTAAAAAGCTGCTAAGAAAAAATCTTAAAAATAAACTAAAAATATGACCAAGTACACAAGCAAGCCATCTCTATGCATACCAAATTTCAGATGAATTGGACTTAAGATGAAGAAATGAAAAATAAAAGAAATTTGATGCAGATTGCAAAATACGAAAATAATGAGGTTTGCTATAACTAGTGGCTGATTTGAGTGAATATTAGAACAAGGGCATAAGGGGCCTAATCACTACTCTATATAGGATTCTAATGAAGCAAGAAATGACACAAGAAAAGTTCAAAATAGCTTATGGCTTAAAATGGCTTAAAATGGCTTATTTAGGCTCCAAATGGACTGAAATTAACTTAGATTGCTCAAAACTAGATTATCTATCTAAATGGCTAATCAGGGCTTGGAAACAGCTTATTGTAGCTAAGAAAAGCTGGTTCAAAGTTGGACAAAAGGTAATGTAACAGTACAAGTTAGTTTTGACCCATTTTCACTTTTATGCCAAACAGTCCTTTTCATGGGCTGAGTTGATTTTTTACACTAGCACAAGCTTGTTATAGGCTTAACTATTTGAATAAAACTTGTTCAATGACTTATTGTGATCCTAATTAACAACTCTCTGATGCAAATAAGCACTCAAACAAGCTGAATGCTTATTGAACTGTTTTTGGACTTTTTAAGATTTTTTTAGCAAAATGAAATAAAAGCTATTAAGTACTTATGAAACTGATGAAATACAACTAGAAACTAGTAATAAGCATAAAATAACAACAATAAGCTACTATTAAGCTATTGTACAGTAATATGAAAAAACATGAAAATATTGAAATTGCTTACAACTGAGAATTGGATTATAGAACAAAGAACTAATGATCAGAAACACCTAGCTTGTTAACAACAAGCTAGAAACCAAATAAGCTCTTCCATGAGCAGCTCATTATTCATAACTGCTTATCTTGAGCTCCCTTTGACTTTTTATTTACTTTTTCTATTTTCTTGAAATTAAACGGCACTAAGCAATAATAAACTAACAATAAGTTGTCACTAGCTTGTGTTAGCTTATTAAAACTGAAAAGAGAAGCTTTAATCTTTAAGTAACAACTAATTCGGATCACCAAATTAACGTGAAACTTGAACTTGAATTAAAACTGGATTGGTACAAGGTTTTGAAACTGAAATTGAGACTTAAACTAAAATTACAAACCTTGAAACAAGTAACTTACAGAATTTAAAGAACATTAAGCTTAAAAACAAAGATTCTACACTACGAATGGTCTAAAAAACTGGGACAACCTATTATCTCTGTCTTCCTCTTCTTAAATAAAGGTCTTTTGAGGTCCTTGCAGACTTTTGAGACTATCCCACCAATTCTGAGCCTTTGATTTAGTCAGAATCATCCTAGCCGTTTAAAACACCTTTTGGCGCCAAAAAATCTTAATGCCAGTTGGGGTTGCGTAAAGCAGTTTTAGGGGCATTAATTGGTTTTGGGAAGTTGTAAAGGTGGAGGGGACAAGGTGGGAAAGGTTGTTGATGAGCTGGTGTGTGGAGGACAGGTGTGGTGGTGAAACCAGGGATGTGGAAGGGTGGTTTTGGTTTTGGCGGGGCTGTGAGGTAGGAGAAGGTAAGGGTGGGTTTGACTGGGGTCAACCTGGTTTTATTATTAAGGAGGTTGGGCTGGGTTTGGTATGTTGGGCTGGATATTGATTTGGGTTATGTATAATAAAGGAATCCGTTTGGTTTGTAGTAGTTAAGCCCAAGGACTAAATGTGTACAAGCTGAAATTCCAGGGACCAGTTTTGCCATCATTCCAAACTTTCTTCTAGGGACCAATCCTGCCAATAAACAATAACACAAGGACCAAAGTTGTATTTTTTCTATTTTAAAACTTATAAGGACCATTTGTGTCATTTTTGGATTCTTAGGGGTAAAAGTTGCCATTTGTAGAAACTTTCATCCAAGGACTAATTTGTGAACATGTTTGATTATCCAAGGACTAAAGTTGACTTTTCTTTCATTTTAAACCTTCAGGGACTAGTTTTGCCAATTTGTGAAACTCCAGGGACCGAAAATGACAGTTTTGTGAACTTTGCATGCTTTTCACTTGTTTTCAATCTTTTTGTACCTGAATCACATAAAAACACATTTCAATGATATTTGTAACATTTATATGGTCATTTGTGTGTTTTTGGTCGTTTTTGTGGGTTTAAATAATATAAAATATATGTGTATTTAGACACATATCAAATCCCCCACACTAAACTATTGCTAGTCCCTAGCAATCTTTTATGAAAATTTAATGGATTTCATCTCTTTACCAAAAGCCATTACTTCTGGAGTAGCCAATTGTTTCAGTTCAAGTAAGAACCTTGGTACAATAATAACCAAATGATTTTGAGCAAATCACCAGCTGTAAACGGTTTTGATTTGTCTTTACCAGAAGCCGTTTGCTTCTGGACTAGCCAACTCTTAGATAAAATATCTTTGGTGAGTCGATTACCAATTATGGTTTTCCAACTGCCTTTACCACAAGCCATAAACTTGCGGGCTAGCCAACTCTTCACTAATTAAAGATATGGTGAGCTGAACACCATACAATTTTGGGCAAATTGCAAGCCGTCAACGGATTTGAGATATCTTTACCAAGAGCCGTTTGCTCCTGGATTAGCCAATCCTTTTGTTTATTAGACATGGCGGACTGATAACCGTAAGCTGAGTAAGTGCAAAACACTTACTCCAAAAAAAATTTTGGCCAAAAATGGGGGAATTGGGTGGTATAATTACAAGATAAAATTCATGAGAATTCCCCCCCCCCCCCACACTAGAAATGAATATTGTCCTCAATATTCAAAGTACCGGCTGTTATGTCGAAACTTAGAACGTAAAAGGGAAATATTACGGCCATTATTTTTGTGATTTTTTTTTGGATGAAAACTTATATATAACAGCGGGGGGCAACTCCCCCACACTAGGGTGGTACACACGGGTGAAAACCCATGTTTAACTACTGTTTTTGATTACCGAGTCGCTAGCTTGACTCGACCCCGAATTAATTTGTTCATGGGGAAGTAAGTGGAAGAGACAATGTCCATCGGACTTTCATTCAAGATGTTTGTATAAACATTGAAGTACGTGAAAGTTCCACACCGATGAGGTATACATAGATCCGGCTCACAAATAATAAATGAAAATGCCGGGGTCAAAGATAGTGTCCTCATTCCCGAAGGAGTGAAGAACAGGAGAAGCCACGGGATAGGTGAAGAAGAGAAAGAAAGTCATGATAAACATCATGACTAACTCATCATCACCCACAGGAGAATTCATAATAGCATGAATCTCATCATTTAAGCTCAATTGGTCTAGACATATCCCTGGTGTGTCTAGATCAAAGTAGAAGTTATCATACTCCGGTGGATATATGATATGAGTGAGTTCACAGGAGAACTTTTCATGAAGAGAATCATTCACATGAAGTGAATTTGTGAACTCTTGTTCCATTATGGGCTCATCACTATCCTTGTCAAAGATTGGATTGTTAGAAATCCAAGTGAATTCAGATTCGAATTTAAATAGAGGATTGGTGAAAGTAGCTTTGAATGTTTCGGGAACAAAGTGATCAATATTCTCTATTGGACTGTTAGGGTGAGAAGTGAGTGAACGATCATTATAAAGGAGACTTTCAATTTCTCCTAGGTCGGCTTCGAAATCAAAGATATCATCATCACTTTTCGATGAAAGTGGATTGATGTGAGCGAGTTCATCGGTGAACTCCTCAAGAAGAGGATCAGACTGTGGGAGTGATGCCACAACATACTCGATGTTTCCATAGGAAGCACAATCATCGCTAAGATCAGAGAAAGTTTCAAAATGATCATTTGAACACTCAAGAGGGGAAAGAGAATCACACATATGATCAGAAGTTCCCTGTGACTCTCTCGGGATTGGGACAAGGTTCTCAACACTAGACTTTATGAATTCGTCCGATTCCTTTTCAGGAACAGTGTCAAGATGCTCATCCCCCATGTTTAGAGAGTGAGCGGGAATATCGGGTGTGATAACAACAGACTGAGGGAGTTGAGAAGGACTAGCATACATATGTTTTATACGTTCCATTTGTTCTTCTGCTAGTAATTCCATCATAGTCTTTTCTCCCTGATTTTTCATGGAAGGAATTTCAACTGATGAACTTGATGAACCCGCACAAAATTGACGAATATCAAGGGTAACTTCATCATCATCATCCTCATCGAGAAGAGCAGCACTGCGAAATATAGCACGTGTTTTAGCTGCTTGTTCTTCGACAAGTAATTCCTCCATACTCTTTTCGTTTCTAGCATCTCGTTCTTTTGCAAGTAATTCTGCCATAGATTCCTCACGAGAGTTTTGAAACGACATAGCCGATTCCTCCTTAAGTTCTTTTAATAACTCCAGACTCTTCAGTAGAAGGTCTGTCATAGTTTCATGAGGAGTTGCTTGAATCATTTGGTGCTGTGGAGGTTGGTCTTGAAATGATGTGTCAAAATTGTCACAAGGAAATGTATTCCCCGTTTGACAATCCGAGCTGACGTATGGACCTCCACAGTACTCACAACAAAATGATTGTTGTGGCTGGACATGTGAATAATATGGAATTTGGTAATTTCCAAAGTCCTGAGTGTTACCAGAAAACTGTTCATAGACAAACGCGTTTCCGGATTGACACTCAAATCCTTGGTGAGGACCTCCACAAAACTCACACAGATATGTCAATATCTCATGATGTGGTGGCTGGTAGAATGAATCAGATGTGTCATGGTAAGGATAGGGAGCTTGGTTATAGACAGACCCATCTCCTGATTCTACCATGCTACAGCCGGGACAATTCCCACCATTATGAGGACCACCACACCATTGGCAACCAAAATGGTGTGGATACAACATAGGAAAGAATCAAAGGTTTATAGAGGGTAAGAAATGAATATTCAAAAGGGTAAGAGGGTAAAGAGGAATATTTTTGGTATTTTTGAAAAACATGTTGTAAAAACAAAGAATGAAAATATTTTTGGTAATCGATTAGTCAAACGAATTAACTTCACGATAATTTTGGTTTTATATGAAAATAAAGAAATATGGACAAAGATGGTAAATATACAATGGGTGTATATTCAACAATCACTGATGCTTCAAATTCGTAGTACGCAGCACACCTCCCCGGCAGCGGCGCCAAAATTTGATTCGCTCCGAACGGTCTATCTTTTATTAGTCAATCATTTGTGAATGGTCAACCATAAAAGTCAAACAACTTGAGAACGCAATGCAATTATCCAGGAGAGTTTAGTGTTTCCCCGGGTCGTTAAGTCCCAACGAGGTGTGTAAACTGTAATACAACGAATCTGTGATCGGGTGAATATTGAACAGGAAAGGGGTTATGATTTGGAATAATTACACCTAAAGAGAAAGTTTGTAAATTACAGGGGCTTAAATGCAAATTAAAGAAAATTAAAATATTTAACTTTAATTAAAATATTATTTAACTATTAAACCTAATTTAAATTATTAAAATCTAATTAAAATTACTTAAGATCTAATTAAAGGATTTTTAAATTACAAAAGTAGTTACAAATAAAAGTTATAAAAGTATAGATTATCTAAAACTTACTTATTAAACTTAAATTCTAATTATAAGATTTATTATCTAAGTATTATTAATTATAAACTAATTTAAACTATTAAATAATTACCTAAAAATTAAGAAATTCTAAAATAGAGCTAGAAAAATGAAATTATGACTTAGATAAATCTAAAATATTATAAAACACATTTTAAAACTGAAAATATATTTATTACACTATTTATGTATTTATTATTAATTAATTACTATTAATTAATTATTTAAAACTAATAAAAATTCTAATAAATACTAAATGAACTCTAATAAATATGAAACTTTTTCTATAAATACTATATGATAGCAGAATACTAGGAAAAATATAAAAAAAAAATAGATAAGCCCACTAATAAGCTGAATTGGGCAAATAAGCAGTTTAAATAAGCACTTCAAATAAGCAAATAAGCACTAGAATGCACCGAAAGCTCAGGTATAGTGTAATAGACCTAAACAAACCTAATTCAACTCAAAAAACTAAAATAAGCCTAGGCCGTCAGCTAAAAAAGCAATGAGCAGTGTGAAACTAAAGTGGCAAACTACCCTACTTGTGGCTGATTTTTAAGCACTGTAATAAGCTTTAAAACATAAGGTAAGAATAGATATGAAAAGACTGCTATGTGGGCTTCCCAAAAAGCCAAGACTCACACTGTGGGGTCCACAAATGAGCTTATGAAGGGCTTATGACAAAGCTTAAATACACTAAATTCTCAGTGTACACAGCAAAATGAGACAACTTGAAAGCTACAAGCAGGCTTATTAAATAAGCTGCAAAGCCAAAGATAAGCTCTTGAACTGACAATAAGCTAAAATGCAAACTGAAAATGCCACAGGAACACATAAATAAGCAGTTACCAAGCACAAAATAAACCAAAAAAAAACACTGGGGTTGCTGATCTAAGTGAAGTGCAGGGCAAAAAGTGCCTTTTTCAAGCCCTTAAAAAGCTGCTAAGAAAAAATCTTAAAAATAAACTAAAAATATGACCAAGTACACAAGCAAGCCATCTCTATGCATACCAAATTTCAGATGAATTGGACTTAAGATGAAGAAATGAAAAATAAAAGAAATTTGATGCAGATTGCAAAATACGAAAATAATGAAGTTTGCTATAACTAGTGGCTGATTTGAGTGAATATTAGAACAAGGGCATAAGGGGCCTAATCACTACTCTATATAGGATTCTAATGAAGCAAGAAATGACACAAGAAAAGTTCAAAATAGCTTATGGCTTAAAATGGCTTAAAATGGCTTATTTAGGCTCCAAATGGACTGAAATTAACTTAGATTGCTCAAAACTAGATTATCTATCTAAATGGCTAATCAGGGCTTGGAAACAGCTTATTGTAGCTAAGAAAAGCTGGTTCAAAGTTGGACAAAAGGTAATGTAACAGTACAAGTTAGTTTTGACCCATTTTCACTTTTATGCCAAACAGTCCTTTTCATGGGCTGAGTTGATTTTTTACACTAGCACAAGCTTGTTATAGGCTTAACTATCTGAATAAAACTTGTTCAATGACTTATTGTGATCCTAATTAACAACTCTCTGATGCAAATAAGCACTCAAACAAGCTGAATGCTTATTGAACTGTTTTTGGACTTTTTAAGATTTTTTTAGCAAAATGAAATAAAAGCTATTAAGTACTTATGAAACTGATGAAATACAACTAGAAACTAGTAATAAGCATAAAATAACAACAATAAGCTACTATTAAGCTATTGTACAGTAATATGAAAAAACATGAAAATATTGAAATTGCTTACAACTGAGAATTGGATTATAGAACAAAGAACTAATGATCAGAAACACCTAGCTTGTTAACAACAAGCTAGAAACCAAATAAGCTCTTCCATGAGCAGCTCATTATTCATAACTGCTTATCTTGAGCTCCCTTTGACTTTTTATTTACTTTTTCTATTTTCTTGAAATTAAACAGCACTAAGCAATAATAAACTAACAATAAGTTGTCACTAGCTTGTGTTAGCTTATTAAAACTGAAAAGAGAAGCTTTTAATCTTTAAGTAACAACTAATTCGGATCACCAAATTAACGTGAAACTTGAACTTGAATTAAAACTGGATTGGTACAAGGTTTTGAAACTGAAATTGAGACTTAAACTAAAATTACAAACCTTGAAACAAGTAACTTACAGAATTTAAAGAACATTAAGCTTAAAAACAAAGATTCTACACTACGAATGGTCTAAAAAACTGGGACAACCTATTATCTCTGTCTTCCTCTTCTTAAATAAAGGTCTTTTGAGGTCCTTGCAGACTTTTGAGACTATCCCACCAATTCTGAGCCTTTGATTTAGTCAGAATCATCCTAGCCGTTTAAAACACCTTTTGGCGCCAAAAAATCTTAATGCCAGTTGGGGTTGCGTAAAGCAGTTTTAGGGGCATTAATTGGTTTTGGGAAGTTGTAAAGGTGGAGGGGACAAGGTGGGAAAGGTTGTTGATGAGCTGGTGTGTGGAGGACAGGTGTGGTGGTGAAACCAGGGATGTGGAAGGGTGGTTTTGGTTTTGGCGGGGCTGTGAGGTAGGAGAAGGTAAGGGTGGGTTTGACTGGGGTCAACCTGGTTTTATTATTAAGGAGGTTGGGCTGGGTTTGGTATGTTGGGCTGGATATGGATTTGGGTTATGTATAATAAAGGAATCCGTTTGGTTTGTAGTAGTTAAGCCCAAGGACTAAATGTGTACAAGCTGAAATTCCAGGGACCAGTTTTGCCATCATTCCAAACTTTCTTCTAGGGACCAATCCTGCCAATAAACAATAACACAAGGACCAAAGTTGTATTTTTTCTATTTTAAAAACTTATAAGGACCATTTGTGTCATTTTTGGATTCTTAGGGGTAAAAGTTGCCATTTGTAGAAACTTTCATCCAAGGACTAATTTGTGAACATGTTTGATATCCAAGGACTAAAGTTGACTTTTCTTTCATTTTAAACCTTCAGGGACTAGTTTTGCCAATTTGTGAAACTCCAGGGACCGAAAATGACAGTTTTTGTGAACTTTGCATGCTTTTCACTTGTTTTCAATCTTTTTGTACCTGAATCACATAAAACACATTTCAATGATATTTGTAACATTATATGGTCCTTATGATATCTGTTCTGGTAATTGCTAATGGCTATGTTATGTTTTTGTCTATTGAGTTATAGTTGGTCTACTGTGTTTTCTGTCTGTATGTGTGACCTGCCATGTTAAATTCTGCTTATACTAAAGTTTGATCTGGGAAAATGGTTTAATTTATAATGTCTGGCCTGTTAACTTACTATCTGCTATGTTATGCCTCTAGTTCATTTAATTATAGTTTTCGTAAGGTGTTCTCATTGGTATGTGTGACTACTATGTGTTGACTATTGTTTTCCGCTGCTACGACACTGGTTAAGTTTATTAAATGTAACTTATTTGACTTGTATGAATGCCATGTTTACTTCCTAGAAATTGTTTCCGTTAGCCTTTAGACATTCCGTTTGGCTTATATGAGCTCTACTATTTGAATGTGTTGAATGTCTGGTTATTTTGATGTGTTTGAGTACGTGCCATCAATGTGCTATGTGTTTGTTCTTGATTGCTATTTGTTCTTCTGGATTTCTGTATATTTGTGCTTCCGCAGAGTCCTCAATGATTCAGTATTCTCACTCCGTTGTGATTTCGTTATCCGTATCTTTGTTTTGTTTAGCTTTTGTTTTGTTATATCTGTTCACTGGGCTTTGTAAGCTCAGCCGCATTTCTTTTCCTGCGGCAGGTTTTTAAGCATTCAAGATGAGCTTATGGGATAGCTGACCTGGGTTGAGAGTAGAAACGAGAGCAAGATTTGAAAATAGGGATCTTAGATTTATTTTGAATATTAAGTTATTTATAACTTCTTTTGTAAGTTTTGTAAAGACTTCCGCTTTGTATAGTATTAAAGTTCTGATATGAAACCGTATTGTGATATCTTTACCCTTGTCGGGTTGGGGTGTTTACAATTTATGGTATCAGAGCTCTAGGTTTTAGGACCCTTAGAGCTTAGGCTATGACCCGTGAGGACTGGGTAGACATTAGGCTTCCGTCTGTTCTGATCTCTTTCGATTCCTTTTGGTTGTCGTTCCGATTTGACTCTGATATTCGTTTTTTCTTCACTGTTTTGGCCTTTCTCTCTTCGCGTCAAACTTGTTATTTTGCCTTCGTACAACTATTTGTCGACCGTTAGATGGAGACTAACCGTGGAGCCGAAGTTGATGGTGACGACCCTGCATCGCTGCAACGGTCCCTGAGCTGGAGAGGTTCGTGAAGCAGAAGCCACACCCGACTGCCGTGCTGCTGGAGGCATCAGGATGCTGCTGGAGGAAGTTGGACGGACCAACCAGAGGCGCAAAATAAGGAGACAAGATTCAACAGGTGGCTGAGAAGGTTCATCTACTTCATATGATTTGGGCGCGACTTATGTCACTCTGATTCGTTTGTCATGCGTTTTGAGACGGTTTGATATTCTGTTAAGTGATTCTGATCTGTATTGCCTCCCTCTGATTTGTTCGGAACTTGGTTTGGATCGTGAAGTTTTATCGTTTAGCATTCTGGTATATCTCAACTTTTCTTTTGGACCGACAGTAATGAGTCATGAGGAACCGTTTTGTGCATTGGTTGCCTTCTTTTTGTTGTGGTATGGTAAGTTGTTTTGATGTCGTATATGCTGTGTGTATGTGATCTGGTCTGTTATAGTATGTTACTTGCTATCTGTATGTTATCTGTATATGATATGTTTTGTTCTGATATTAGTTATGTGGTTTGTCATGACCCGAGACAGAATATGATGATAATGAGGACTTGTTATGTGATACAAGTATTATGACGCCTGATCAACGTGATAATACCGAGATCATATAATTTGAACTTATTGAAATCATATGACGTCTGGGGAAATGCCTGTGGTTGATACGTGAATGGACTTTGACTGGTAGCTGTTATCTGGCACTCCCCATGTTCGTTTGAAATTTATGTACCTAACAGTGAGGTTTTCGTCGATATCTGTTACGTGTAAGTTTTATGCGCGTTGGACCGAAATTGTTATGATTTGTGTGAACTATGGATTGCTATGTTTGCTCTAAATGTGTACGTCTCCGTGTACCCTTATTGTGATCATTGGATATTTCGTGAAGTGTTTGAGGAACATTAGATCCTTTTAGTTGATTATCTGCGACTAGTGAGACCGTTAGGATTCGTTTTGTCTATGTATATGTTTGTTCTCCTCATAAGATATCTGAATAAGTTAGAGCGTGTTGTTTGATTTTCAGCATCTCATCTGTTTTCTGCCAATACGTTAATAAGTATATGATTATCTGTTATAAGTATTTGATTTTTGGTTCGATTTCCGAAAAGTATGAGTTTAAATATTCTAACAAGAATCTGTTTGTTCTAAAATAAGTTTCGCGTTTGCTCTATTCCTTGAAATTCTGAAGTCCGATTCGTTTTCTGTCCTGTTCCGTCTTGTCCAATTTTCGAGGACGAAAATTTTCTTTTAGAGAGGAAGAATTGTAAAACCCTAAAAATCGTAAAGGCGTAAAAAGACTATTTTGCCCCTCAAATTAAAATACTTATAAAATACATAAAATGCGTCATGCTCCTTAAATGTAATTTTAACCCAACTTGTAAATAATTACCAAACCTAGAATACGAGATCGATTTGCACTTGCTTCTAAATATTTCACCACACGTTTGTAATGCTTTGCATGGGCCGAAATTCTTGACCACATTAACTTTACTCAAGCCCATCTAGGATATGGATTTGGCCCATGCTTTCCTCTTTTCTTGGCATAAACGAATTCCCTATATTCCTTCAGCTCCACTTTTTTTTTTATAACGCTTGACAAGAGTAACCCACCCAAAACCCTAGCGCAAAAGCATAAGTGACGGCAAACGGTTGGTGTTTTACTCCGTTCGAATCAGGGCAGAAAAGGAGGCTGCTTGATCGTGAGTCCAAGGTTCAAAGGGTGGCTGTGATGTTGGCTTGGACGAGGGTTGTTGTTGTGGTCGTGGTCGGTTCGAAGGAAGCTTTGGTCGTGAGTTTCTTGTTCGAGAAAGTTGTGGCTGTTTTGACTCAATCTCATCTCTTCTTGGTGTTATTCCACTCGATCAGCAAGGGTAAAAAAAATTATCATCTATCTCATTCGATTGCCCTTCTTTTGTTTCGTTTGCTTTCTGTCATGAAACTCTGATAAGAAGCATGCATGAAAACGTAATACCTTCACATAAAATTATATGTTATAAATGTCACATGGAATGATAAGCTTGGCTACATAAAATCGTAAATGAAGGACCATATATAATCGACTCACATGAAACCTATTTTCTTTGAATCTGTTTGACATAAAATTATACGACCACATGCATGATTCATTATAATGTTCGAGCTAAATGGAATGATTACAAACGTGTATACCTTGGTTTATTTTGGGTCGTCTTCGTTTTGAAATGGTGAGGGATAATGGGGTCAAGTTGAGTCACGCTTACACATGTGGAAGGGTCATTGTAGGCATGCTAAACAAGGGTGCTAAATACATTAACGTGGGGTAAAAATTTATGCATGTACTTTGGCATACTAATTTGGTTGAAAGAGGTAGTCATGGGGTTAAGTTTGGCTCATCAGTATGAGTAGTATGAGATGCTAAATATACATGAGAACTTAGATGTGTGTATTTGTAAGAAAGATGTGTTAGCCACCAATGTTGTAAGCGTATAAATTATAGATATAATGTACTAAAGCATGGTTTCGTGGGGATAAGTTTGAGGGTAATCGCGGTAATAACGGTTGAGTTATTTTGTATTTTGAAAGAGTTTCGGGATAGTTGAGTCGGAGGTTAATCATTTTACGTGTTTACGAGTTCGTAATTATGAGTCCTGTAAGATGCGATCAAGGGTAAAGATGTGTGTCGGGATGTGATAAAAAAAATGGTGAAACATGAATCTGTAAAATGGACATATGAAATCTTCATTGAAATTTAGTTATATATTTATGTAATTACCTTTAAACCTTGACCTTTGGTAATATATCACATGCAAACCCTTGGTTTATAAATCGTCATATAAAGCCCTCAAATAGATTATTCATCATATTAAAACATTTAAGTTTGGCTAATTAATGATTATTACCCTAAAGTATTTTAATTCCGCCCATTACTAAAAGTGAGAATATACTGATAACTCTAAGAATATTAATGAGATAAATCCGTTATAACTTTAATGATGCTAATAAGTATTAAATAAATCATAATCCGTGTAGATTCGTTGAAGGAGACGCGACGTTGTATCTTCGTGTTCATTCATTCGTTTGCTTTTTCCTCAATTGCGTTAAGGTACAGATATTCTGACCTTTTTAGTAAAGGTTTTCTCATGATCTCCTCTTCTTGTCACTTTCTTATGCTTATTAGGGTTTCCGATGCCATTGCTATGAACCATTTCCTGATTGTTTGATATGTTGTCTATCTGAACTTCTGTTTTATTGAACCATGCAATATCTGTTGTGAACTTGTGTTATGAAGACTCTGACATGCACATTTGTTGAACCTTACTATGTTTAATTATGAACTTCTAATTATGAATGTATGATCTGTGACTGTGATATGAACTTCTGACCTCTGAATATTTGAATATGAACCTTATGATATGAGTTATCTGATATGTTATCTGTTGAACTTTGTGTTGATTATGATCTGTGTCAGTTATGACATTCTGATTTAACCTAAGTTGGTTTGACACCCGAGCCAAATATTAACTAGTCATGGGGGTTCCATGTCCGTGTCAGTGATGCACCTCTGACATGACTCTAGGGCAGTAGAGTGAAGTTCTGCCACGTCCCTTATCTGTTATCTGTTATGAGCTCAAGTTATATTATATGACCAATATATGTTTGTGGGGCGTATGGATGCATCCTAGATCTGATCTGTTATCCGATATGATTTGTCTGGTGAATGATGTCGTGTGCAATACGCGTCTTCACAAAACTCTGGGAGCTAGCTACTCTAAATTATTTTCTGAGGTTAATTCTGAAATAAGTATGATGTTCTGATATGATATGTTCTGGGCTCGTGGTAGTTAACTAAATCTTTATCTGTTATTTCTATGTTAAGTGTTCTGAGTATGTTTCGGTATGTTCAAGTGTTTATGATTATGTGCTGGGCTTATTATATGTTATTATATGAGTTTATGCTTTTGCATGTTTATGTGACTACCGTCTATTATGCTAGGTTATGATTAACATGTTTAAATATGATTCACATGCTGTCATCTGATGTTATGTTAGTTTATCGTTATATGAATTCTTTTATCTGTGAGATGAATGTGCTAATGTGAAAGTAAGTATCCTGAAAGTTGATAAGTACAATTGTTCCGTTAATCTGGTAAACTTTGCCTATACGTTAGGGTACCTATCTGTTTATGATTTGGTCTGCCATGTTAAAACTCTGCTAATGTTAGGATTTGATCTGAGAACTGGTTTAGCTTATGATATCTGTTCTGGTAATTGATAATGGCTATGTTATGTTTTTGTCTATCTGAAGGTAGGGATGCGGCCCTTGAGAGAAGGAGAGGAGGCCATACTAGCGGCCACTGCAGGTCATACCATGGAGATGAACATAGGAGGAATAGGAACTAGCTCCTCTGTTGCAGTAGAGGCGACCCCGCTTCAGAGCGTGCCGAGCCCCCGTGTGCCTGCTCCCGTTGCGCAGCCACCACCTGTAGCCGTGGCGCAACCTATGGAAGAGGAAGAGGAAGAGCCAGAATCTAGGTTACAGCGCAAGAGATCCCGCGGAGAGGATGGTGCGAGCTCTTCGAGGAAAAAATGCCCTGTAATTGTCACTGTTGAATCATCTACCAGTGATGTTGCGTCCTCGCACCCATCTGCTGATGTCGTTGGCGCACAGTAAGTGATATCGTGAGATGCTTTTTTTTTTTTTTTTTTTTTTTTTTGACGCACCAGCTATTTGTATGGGAAACTGAGAATGCTCTGTCCGTGTATGCAGGTTTGAACAGGTTGCGGAGTCTCCCCCCAAGGATAGTCCGATACAGTCTGAGCCAGATAGTCAAAAAGATGAAGACTTAACTGCTGGGGAGACATCAGTGGGTCAAATGGTTGAGGAATTGGCACAAGTGTCTGCGCACCAAGCTGCAATAGTGGAGAAGCTAAGGGTGCGCATAGCTGGTGAAGACAGCCAAAGTGCTCAAAAAGATGAGAAAATTTCCTTGTTGGAAGCGCAGTTAGCTAGTGCCAGGGCTGAGGTAGAAAGCTTGAGCATGTACGCACAGAGGCAGGCTGAGGAGAAATTGGCGCTGATGGGGAAAATAAGCCAAGAGCGCACAGAGTCATCAGGGTACAAGGCTTCATGCCTCTGGGCACTAAAGTATCTGGAGAAAAATAAGGATACATTGACTGCGCAGTTGGAAGATTTTGGTGCCACCGTGAGGAGTGCTCTAGAGGCCCAAGAGATGAAGCTACGTAAGCTAAGTTTGGAATATGATGAGGAATTATATCCTCATCTAATGTCTGTCATCTCTGAGCGCAGGTGGCTTATCAGCCATGGTCTGCGTCTTGCTGCGTTGGGTACTCTTGAGTCCAAGGATGTAGTTGACAAATTTGGTGGGGTAGTCCAATATGCTTTAGAGAGAGGAAAATCAGAAGCTATAGAGGTGCTGCAGGAATCTGACTTGTTGAAGGTACCTGCCGAAAAGGTTCCTGGGTATGATGCACAGTCTTATGATAACCTAGTTGCTGCCATGGAAAAGATGAAGACAGTGGAGCTGCCCATGATTGCTGAGTTAGAGCGTGTTCAGGATTTCCCGATAAAGATCATTATAGAGGGATTGACCTTAGCTCGACATCTTGGTGGAGAGGCCGTTGCACAGCCAGACCATTTTCTTAAGCCTGATGAATCTCAACTTCACGTGCCTGTATTTGCGTGCCCCAAGGATATCTTGAATCCTTTTGTGCTGGAGAAGGAAGTGACCTTGAAGCAAGTTCTGGAAGCGCATGCTACGAGGCTTGCCGAAAAGGAAGGAATTAAGGGTAAGGCTGTTATGTGTGGCGTGGGCGCGGCACATCTCCCTAGATCTGATGGGATACCAATCAGTGTTGCAACCGTATCGCGCCGAGATTCCGACCTTCTGAAGAGGCTGAGTGAGGTTAAAGAGGCAGCTAACCGCGTAGGTAGCTCATCTTTGGAGCGGTGTAACAGTTGGTAGGTTTGCACGTTGTAAAGTAACAATCCTTTTGTAATAACGCGTAGTTATTAATAAAATTTTGTTAAGTTCATATTGTCGTAACTTGTAATCTACGTGCTTGTAACGTATTGTCAGATATGTACACCAGCGTTAATAATATAGAAAATTCATAGTCATGTATGAAGATCATAATATACCTAAAAAATAAATTCTAAGTATTTTTCAATCATAGTCGTGTGTGTTATGATATGCAGCGTACTGTAAATATCACATTAAGAAATCAAGTGTCTTGGTTTCTAAGTTGTTAAACGTGCACCATATGCGATGTTGCGCACCCGTCGTGGGATGCGCACAAAACTTATTCCAACGTCTTGAGAACAAGGTATTTAACAAGGATACGTGATCCGGTGTTGATGGGTTTGCAACCCTCTTACTCAACAAGTTGTTTAGTAGGTTAACTTATCCTTTTACCATCGTTGGTTTATTTTTAGTGCATGCGCGCCATGTAGGCAAGAGATAAAAGAAAAGTGTTAAGACATATAGTATATGGAAATAACAAATTAAAGTGTGTCGCAGAGTTAGCTAGAAACCGCGACGTTTTATTGATACTTGCAAGTTTTGGAATAAGACATAATACTAAGTAAAAAAAATAAATACATAGATGTTGATTGGGCATTTCCATAAAGTGCCGGGGCGTCTGTGCGCTGGGCCGTAGCCATCCCTATAGGTAGCACCTCTTGAGGTTGCAGATGTTCCATGTGCGTGGCAGTTCACGACCATCCAAGCCTCGTAGCTTGTACGCACCTGTTCCCGATGTGTCGGTAACCTCATAGGGTCCTTCCCATTTTGGTCCAAGCTTACCTGTGTCTTCTGCGTGGCTCGCATCATTGGCGCGGTAAACGAAGTCACCCGGTCTGAATGAAACACGGCGCACTTTAGCGTCATAGTATCCTTTCATTCTTGACTTTGATTTCTCCTCCCGGATGGCTGCGCGTTCGCGCCGTTCTTCGAGCAAGTCTAAGTCGACACGTCTCTCGTCATCATTGGTTGCCACATTGATTTCCGTATTGCGGATAGTTGGCATTCCTATTTCGGCTGGTATGACAGCTTTTGTCCCGTAGACTAGAGAGAAGGGAGTGTCTCCCGTGCTGGTTTTGATTGAGGTGCGATGCGCCCACAAAACATGAGAAAGTTCTTCCACCCATCTTCCTTTGTGCTTGTCCAAACGTGCTTTAATTCCTTCACCCAGGCTTCGATTCGCACGTTCAACTAGGCCGTTGGTTTGTGGGTGTTTTACTGACGCAAAGTGTTGTGTGATGTTTAGCTTCTCGCACCAGTCCTTGAAAGGGTTGTCGCAAAATTGTTTCCCGTTGTCCGAGATGATCTCACCAGGTAGACCAAAGCGGCATACAATGTTTTCCCAGACGAAGCGCTTCACCTGGTTGCCAGTGATAGTTACCACTGCCTTTGCTTCGATCCACTTGGTGAAGTAGTCTATGGCAACTATGAGGAACTTTAAACCTCCTGCTGCAACAGGAAAAGGACCTGCAATGTCAATACCCCACTTGTGGAATGGCCATGGCGCCGTAATTGGTGTTAACTCCTGTTGTGGTTTACCGGGAATGGGTCTGTGGACTTGGCAGTCGCTGCACTTTCTTATCAAATCCCGCGCATCACGGTGCATGGTGGGCCAATAATAGCCTGACCGTAAAACGCGCGCCACCACTGACCGTGGTCCTGAATGCATGCTGCATGATCCTTCGTGGATTTCTCGCAGTACATAGTTTGCTTGTAAGGGACCAACACAGCGGAGCCATGGTTGCAGGAAAGAGCGTCGATATAGGATGTTGTCCCGAAGTTCAAACCTTTGCGCTGTGCGCCGTGTCCTTCGGGCTTCTTTCTGCTCTTGGGGTAATACTCCGTTGCTTATGAAGTCGACTATTGGTGTCATCCACGTAGGTCCGTCTTCCTCTATTACCGTGGATACTTCCATTTCTAAGATGGATTTGATTTTCAATGTTTCTACCAACACCTGTTTGGATAGGTGCGCAAAGCTTGCGGATGCGATTTTGGTTAGTGCATCTGCCTTGCGGTTTTCCCCTCTTGGAACCTGTTTGATGGTAAACCTGTCAAAGCTTTGAATTACTGCCTTGGTTTTTTCAAGGTACTGAATCATGTTTTCCTCATTGGCTACATATTCGCATAGCACGTGGTTGGCTACCAGTCTGGAGTCTACATTTGCTTCCAGGTTTCGTACACCCATTCGAGATGCGATGCGTAGTCCCGCTAGTAGGGCTTCATACTCTGCCTCATTATTTGTCGCTGTGAATTCGAAATGCAGTGCGTAAGTGAATTTCATTCCTTCTGGGTTTGTGAGGATGAGGCCTGCTCCTGACCCATCCACGCATGAGGATCCATCTGTGAACAAGATCCATGGATCTGGTAGTTCCTCCGTGTGTGGTGCAGGTGCATCATCAGTGTCTGGCTTTTCGCTGATGAAATCAGCCAGTATCTGCTCTTTTATTGCAGTACGTGGTCTGTAGGTGATGTTGTGCTCACCTAGCAACACACTCCATTTTTGCAGTCGTCCTGATGCATCAGGCTTGGAGATGATTTGCTTGATCGGTTGGTCTGTGATTACTGCTATTGGGTGCGCTTGGAAGTACCTACGTAGCCGTTTAGCAGCAAACACCAATGCCAGGACTAATTTTTCCATGGCGCTATAGTTCATCTCTGTCTTCTTGAGTGCCTTGCTTACAAAATAGACAGGGGTTTGTATTGAATCCCTATCTGTTAGTAACACTGCGCTAACTGCTCCTTCAGTTGCAGATAAATACATAATCAGCTCTTCCCCAGGTCTGGGTGCAACAAGTGTGGGTAGCGTTGCCAGGTGTTGTTTAAGCTGTGTGAAGGCTTCTTCTGCCTCCATGGTCCACCGAAAGTCTCCCTTTTTTATACACTTCTTGAGTGTTTTGAAAAGGGGTTATGATTTGTCTGCCAACTTGGATAGGAATCTGTTTAAACCGGCCAGCTTTCCGTTGAGAGATTGGACTTCCTTCAATGTGCGCGGTGAAGGAAGTTCAATGACGGCCTTAGTCTTTTCTGGACATGGCTTTATGCCCTCAGGTTCTATCAGGTATCCAAGAAACATGCCTTCAGTAGCGCCGAAGGTACATTTTTTGGGATTCAGCTTCATGTTGATCTCTCGTAGAGTTTTGAACGTTTCCTCAATATCGCGCACTAACTCATCTTCAGTATGGCTCTTTATGACCAGGTCATCAACATAGACCTCTAGGTTGCGGCCTACCTGTTTTTCGAAAGCATTATCTACTAAACGCTGATAGGTAGCGCCTGCATTCTTCAAGCCAAAGGGCATTTTTGTGTAACAGTATACGCCTTGGCTTGTGTGAAAGGTCGTTTTTTCCTCGTCCTCCTTAGCCATCTGGATTTGATGATATCCTTTGTATGCATCGAGGAAACACTTTAATGGATACCCACACAAAGACTCTATTTTCCAATCTATCTCTGGTAATGGGTAGCAGTCTTGTGGACACGCTTTGTTTAGATCGGTGAAGTCCACGCACATCCGCCAGCTACCATCGCTCTTCCTTACCATGACTGGGTTGGAAAGCCAGTCATGATAGTAGACTTCCCGCATAATTCCTGCCTCTACTAGCTTGTGTACCTCTGCCAGGATTGCCTGCGCGCGCTCTGGAGCCTGGCCGCACTTCTTTTGGCGTATGGGTGAGTATCCTTGTCGGATTCTCAGTTTATGCTCTGTTATTGAGCGTGGTACCCCAGTCATGTGTTTAGGCTCCCATGCAAAAATGTCCAAGTTCTTTTGCAGGAGCGCACATACAGCTGCTCCGCCGTCGTCCGATAGTGACCCTCCGATGGATATCTCCTGTTCCGGGTATTCAGGGTGAATTGCCACCTTCAGGTTTGGAATTTTGGTTGCGCGCTGTTCTGTACTCGGTGCCATTTCGCATGTAATCGTGTTAAATTCTCTATGTGGTACAGTGGCATTGTGAAGAGTAACAATACCACCTTCCACTGGGAATTTAAGCATCCCGTGCGCTGTTGATGGCACTGCGCGCATAGCTGATATCCCCGGCCTCCCAATAATGCCATTGTATGGCGAGGGAGATTTTATCACCATAAATTCCATCCAGGCCGTCGCGGAGTGTTTTTTATTTCCGATGCTGACTAGTAATCGTATTTGCCCCATAGGCCATATCTTTTCACCAGTAAAACCCGTTAGAGCCGTTCTGACCGGGCTTAACTGACTGCGTATTTCAGGTCGCAGTCGCTTAAAGCAGTGCTCATACATGATGTCTGCAGATGCTCCACCATCAATGTACATGCGGTGGATATCGTGACCCCCCGCACTTATCTCTATGGTGAGTGGTTCCACCACTGCGTTGTCCGCAGTTAAGGTGGGGAAAGAGATTTCGTTCCTACGAGAAAACTCCTGGCTGACCTTCTGCCTAGTGACCCGCTGCCATGATTGTATCATGTAGATAGTGTCGGCCTTGTCTTTGGGTGTCTCTTTCTTGTTCCCACTCTTCTGCCTATCCTTTCCTTCCTTTATGTTTTTGACCAAATGGTCCAATATGCCTTCTTTAACCATTTTGTCAATGAGCTGGCGTAGTTGGACACATTCGTTAGTGGTGTGGCCCTTCTGTGCGTGGTAGTCACAGTATCCATTCCCGTTGCGCCGATCTTCTGGAGTGCGCATTTGTGGCGGTCTTGGGAAGTTCGCACCTTCTGTTGCGAGTATTTCCTTGGGAGTTTTGGTCAGCGGGGTGTATTTGTCATTATCCCTTCCATTCCCCTGACTGCGATAGCTCCTATTACGGTTACTACTCCGGTCGGTGGATTGTCTCCCAGGTTGTTCCTGTGACCGATAGTTCGAATAGTTTCTTTTGCTATCTGCTGCGGCAGCTTCTCCTTGGACGAAGAACCGAGAACGTTTCATGAGTTCATCGAAGGTTTCAGGAATCTTGTCGTTCAACCTCTTGATGAGTTATGGGTTATTAATCCCATTCATGAAACCAGAAATCTTTAGCACTTCAGGGCATGCTTTAACTTGCATGCATTCATCTTTGAAGCGTTCCATGAATTCCTTGGCGCTGCTTTACCCTGGCGAGTTCAACAGGATTTTTAGCGCACTTCTTTCGCTGAGTAAAGTTCAGGCGAAACGCCTTTCTCAATTCCTCAAAGCCATTGATGCTTCTGCGTGGAAGCTTGTTGAACCAGTTTCGCGCGTTTCCCACCAGTGTGGAGTTGAACATGTGGCACCATACAGGCTGTGGCCAATTTTCAATTGTAGCGGCTGATTCAAAATTTTTGAGGTGATCATCTGGATCACCTGTTCCGTCATAGGTTTTTACATTAGCAGGCATGCGCCTCCTTTTGTTTTCTGAGAAGTCACTGATGCGTCGAGTGAACGCATCCACCTTTTGACGTCGCCATGGGAGAGATATATCTTCATCCTCCTGGTCATTATATCGTTTCTGGACTTCCAGTGTCCAGTTTCACTATCCCTGTTGTCCGAGGAATTTCCAGAGGACGAATTTTCCCTCCTTCGGCGCTTGCGCCGACTGTCCTCAGAGTTTGTACTCGAAGGGCTTTCACTTGGGGAATATCGTCGCCCAAGTCTGTCCTGTATTCTGCGGCTACCAAGTCTGGTGTGGACACTGGTACGCCGTTCATCCTCCTCACTTCCTTCCAGGTGTTGTGAGTTGGACATCTCATCATCCTCAACCTTTTTCCCAATTCTGTTAAACACAGGGGGTCGGTAGTTGTCTCGGCCGCGCTTCTCCTTCTGACGGCGCGGTGGGGAGGTTTCGTACTCCGAGTCAAAACTGAGTCGGGCTTTTAGGCTTCGACTCGACCTCTTTCTAGCTTCCTCTTTCATGAGGGCGGCCAAGGTTTCGTAATTTTGGGATACGAAATCCCTTGGTGTTACTTCTGGTGCGACCCCTTCTAAAGCAAGGGTGTTCGTTTCTACCGCTATGCCCTTGTGTTTTATCCGGTGCATCTGGTACCTTTGTTAGGTCAGTCTCTAGCACCGATTGAAAGGGAGTAGTAAGAACAGTGCGCAGCGGATCCACTGCGTTAGTGGTGGTTGTGGTATCCTTGGTTGTCCCCGAGCGCGGTTCCACTAGAGGGAATACCACGTCTTGGCTTGATCCCTTGTTTTTAGCAGTACTGGTTGTCCCAGGAGTCTGCTTGGAAGTTGAACCGATGTGCGGCTTCTTTCCAGTAAGGTCTGTTTGCGATCGCTGATTTCCATGCTTCGTCATTCTAGTCTTAGTTCTTAGTGAATGGTCCCACGGATGGCGCCACTTGTTGATACAAAAGTTGGGCGTTCCTTGTTCGGGGCTCCGGCTCTCGTACCAATTGTTGATTGTTGCTTGAGACCTGCGCACTAAGAGACAGAAAACACCGTTAGGCTTACCGTGGGATTGTCTCCCACGATTATCCTCCGGCGTGAGAGTAAGTAATCGATTTAGGGTTAAAGGTGAGTTAGGGTTTTTAGATCGTACCTTTAACGAGGGATATGATTCCCTTTATATACGCACGGAATCCTTGTTGGTTCCGTGTTCCTCAACCTTCGGCGTATCCCGCCCAAGTCGGTTGGGGAATGATTATCTCCTTGATTAAGAGATATCCGATATCTATTCCGTAAATAGATTCGTCTTTGGGCCTTCGTGAGCCTAAACGCTTATCAGCGTGGCCCAGTTCGTGCTGGGCTTGTCAGTATTGGGCTTTGGGCGGGTTCATGACCCGGATATAGACTATACGTCATCATTTTTCTTGAACAAGAAATCAAACATGAATAAACTATAAAGTGATGAAGTGTCTTGTATCTAATAAAAACAAGACCATGTTTATAACAACACACGCCTTTGGAAAAAAAAATGGTGCAACAATGGTTTATTCCATTTTATTTACTTCATTAGAAAAATTATTGTGAAAATGATTGGGTGACACATGAGTCTTTTGGAAAATAATTGTTTTATGATTGAGCTTTGATATCATGATTGACATTTTAAATAGACATATAATATACATTCTGATTAATAAAAGCATAATACATTGTTTCTGTAAGTTTTTATGTTAAATTTGAGGATTGGAATATTAGAATCTTCAATTTAAGTCCAGATAGCAACATGATTATCAAACCATCATTTGTTGTATTACATAAGATTTTCAAACTGTAAATACAAACCAATTAAAAAAAAAGGCAAGTAAACGCAGAGATTCTTGAACCGTAAATTTTGTATTTTGTTTAAACGCTAATGTTACTCAAAGAATTATAAATGTTGTCGCTTCATGCTACTGCTTCTTGTTACTGTGTTTCGCTACCTATTTGTGTTATTGTTAGTTTTACCAAACACATCCTACATAACTTTGCCTGTAATGTATCAAAACCATCAATAAAATGTTAAGAGCGATGAGTTTTTACCAGCGCCCGCTGAGGAGGGAGGGATTTAACGTAGAAAAAGTTTACATTATTCTAAAATCTCATCTGAATCAGTTTTAGTTTTTACTTATAATTGTTTTAAACATATACAAATAAATTCTAAGTAACATTAAGAGTTACCTTTTAAAAAATAAAGCAAAAAACCTGTTAATCTTGTTATATTTAAAAGTTAAAAGTAATTAACTTAAAACTATAGAAAGCTAAGAATACTTATGTAAGACTTAAAATCATTAAAAACATTATTATTAATTGTTTAAGGTTTTGGGACGGTTTTCGTAAAATAATATGAGTGACAGAGATAATTTATGTAACCTTTCACTCAAGGATGGTTTTGTGAAGGTAAGTAACGGACAAGGACTATTTATGTGACCCTTTCTTGACATAAACAATCTTTAGATTTAACTTAGGGACTATTTTTGTAACTGAAGTTAATAGGAAGGACAATTTTTGCGAATGTTTTGGGACTGTTTGCGCAACACATGTAAGCCGCAGGGACATTTTTGGCTGTTTTATGTGACCCTTTCTCGACATATACAGTCCTTACATTTAATTCGGGGACTATTTTTGTAAATGAATTAGCAGGAAGGACCATTTTGCAAATATTTAGAGACTGTTTGCGCAACGCAAATAAACTGCGTGAACATTTTTTGTCGTTTTTGCTATGAGATTTATTGTTCATCGAACAATAAAATCCCCTGGATTTTGTTTATATTGAAAATGAAAATAAAAATAAAAAGGGAGATGATCCTCTCAAGTAACTTGACTCAAGTTATTTGATTCCCAACCATTAAATTAAAATCAACGGTCAAAATTTAAAGAGAACCTTTTAATCTTGACCGTTGATCTTAATCCAATAGTTAAGGATCAAGCAACTTGAGTCAAGTTGTCCTCTCAACTTGAGAGGATCCTCATGTTTAGTCATAAATTATAATTATACATAATCTTTTTGTCACTATTAAATGTCTGTTTTATATTTAATCAGCTGGAATTCACATGGCACTATGCAAACTTGCCCCACAAATAATGAATCTATGCGATCACTTTCAACCTTCTTTTGAAACTTTTGGTATAAAAAAAATATAACTAGTAATATTTTAATATGACAAGGCTTTTTTAAGTGATGTATATGATACTTAAAGCAAATAATCCTACTCATTAACCTTTTTTTTCTTTATACGGCGAAATTTTATTAAGCAAGAAGCTAGACAAAAACAAGAGAAACAAAGGGTTACATATTAGAAATAGCGTCTAACGGGTCTTTCAACCACGCCGCCCAGTTAACTCTAACCTTTCTACTTCGATGATTCATCCAAAGTAATGTTTGAGTAATAGTGTTGTCAAAAAGCATGTATTTCTTAGGCTTCACCATCTCAAACACACTATCATTCCTAAACTTCCAAACATGCCACCATAAAGAGAAAAACGTGGCTTCCAACACCAACTTATGCAAGGAAGTAAGACGCAAGTCCTTAAACCAAGACTCCCAGGAAACAAGATCACTAAACTCAGGAATGTGAATACTCCACCATTGGCCAATAAGACTGTGTAACTCAGACACCAACGAGCACCCAAAAAATAGATGGTTACGAGATTCCACCTCTGAATCACAAACCGGGCACAAAATGACGAATCTTATAAAAAATGTAATGTTGTTGGTTCATTTTTTTATTTTTATTTTCTATCCATGAAGATACAATTTTTTTTTGCTTCAATGAATATTTAATCTAAACATTAGTCTCGTTTAGGTAATCTCGTAAATTGTCTTTGTGTGCTATGCTGGAAAGAAGAAAGAAGGGTGTTATTATACAAACCGCATCTAAGATTGTTTCACCCCTCTTTGATGTGACATAAATAATTCTTTAGTTTAATTTCGTATGGTATTATATTTTAGCTACTAATTAAGTTAAGTCACTATTAAATCATGTCTTGTTTTATATTTAATTCCTTCAATTAGCAGGAAAATAAGGAATATTGCTTGATGCCAGTCTTTGGTTAAGGTCAGTTGACAACCGTGAGTATACATAGTTGCGATTTCTACCATATTTAAATGTTTTGGAGAAATTAGAAAGAACTAAAAACGTTCATTATGATCCACAAGTCATCTGTGACGTTAAATCTTGATCGATTTGGAGACTGAGTCTGATTCTCCTAAAATCAAGAAATGTGAAAACCAATCTTATACTATATCGAATTACACAAAGTTGTCTATCTAATTTAATGAAAATAACTAAAATTGTTCCTCCTACATATCATTTATATAAATTGTTCATAATTTTCATCTTTCGTTATTTGAATTTACTTTTAGTCTTACAAATATGAAACTAGTTTCAATTTTGCTCAGCTCATCATCTTTGGTAGTGAAAACTATTTATGTCGATGGACCAAACATAATGGGTGCGTGACGTTTGACCATGGTTACACCCGTTCGCCTTTCACATGTGATGCATGAATTTTTAAGAGAGAAGGCTCTGGCGGTTCACCTAACGAGGAGCAAAGTGAGAGTGTAATCCCATGTGCTATGTGTCTAAGTGAAGTATAGGTAAATGAAAATAAATGATATGATGTGGTGTTGTCTGAGTTATCGGTTTTTGGTGAGTGGGAACTACATATGTTTTTATGTTTTTTTGGTTTTCTAAATGTTTTGTGTGTGATATGCAATTAAAAAAAAGAAAAAAAAAAATTGAAGTAGAAAATTTCGATTTCACCTTCTAACTTTATTGATAAAGTTATGAATTGGTTGCTTTTTGTGGCTTGTGTTTTTTTGTTAGTTTAACCAATCCACATATACTACATTTTTGAGCATAATACTAGTTTACCATGATGAAAAAAGGTTGGGTTAGCAGAAAAACCGAAATCAAACTGGAATAACCTACCAAGACTATTAATCAATGATTTGGTTTTTACTTTTAAAAAACAGACGATTTCGGCTGGTTTCATGATCAAATTGTAATAATCGAATCGAACTGATTTTAATATATAATAATATATATCTAGTACAATATAAATAAATCAAATTTACAAACTAACATTCGTTTTTTTTTTTTTTTTTTTTTTTTTTTTTTTTTTTTTTTTTTTGTATTTAAAATCTATTCGTCTTAACATTTATGTGTGTTTGACGTGTGCGCGTGTTTACTTGACAATATATGAATGCGAATTCGATAATGACCAAATTCGAATGGCTTATTTGGGTTTCATTTATCTGTATGTATGTGTAGAAATTCGCGATAGCATTAGTTGGATTAAAATATATATATATATATATATATATATATATATATATATATATATATATATATATATAGGGGGGGTGAAGTTAAAATAAAAAGACAAATATCCGTAAAAAGAATAAAAAGATTTTTTTTTCAAAAAAAGTTCACGAAAAATTCCCAAAAAATCCTACAAGATCGGGTATGTTGGTGCATAAAACTTTTGTGAAAACATTTTTTATAATTTTGAGTTTTGATACGTTTTTTTTAATGCACAAAAAACGAATTTTGATGCGCAAAAAAATTTTGATGCACAAAATTTTTAACTTGTTTTAGTTTGATGCGCAATGTTATTTTGATGAAAAAAGTCAAAAGAAGTTGGGTGCAAAAACCAATTTTTGATGCACAAAAAAAAGATTTAATGCGCAAACGTATATTTTCATAATTTTTTTTCGGAAAAAATATCCACTTTTAGAAAAAAGTTTTTCACAACTTTTTCATGCACCATCATACCCGATCTTGTGGGATTTTTTGGGAATTTTTCGTGAACTTTTTTTGAAAAAAAAAATCTTTTTATCTTTTTACGGGTATTTGTCTTTTTATTTGATCTTTATCCTATATAGGGGGCCTTTATTTTGAGAACCCTATTAAGTGCGAGAACTGCGAGAACTCCTCTAAACCAATGAGATTTTTTTAAATACTAAAAATTATTAATAATCTAAAAGGGTATTATAGTAAAAAGCAATTTTTATATTTTTATTGAATTATTTTTATTAAATCCCGTTTTTAGATACTCCTAAATTTTCGGATTTTGTTTTTTTTTTTAAAGGCTAACATATAGGTGCATACATGTTATTTTTTTACATATAAAAAAATGAGGTGCATGTATGTTTCTAAATAATGTAAATTTTAATGTGTTTTTAGTATGTAATTGTTTACACTTTTCTATCAACCTACCAATACTTTGGACATCTTTTTTTTCTTTTTTTCTTTTTTTTTTTTTTTTTTAAGTTTGAAACACAAATCAAAGAACAAAAACCATTATAAAAGATAAACAAGATTCGTATATTTAATGTTACATTTCACTTAATTACAAGTACAAAATAAAAACATATGCAATAATTGTATATCTTCAAAAGTCGCAAATTATCTTCATGTGTATTTGTGTTCATCCACTTCTCGGTCTTGAATGATATCGTCATTTTCATCAATCTAAAACAAGCATGCACAAAAACAATTAAACCTCAAACAAATAAAAAACTAAAATTAATCATAACTATCATAACGCATATGCACAATCTTGTGTATATCAAACATATTTTTTTAATCATAAAAAACTATCAAAACATACATGTTCATGAGAACGTGTATGTTTTCATAACAGACTTGTTTTCAAACATAAGTGTTTTGAAACATGCATGTTTTGAACCATAATTGTTATGAAGCATACATGTTTATAATTGTATTGAAACTATCAGATAGATATGAATGAAGATAGAATAAAGTCATACCAACACTTAACTAATAATAAACTATTAAACATAAAAATAAAATCAAAAACATAAATTTTTAAAAGCAAATATGTTTAATAACACAAGTTTTTTTTTTAGAGCATACATATTTTTAAAACATGCATGTTGTTAAAATAAACATGTTTTTAGCATACATGTTTAGAAGCATTCAAGTTTATACCAACTTTATACAACATATTATCTTCTTCCTCATTTGCTACAAATCATATTCAAACACATAGAACATATAAACTTTCAACAAGATAAATACACTATAAAGAACAAAACTAATGTGATACAAAATTTTCCAAAAAATTATTAAAATTTTGTAATTTTTTTTCTTCTTATAGGAAGATAAATAAAGGGTAAAATTGCAGTTGAGATGAAGAAATAATGAGAAGTAGTGTAGCTAGTACCTTGTTAATGATTTCAAGAAAAATAATGATTTCAAGAAAAAAAACCCTCTGATCTTCTTGCTCGAGATCAAGAACAAGTGTTACCTATGGATAAAAGGAAAACATAAAAAATAAATCAATCATCATAAATAGAGATTAGATGGAAACAGATGGACATCCAAGATTGAGGATCTTTGTGGGCAAATGACCAAGATGCGTGCAACAAAAAAAATAATAGTTACCTATGTATAAAAGGAATATTATAATAATAGTTACTTATGGATAAAAGGAAAACAAAAAATATATTATTCGTGTACCTGTTGTATCAAAGATCATCTTCTTCATTTTGAATCTGATTTAACCTAACCAAAAAAAAACGAGATATGGGTATGATATATGATAAATTAATATTATTCCTGTACCTGTTGATCCTTGCTCTCAATATTAGAATGTGTTTGTGTTTGAATTTGGCTTCACCAAACACCAGTAATGGTGAAAGATGACGGCTAGGGTTCTTGAGGAAGAGAGATGAAAAGAGAATAGATCTGAAAGAAAATAAAACCTGGAGAAACTGTTTTTGTGATTTAATCCTTTTTTTATGGAAGAATTGAATTCCCATATTGCCCCTAATTAATTTTTTCCTATCAAATTAAGTTACATGTATTTTCAAAAATGCCATTATGCATTAACTTGATGTACATTATGTATTATTAAGAGTAAAAAAGGTGGTTCTCGCAGTTCTCACACTTAAGAGAGTTCTCAAAATAAAGTTACACTATATATATATATATATATATCTTACATGTGCTTTACCAAGTTTGTTGTAAGAATTGGCCAAGTTCAAATATATATAGTTAAAAACCGAAATAACCGAAGATCGAATAGAAACTGATAAAAGAGCTAGAAAAACCGATCAATCTTGGTTTTGAGTTTTATAAAACCTGAATATTTCGGTTTGGTTTCAAGTTCAACAAAAAATCGACCCAAATCAAACCCGCTCAATCTTAAGAAAAAAAGAAAATGCAAGTGTTTGTTTGTGTTCCACCTAAGTTAACTTTCTTTCCCCATGATACATGCCACACAAACCTCCCAAGATTTAACCACCATTTTCAGCAAAGATTTTATTCATTTTCCCCAAAACCAAAATTGGGATTACCAAAACCCACTTTAATTAAAACCCAAACAAGAAAAAAATCATTTCATTCATTCATTCATTCTTCCAATCTGTCCCCACTCACATTCACCTTCACATGTATATATATTAAAAATCCCATCTGTCATTTATTCCTCACAAATCTTTCTTTCTGTACATATCACAACCCTAAACCCCCAAATTCTTTTCCCACATTCATTCTTTCATTTCATGTAATTAACACAAATTAACACCAACCCATTTGTTATAATTTTACACACAGTGAGTGTGTAAATTACACACACAGACAATGTCTCTACCAGAGAAATGTGTACTGGTTACAGGTGGAGCAGGGTACATTGGAAGTCATACAGTGTTGCAGTTGCTTTTAGGTGGTTATAAAACAGTTGTCATTGATAATCTTGATAATTCTTCGCAAGTTGCTGTTAATCGAGTTAAGGAACTTGCTGGCCCTTCTTCTGCTAATCTTGTTTTTCATCAGGTATGATGATGATTTTTTTTTTTTTTTTTTTTTTTTTTTTTTTTTTTTTTTTTTTTTTGGGATTTTAAGTTTTGGGTTTTTGAAATTGAGGTTAGATTTGAAAAGGGTATTTAAAAGATTTGATTTTTAGGCTTTTTAAGTTGTGGGTATTTGAAATTGAGGCTTGATTTGATGGTTTTGGTTAAAAGAATCAGTTTTTATTAAAAGGGTTTGGTTTTTATGTGATTTTAAGATGTGGGTATTTGAGATTGAGGTCTGATTTGAAATGGGTATAAAAACATTTGATTTTTGGGTGATTTTAGTATTGGGTTTAAGGAATTGAGGTTTGATTTGATGTTTTTAGTTAAAAAGGTTTGATTTTTGGGTGATTTAAGTTGTGGGTATTTGAAATTGAGGTCTGATGTGAAAAGGGTATCAAGAAGATTTGATTTTTATGTAAAAAAGGTTCAGTTTTTATGCATTTTAGATTTTAGATTTGTGGAATTAGGTTTGATCTGAATTTTGACTTTTGAATTTGTGGTTGAATTTGATTGTTAAAGTAAGTATATGATTATATCTTTGATTTGATGTTTTAGATGTTGAAAATTATTATATAATTTGAGTGATTGTTATGTGGATTGATGTGGACCTTTATGTTCCAATTTGGGGGAATTGGTTGATGTAACAGTTTTGAGTTTGGTAGGAAGTTCCAATAATATAATCTCGACATGAAACAAGTTAAAAAAGTGAACACCTTTTCAAAGAAAATTCAAAATTTTGTTCTTGAGCTACTTATAGTAAGGACTAAAGTTAGAGCGATTAACTGTTTTGATACATAGGTTCATATATTTACTTTTTAAGTTAACGCTTGGGGTTTTTTATTTTTCTGTTTCGTCACAGATTGACATCCGGGACAAGCCTGCGTTAGAGAAGCTTTTTGCCTCCACAAAGTAAAGATTCTTCTAGTCATTGTTTGTTTTAAGAATCTGCGTACAGCCGAAGCTTCTTCTTGAATGCTTACTTTTGCTGTTTATTACATTAAATTTGATGGAAAAAATGATTGTAAATATGTAGGTTTGATGCTGTTATTCATTTTGCTGGATTGAAGGCTGTTGGTGAAAGTGTGCAGAAGCCATTGAAGTACTATGACAACAATATTGTTGGTACTTTGACCCTGTTGGAAGTTATGGAGGCCCATGGATGCAAAAAGGTATGATATGTGTTTTATTTTGTATGTAAGTGATTGGATCATTAGAGACCAAAGAGCAAAATAGATGGTGAAATGTTAACGCACGTGACATACTTTTCCTGGTTATCAAACATTGCAGATTGTGTTCTCATCGTCAGCTACTGTTTATGGTTGGCCGAAGGAGGTACCATGCACAGAAGAGTTCCCCTTATCTGCAGCCAGCCCATATGGACGAACCAAGGTATCTAACTTGTTTGGATTGCTTTATTATTCTGTTAGTTTCTTCATATATAATTACTTCATCCATCCCAAATATTCCGAATACGAGGTTTTATGATCAAGTATTAGATTAGGTTTGGACTGAGAAACATTATTAAAGAGCGCTAGAATGTTTGAATTAAGACTGAGCCGTTAAAGTGGCTTGAATATTGGAGGATTTACAACCAAAATTAATCTCGAAACTTTGACAACCAACTAACCACTCAAAACTAACCTGAAAATTATGAACAAGAAGATCCAAAATGAATATATGCCAATTTGGATTGCCAAAATGATTCATTGCATGCGAAATTGGCTCTTATCACAAATAAAGTAGTGTTTTGCTAAAAAATATTTATACATGAATAAATAAAAATTAACCGTACTCATTATCTTATTCCCTCCAGCTTATGATCGAAGAAATTTTCCGTGATATATATACTTCGGATTCTGAATGGAGAATGATAATGTTGCGGTACTTCAACCCAGTGGGTGCACATCCTAGTGGCTATATTGGTGAGGATCCTCTCGGAACCCCAAACAATCTTATGCCTTTTGTCCAGCAAGTAGCTGTTGGTAGGATACCTGCACTCAAAATATTTGGAACCGACTATTCAACTAAAGACGGAACAGGGGTTGGTTTTTCCTGCCAACATTTTATTCTAATTCTCACTAAACATTCAGAATTAATGCAATATGTCCATCCTTATTGTTGGAATTGGGGTTGTTTTCAAACTTTCAGGTTCGTGATTACATTCATGTTGCCGATTTAGCTAATGGGCACATGGCTGCCTTGAGAAAACTTGATGATGCTGAAATTGGTAGGTCGCCTGTTTCATGTTTAATTAATAATCAGTTCAGATTTCTTATAGGAAATGTGTAAAGGTGAAACCAGTTTATTGGTTCCTATATCCCTGTAGTGTATACTGGTTGGAGATGGTTACAAATGATGGTTAAGACAGTAATCGAGTGTTTTGCCCATTTCATGTTATAAAATCCGAACCACATAAATCCTGCGCTTGTTATCTATTTATTTTGCTCCCTCAGCACAATTCATATGGTTTAAAGCTCAGAAGTATCACAGAATTGGTTGTTGGTTCATAACCTTTAGATTTTTCATATTATAAGGGACATCTATATGATACGAGGGATTGAAGGTGTAATTCTAGGTTTGATTTACTTGATGTGAGGAGAACCGTAGATGAGATACATAACTGAAATTGGAGAAAACTGATATAGACGAATATTTTGTTGTCACAAATTCTGACCAGTTATTGATTCTTGAATTAGTAGCATGTTGTTTACTTTTACTGGTTTTAATGATAATGTGTTGTTTTAGGTTGTGAGGTGTACAACTTGGGAACGGGTAAAGGAACATCCGTGTTGGAGATGGTGGCAGCATTTGAAAAGGCGTCAGGGAAGGTATATTTTTTATATAATCTTTTAATCTTCAATTCAGATTCAACTCAACGAAAAACTGAAAACAAATACTCCTTCCGTCCTAGTAAAGTGTAGGCATTAATTTTTCGCATCCTCGAATGAGCTTCATTTCAGAAAACTTTAAATCAATACCAACGTATGTTTCGAACATAATCTCCCTTCAATAGCTGTAAAAAGTGGAGTTAGTTCTATTTATATCAAAGATGAATACTAATACTTCTTTCGCTTCCAAAAAGTCAAACTCTTGAGTTAGAAAATAGTTTTGATGTTTATAAATTAACAACCTTTTTTTAGAGATTATATATAACGTTTACAAATCTTTGCTTTCTTGGTACAGACAATTCCACTAGTAATAGCGGGAAGACGGCCTGGTGATGCTGAGGTCGTATATGCTTCAACAGCAAAAGCTGAGCGCGACTTAAACTGGAAGTAAGTGTTGGCTCTGCTTATGACTTTATGCCTAAGATTTTATTTGTTACGTTCCCACCCATGATAATTTGATCTGACAAAATTCAGAAAAATAAACTATCATCTGTATTGTAACAAAAACTATATCAATATATACGAATTAAGAGATCCGGTCAGCACTGTCAATACCATCAATTTTTGATAGATCAGAAATGAAATATTATAAGAGTAATCTTGCAAATTTCATGCGGCAGGATGTATCTGATATAAAGAAAAAGTAGAAACTGCAAACAGTATAACCATATAACATCCGTTAGCTTATAACAAATTTATATGAGTGCAGGGCGGAAAATGGGATAGAGGAGATGTGCAGAGACCAATGGAACTGGGCTAGCAAGAACCCATACGGCTATCAGAACCAATAGTCCAAAGGGCGGTTGTGGAGTGTTACAAAGTCAAAGTATTTAAAGTAATCATATGATTATATTATACAAGTGATGTCTACCTGGTTTCTATTTTTTCTCGATAGAAGGTTAGCTAGGCTAACGCGGAAAGTGAAAACAAATAAAGAAGTGATAGATAGTCATATTTATTATTATTATTTTTTAACTCCAATCAGTACCCTTCTATTTTTTACATATATAGTTCAGTTTCTTGTACATGAGATCTGGTGTTTGTGTAGCATTTGAAGGGGCGTATTATATTATTTATACTTACATATATAACAAGATTCTGCACTTGATACTTGTTCAATTGTTCTTTTTCTATTTCTACTCTTTATTTCCCTTTTACCGTTTTCCTTACTATTTTGTGTACTTGAAGTTGTCGTAATGGCGCCAGTAGTAGCCTTGTTGATCTGCAAGGTTTATGTTGTACGTCTCACATAAATCATACAACTCTCCTACCTATCGGAAGATATCTTACATAAATCAGACAACCTATCCAAAGATGAACTGTGACTCGTCGCAAGAGTGCCTCAAACCCGACTTCTACATTATTTGCCCGTGACAATCCGACACTTGGACACCTTACACGTGGCTATAGAAGAAGATATGAGGTGGATCAAATACCACATTCTTATTGGCTATCACTAAATCTTCTTTATCGAATGAAACCATCCAAACACAACCCAACCCCACATTATCCTATAAGCTATAACTAGTTAACTACCAAATCAATAAGCAAACACCCCAATAGTAAAATCACCAATGGCAATGGCTACCCAAGCTACCCTCTTCATACCATCAATCTCAAACCAAACCTCATTCAAACAAATCTCCAAACTCACCTCATTCACCCCTATCAAATCACCGAAATTCGCCACACGTTTCACAACCATCAAGGCCACTGCAGCAGCCACACATGACGTCCCAACTAAACAAGCTCCTGTGGGGTTCACCCCACCAGAGCTTGACCCAAACACCCCATCTCCCATTTTCGCAGGGAGCACGGGTGGCCTACTAAGAAAAGCCCAAGTGGAAGAATTCTATGTGATCACATGGGAATCACCAAAAGAACAAATATTTGAAATGCCAACTGGCGGCGCAGCCATTATGAGACAAGGACCAAATTTGTTAAAACTAGCTAGAAAAGAACAATGTTTAGCATTAGGGACAAGGTTGAGGTCTAAGTATAAGATTAAGTACCAGTTTTATAGAGTGTTTCCTAATGGTGAAGTTCAATATTTGCATCCTAAAGATGGTGTGTACCCTGAGAAAGTTAACGCAGGTCGACAAGGGGTTGGACAGAATATGAGGTCGATAGGAAAGAATGTTAGTCCGATTGAAGTTAAGTTTACTGGAAAACAACCTTATGATATATGATCATGGTTTATGTAACTTTCAAACTAATCAAAAGAATCATTTTCATACTTGTTACATTGTGTTATTATTGATATGCATAACATGCTTATTACGGATTCTAGGCTCGTTAAATGATCAACCATCAATCTTTATAAACATATCAAGGTCACTTGTTTCGACCACTTCCATAGTAAAGGTGCTGTACAAAACATTACAAAACCCGCAAACAAGTCCCATATGGGTGTAATATGTTACTAACAATGTTGATGTTAGTAACAAATTCGACCTTGAATCGGACTAAAACTAGTCACTTAATTCTAACACCAAAGAATACACAAGAAATAAGTACTACCATTACCATACAACCTAACAATAAAAGCCTAAAACAGATCCATCATTTATAGCGACAATGACTTTACACTCTGCTTTAGCATCCACATGATGTGCAAAGAAGTGCAAAACCCGAACCCTACCAACCATCTCCATTCTAGTCACAATCTCTAAACTGGGTCTGACCCGAAACCCGTTAATCCCCTCCACAGGATAGTTATCGTTTACCAACGATATTGGAAACGACTTGATGGAAAATGTAGCAGCCATGTATGTTGTCCGGTGTGCTTCGATCTTTCCCGTTGGTATGAACATAAAACCAACCTACGATGTTGCATATAAACAAAAATATAGTATATAGTTAGCAACATGATACTTTTTATATGATAGTTTAACACATTCAGACATTTTTACAGAAACATACCGTTTTGTTTGAGTCCGATTCAAATTTCTCAACCACATATTCAGATTAAGATGGAATCAGATAACAACTTGTTTCATATCATATTTGTATTATTTCGTACCTAGTATTTTTTGAATAAGTTTTCACATTCGTATACACAAATTTTTAACATCTATACATACAAAATTTCATTTACGATAGTTTGATACTATGGTTCTAAGGATTTTAGCTTACAAAATGACTTGAGACACAAAATCATCGTATAATGACTCAAAAAAGTACGTTGGTATTGTATGTCGTGCTTACCTGGTTACCGGCATATAGAAGTTGCAAAGAGCTATCATAATGTGTGAAAACACCGCGGTTAGGGTTATTAACCGCGATGTAGTGTGACAAGGTGAATGTAACTGTGGTGTTAGTGATGGAGAATGATGGAAGTTGGACCGCGGTAACTGAGATAGTCGGGTTCTTAGGTTTGAATAAAGTGAAGAATACAATGAGTACAATGATGGTTATGAATACTAAGAAAATGGTTGCTACTACACATGAAGCTAGATTTGTTCGTCCCGACGGCGGTGGAGGTGGCTTTCTATGGTTGCTCATTGTGGATTTTTCTAGAACGACAATTTTAACTATCTGACAGTATTTATACCACAAATCTATCTCACGATGTCTTAAGCAGGAATTGAATCCACAATCGTTTAGTTGGGAAGCTGCTAATTGTGGATTTGTGGTGTTTGGTTGTGGTTGTGGAGATAATGTGGGGTTTTTTTGGTATATTGGTTGATCATAGTTGTGTCACTTGTGAAATTTTTTTGTCATGGTTGTACAATAAGTTCAACGTGTATGTCCTTGAAAAATGATGACCATATGCATACGTACTTGATGCTATATTTTACGTACATTGATGTAACTTTTTAACCACTAGAAAAAGGTAATATGCCAAAAATGAAATGAAAAAGGTAATATGCCAAAAATAAATATGAGGGCCCAACCGGGTTCGAACCGGTGACCTATTGATCTGCAGTCAATTGCTCTACCACTGAGCTATGGACCCTTTTTGTTTTAATATTACTAACGTAACTATATAAAACCAATCGTAAATCGCGATGCCTTAAATAAATAAATTTGTTAAAAGTTAAAAGTACATTTTTAGCAATGTTTTTATTGAAAAAAAAAAAAAGAAAAGAAAAGTTGTCAAGGAAGCATGGGCAATTATTACTGACCTAAGGTTGGGTCAAAAGTGTCAAAGTGAGTGGGACAAATATGTCGAAAGTGAAAGGCTAGCAGAAACTGAGTGGGACCCACGGAGCTCGATATATGAGGTGTAAGATGGTGAAGCTTGCGGTCCATATTATTCGAGCCAACCCGAACCCGAAAGTCTTCTATTATTATGGCCCATAGGCCATACTTGGTTTCATTGAGAATGGTCGAATACTTTGCACAAACTTGCTTATGAGTTAATGAGTTATTGGTGCTAACTTTTTCTTACCTATAGTATAAAGTCATAATCAACTAGCGGCTGATTTTTAAGTTTGTGTAACACCTAATGGTCATCTTAACGTAACCTTCAAAGTTTTGTTTAAATAAATCCTCCATGTTAGTAGTTTTTAGACATGTTCGCGTCACTTCATGTAAGAAAAAATTTGGCATGTCCAACTACTAGACAATCGTTTTGACTTGTTAGTGAGTTGGATTACTATTCTGCATATCAAAAGTTTGAAAGTTTAAGCATCCTAAACAAATTTGTGGTAAGGTTGAACACTTTGCAGGCTCAAACAAAATCTGTTAATATATGTTGTACCAACTGCCCCATCAACCAAAGTTTATGATTTATTTCAGTTACAAAGTACACGAGTATTTTGTAATCAATGTTTTAACCCGGTTTTTTATCGAACTAAATTAGTGTCCAGTTTATCGGGTCATCGATTCAATCGGTTGAATTGTTAGGTGAAACCGGTTCTATACATATGTGTTTTTTTTATATTTAATATGCAGTGTTCCATGATCTTATGATTTCTCCGACTTTATTTTTACATTCAATTTAACCAATGAAAAAGATTGAGGCTCAATAGATAAGTTTTGTTTTAAAGTTCCATATCTATAATATAATAAAAAGATTTGCAAAAACCAACTTAGGGCATTTACATACATCCCCATATCCCAACTAATATTTACATATTTCCCCAAACCTTGCTTTAAGAGCATAGTATGTTGATACAAAAGTTGGGCGTTCCTTGTTTGGAATCCGGTTCTCGTACCAATTGAATCTTGATGCTTGAGACCTGCGCACTAAGTAAACAGAAAACACCGTTAGGCTTATCGTGGGATTGTCTCCCACGATTATCCTCCGGCGTGAGAATAAGTAATCGGTTTTAGGGTTAATGGAGAGTTAGGGTTTTTAATCGTACCTTTAATGAGGGCTGAGATACCCTTTATATACACACAGAATCCTTGTTGGTTTCGTGTTCCTCAAGCTTCGGCGTATCCCGCCTAAGTCGGTTATCGGATGCTTATTTCCCAAGATAGGAAATATCCGATATTGTTAGCCATAAATAACTTTGGGTTTGGTCCTTCGTGAGCCCAAACCATTATCGGGTTAGCCCAATCATGTTGGGCTTGTTAGTAGTAGTAGTCATTGGTCTGGTTCGTAACCCGAATGCGGACTATACGTCATCATGTCCCCCCAGTCTAGTATGCGCGGGGAGAACCTGCAGATGCTAGACTAATAACTGTAGCACCTAAATTCTTCAAAGCGTAGCGGAGAAGCTAAAGAAGTTTCTCGCCTTGAAGAAGACACGGTGAATCTAGTCAAAATATCTCAAAGGAATGCCTCGTAAATCGGGGGAAAGTAACTGTAATTGCGTCACATCAACAGATCCTAGCCACTCAGTTAGAGATAGTGGGATCCACGTGGCGTTCATCGCGTGGATGAAGAAACTTATAAAACCTTCTGCCTCCTTATTACTGTGATTATCACAGTAAAAATCATTTCCGCCATTGTTAAAAAGCTCCAACTTGCAACCAAGAAACCCTTGATATTCTAAAGGTAACCGCGCGTGCGCCTTTGAATAACTGTACCATGGTCCGTGGTTTAGCTGATTTCACCTCCGACATGACCGAGGATGAACTTCTCAAGTTCACCTCGGATTATTATATTCCCTTCGCTGCATCCGGAAGTTCCGGATGCACAGGCGTCAATTGCAGACTTCCCCGAAGGGAAAGTAGGGGTATACACGCGTTTTTTCGAGTTCGCGAATCAACGTGTGCCCATATCCTTATTCTTGAGCGACGTGTTAAATTACTACCGTCTGCACATATCCCAGCTGCACTGCATAGGTGCAGCCAAAATAACAAACTTCGAGGTTAATTGCCGTCTCCTGGAAATTAACCCGACTATCCACCTATTCCGCGCATTTTACCACACAACGTGGTCAAACGGGTGGGTATCATTCGCGAAGCGTACTGGGCGACTGCAGTGTTACACTGAAAAGTTAGATGCGCTTAGGAACTGGATGGAGGCTTTTTTTTGGGTTGATGAAGCGTGTTTCCCATGGCGCTTTGACTTCTACACCCAGGGTTCACTGACAAAGGATGAGCGCCCACTCCCTGGATCATACAACGCTGAGGACGCGGATACGATAAACGCCAATCGTATTCCCATCAGTTCCTACCCAGAGGATTTTTTGGTACACATGGGCATTAGCCGTAATTATTTTGGTAGACCTGATGAGGTTCCAATCTTCTTAGGCGCAGATGGCCAGGGTGGGTGCTCGTCCTTTCGCATTCCTTGTGCTTTATTAATGTGAGCTTTTCCTTTCATCTTTGTAATTTTTGTAACCTGTTTATTGTTTGTTTTTTGTTGCGCAGAGATGGATCTATTAAGAGTTGTTCAGTTGGCGAAGCCGCGCCAAGTGAATGTAGGGACGCGCCCTCTGAGAGAGGGGGAAGAGCCCATTCTGGAAGCCACAGCCGGGCGTACCCTAGAAATGGAGCTGGGAGAGACAGGGGGTAGTTCTTCCGTCGCGCTGGAGGCAACTCCTCTTCAAAGCGTGCCTAGACCTAGGGTTCCTTCCCCATTAGTGAAGCTGTCACAATTAGAAGTGGCGGAGAGCATGGAAGAAGAAGAGGAGGAGAACCCAGGGTTGAAGCGCAAGAGATCGTAGGTGGCGATGGCGTGAGTTGATAAGGTTTTAAAAGGTACCATTTTGAGGGGTCGTTTTAGCTCTTATTTGATCACTTTTGTATCCGTTATTGCTTAATATCGTTCCTTTTCACTTTTTAGGTCTCTTGAAGGCAAAATGCTGGAATGACACTTATTTGGACGAAAAGGCGCGAATATACGAAGAAAATGGCCAAAGTCAAAATCGAGACACTCAAAGCTGCTGAAAATAGAAGGCGACTGCGTCACTGCTTAACTGCGACGCCGTCGTAGGATTTTGTGACGGGTCAGAAGACAAAACTCGTATTTTCAAGAGACGGCGTCGGGCTTTAAAGGAGTAGACCGTCGCAACTCAGACGGCCTAGATGTGACCCAGACGACGTCAGAAGCTGAAGAGGACGGCGTCACAGGCATAAGGTGACGTCGTCGCAAGGTTAACGTGGCCAAGACGAAACCCTAATGACGGCGACACGACGGCGTCACAAAACATAAGGTGACGCCGTCGCATATGTAATCTTATATATAGAATCCGAATTTTTCAGTTTTAAGGAGAGTCTTTTTGGAGTGAAAACCTAAAACCGAACCTAAGGTGTCTTGTACAGTATTTTAGGGTTCTAAACCCTATTTTACATCAAGATAAGTATTTGCTTCATCAATTCAATTATGTCTTTGATTATTTGTGTGTATGCTTGCATGTTCTCCATGTCCGGCTAATTTATTTGTGTGTTTGCTTAGGAAGTATGAAACTTAATTATTGAATATTGATTGGTTGTTTCTTATCTTAGTTGATTAATGATCTAGTAGTGCAATAGGTCATTCGTTGTGTACTTAATGCTTGATTCATCTTTGTGAACCTTAGAATATGATTACCTGAGTAGTCGTAGGCTAAACCATCCGAAGAGTGCCTTAGAGTAAGAGTTTATCATCCCTAGTGGGTTTTGTAGACGAGACCCTTTGGTAAGTTCAAAGAGTTAGGGAGAAACGCATACCCTACAACTTTAGACACACAACGCAACTAAGAATAAGGACGTGACAACTCAACCATCAATAGGAGATAATTAAGGAGTAGTAAAACCTAAGTAAACACATCTTTAAACTATCATACGAGTACACATAATTTAGACATAGACTCCCACAACCTTAGTTTAGATAATTAGATAATAGTAGAGTAATCGGTAGAAATACCAACCCCCCAAATCCAATACCCGAAATTCGTACCTTTCAATTTCATAAAATATAAAAATACAAAAAATAATCTTCCTCAACCTCAACCTTAGCGTAGTAACTTCTCACTAGCATTCCTATTCCCCTAGAGAACGATATCAATACCCGTGGCTTACCCTAATTACTACACTACAACGATTAGGTTCACTGCCTAGGGTGTTATAAAACTTGCTCGAAGAAAAGGAAGTTTCCTTGACCCCGAACGACGCGTGTAGCGTTATCAAGTTTTTGGCGCCGCTGCCGGGGAATAGAATAGCTAGTTAGTAGTCCACCTCGTTTAGGTTCTTTTCTTGATTCCTATCAAGTAAATTTTTTCTCATTTTTTAGCTTTCTCTTAGTCTATCCCCCTTCTTCGTGACCTTTGTTCGTAACCCCATCACTTTTCATCATGGAGGATGATAACCAACCACCACTCATCAACCCACCACCAAATGACCCTCCAAGAGCCCGTACTCTTGGTGAATACTCAAGACCAAGCCACCTAGGCTATAGGAACACCATTGAGCTTCCCGACCAAGCCCAAACTACGGCCCTGCGATCCGACACCATCCGGTTGGTGCAAAATGGATGTGCATTTCATGGACTTCGTTCCGAAGATCCAAATCAGCATCTGAGGGATTTCCTCAAAATTGTCGATTCCATCGACCTTGATGCTACTACTCGGGAGACCACGCGCCTGCGTCTCTTCCAATTCTCTCTACGGGACCAAGCTAGTAATTGGCTTGAGCGACTTCCCGCCGGCTCCATCTCAAGTTGGGATGATCTTACCTCTCGCTTCCTTGCTCAATTTTTCCCACCGGGGAGAACCACTAAGCTTAGGAATGACATCTTGATGTTCCAACAACGTCAAGGTGAATCTCTCTACGAAGCATGGACCCGATTCAAGGACTTTCTTCATAAAGTCCCTCATCACGGCATTGATCTTTGGCTCCAAGTCTAAATTTTCTATGATCACGTCAGTCTCTCCCTCCAACAAACCATTGATTATGCCTCCGGTGGAAGGCTAAGTAACCTCGATGCTAAGGCATGCTGGGAGGTTATTGAGGACCTAGCTCAATATGAAGAGGAAGGTTGGGAAACTCCAGTTGTTCAAGAGAACGGGTCAACCTCCCGAGCACAAGCAATTATGAGTATGGAGGCCCAAGTGAAGGCGTTAATGGGGGTAACCACGCGTGCTGATGAACATGTGAATGCAGTCAAGGAATTTTTGATCCCGAGAAAATCCCGGCAGGATGAATTCGAGGACATTATGTTGACATTTGTCTACAAGCAAGAAGAGGAAATAAAACGCCTCGAAGCTCAAATGCGAACAACTCATGACACTTTCTTGGGCCTAGCTAACAACTTCATGTTGAGCATCCGTGGTGAAATCGCAAAAAACAATATACCTAAAAAGCTAGAAAAGGTGTATGCGATACCAGGACACACCGGGGTGACTCCCGAACCTTCTCCCTTAGCAAACCTCGTTAAGGGATCATATTCCTGCGTGAACTCCAGTCTCAACGTTTCCCACTTGCTCCCTAGAAACGCATTCATTGGAATGGTGCACGTATCACTTCCCGATTTCCCCAACGCGAGGAAAAGTTCTTTCGGTTTTAAACATGGAAAAAAGGAACCTCACCCGAAAGACTTCGGAACTTCCGAGATCACGATTGAAAGGCAATTTGACATATGCATTACTTACCAGAGTGGAGAATACTGGTGGAATAACCAAATTAATTTTAAAATAAAAACCAAGTTCCTCGTAAAAATTAGTAACCAGATTTTTGATCCGGGCGGATTGACATAACTATTTTCTTTTACGAAAGTTTGGGCGTGACGCCGTCGCATAGCCAGATCAGACGAATAAATACCTCACCATCCCTTTCATTCCTTACCCTACACAATTTTTATCCGCCCCACATTACACACCCACGTTTTCCCCACCTCTAATTCAGCATTTTGCCACATCAATCTCCACAAGGTAAGTAATCTACATTGATCTTTGTCTATTCAATTGTCCTAATTCATGCCCAATTTTGTTTTTCCCTCTTTCGATCCGAAAACCCCAACTAATTTGATATATGCTAAGTGCCGCCTATGAATCTTGTTAATTTGGCTAAAGATTAGGCGAATAATAGTGTTATCATTTGGGGGTTAACCTTGTGAGAAGCCTTGACGGCTTAGGAATCAAACCCACCTAGCCATTATACCATTGTCACTGCAACATGGGTGTTTTGGTTAAGGGCTGTGGTTAAAAACCTGGGTTTTTCCCTCGCAAAGGTCGGATTTGAATTTTGGTCAGGGTGACGGCGTCAGGCCTGTGATGTGACGCCGTCGTGATCTTCTGACGCCGTCCTCATTTGTTTGATTTTCTGTTTCAGATGAGCAGAAGAACAAAGAGAACTAGGGGACAGTCTTCTAGTGCCCAGGAAAATATCGCTGACACAATTGCTGAATGGGGAGTGTTTGCCGAGGAAGATTGCCAAGTTCGTTACAATGATTTGCTTCATCAAACTATTGACTCAGGGGCTGTTGTGGACTGGGGGTTTCTTGAGGAACATGATCTGGCTAGAGAGTTCTCGAATAGTTTTAGGAGGGACAAGTTCACTGATCCCCAGTGGGAAAGGATGTTTAGGATGCGTGAACCCGTATATGGGGAGTTGGTGCGTGAATTTCACGCATCTTACACGTTGGATGTTAATTCATGTCGTGATAACATTGAGTTTCAGGGGGTCCGATTTAGGTTAGGAGGAGATTGGAGGGCTATGTCGGTACTTGAGTTTGGATGGAGGTTGGGGTTATATACCGCTGGGAATGCTGAGAGCGATGTTTTTAGGGCTAGCTTGGCAGCCGGACTTACCCATAAGGATGAAATGTTGTGTATTCAGTTCTGGAACACGATAGCTAACGGGGAGTACATTACTGGGGGTACTCTCGCATCTCAAATCTGGGATCCACGGATTAGGCTAGTGCACCGTTGTCTCACATTTTCTATCATGGGGCGCCGGAACACTAATCATCGTGTCACTTTACCATATCTATTCTATCTCTACTGCATGTTGGCCGAGGGTGTGCACTGTAACATCCCATTCTGGTTAGCCGACTACTTGAGGACTGCCAGTGGGATGAGGTTTGAGGATAAAGTGTATGGGGGTATGTTTATCACCCGGTTGGCTCGGTCCTTTGGCATTTTGGCAGGGGAGGCGCCCGCATACCTTAATGAGGTGTCACCAAGGGTCGTCAAAGCCAAGTCCTTAAAAGCTATGGAGGTCATCATGGATTATGGTAGGGGCTTTGCTTGGTTCCGTGCTCAGCCCGCCATTCAAGGTGGTGATGACGATGATGATGAGGAGCCACAAATGCCAGCACACCAGCAGGGGGGTGAAGCAGGAAGCTCCACTGACGCCTACAGGCACATGTCTAGTGGAGATTGGCAGGCCTACCAGGGAGCATGGATGGGATGCATGGATGCATGGATGGCACAACAAGACCAGAGGGCTAGCTGGACCTACGATCATACGGTCAGGCAGATGCAGCATCTGTCTATGCGTGATCAGCTTGACCCACATCTCCAGATTGATCCTTTCCCAGGGCGAGAGGAGGATTATCCACCCTACGGGTATTCAGGCCATCTTCCCCCTGGTTATGACTATCGTTATGGATCCCCTCCCTAGTGACTCATGTAGTTTGTATGGATTATTTATGAAACAATTTTTATTTGGGCATGTAATAATCTAGGACATCTTAACTGTGTGATGAACTTTGAACTATGTGGTGTTTATGTATATTTGAATGTGGTGTGATTTGTCTAAGCTTATGTGATTGGATTGTCTTTGTTAGTGTCATGTATCTTTTATTAATTGTTTATCCTCATGCTTAAATTTGTAAAAATGCTTTATTTTGTTTTTAACCTCGTCTTAATTACATATAAAGGTATTTTACATAAGGGATAAGTGTAGGGAGGATTACACACGTTTTCAAAAGAAACGTAAACATGAGAATAACAATTAACTAAAAGATATATATGTTTGTTTGTTCGAGTCAAATGCTTGTATCGAGTCATAATGGATGTTTTTGCATAAATTTTTCCAGATTCTAAAGATGTAAATTTTCCAGAATTTTTTCCAGAAAATCGCAGACCAATTTTTGTCAGGATAACCTGACGGCGTCAGGAAGGAGTAAAAACATCAGATTACTTTTTCTCGTTTTCTGAGCTACTTATAAATTTTTGGAATTTTCCAGGTCTTAACTTTCTTAGAAATTCTGTAAACATCCATTCCACAAGCATTATATCCTAGTTTAAATCGAGTCTTATATATATTATTACCGCCGATTTTACGCGAAGGTTTCGTTTGTTTTCTTCAAGTGTGCAGGTTTAGTTTGTCAAGAAGAAGTTACATAAGATTGGAAGTGGCTTTTCACGCAATAATTCTTCTTGAAAAGGATTTAACCACCACTTTACACGGATCCTACCGAGCTAATCAGGGGAGTATTAGTTTCTTTCGTTTTTAATTACCTTCCATTATCATAACTTTGATACTTTCGGGGAACATTGGGGACAATGTTCAGTTTAAGTGTAGGGAGGGAAAATAAAACGGGAACTTTGAAACTATGCTTATCTTTGACTATTTGCTTTTTCCAATTGTGATTGTGTAATAAACCATGAGAAAATGTCGGTTAGGGTAATTTTGGCACCAAATTTGAAATTTTTCATGATATATAGGAGTGGGCCATTAGTCTTAACAAAAGCGTCTCACGGATAGGAAGTTACATGACTAACACAAAAACCCTTTACCACTTAAATTCCACCCAAAATGTGAGGATCACCCTTAGATTAGTAGGAATTAAAGCATTCATCTTCAATGCTTAGAGTGTGAACCGGTAGTATATTAGATTCTAGAACTTGTTTTGTGATGCATTTCGAGATCGCAAGTGAGGCTACACTTGTGTAGTTAGGAATAACTAAATGATAAGAGGCATTAGGATAAACCCTTGTTTGATACCCGTAATATAATTACTTCTTCCATATCGGTTGAGTAATTCCCCCACACCCTTTGCGTTGTACTCATCTTTAGTACACAATACCCCTAGTTAACCCCTCAGAGCCTATCCTTTTCGCGGTTCTCGTGATGTTTCGGTTTTTCCGGAATATCAATGAAGAGCATTGTTTACACCCCACCCCCAAATATACACCCAAATCGCCTTAGCCTACCCTATATGCACTCACTTTTAGTGCATTATTTTTATCACCCAAAACCCTTAGTTCAATTATCTGGTTGCTTGCATGAGTTGCTAAGTCGAGTCATATCCCTTGTATACAGTTTTGGGACGATTGGGATTCATGGGAAAAGTTAAAGTTTGTGAAATGACGGGAAGGGAACGTTAAATTCAAATTCCATTTGTTTGCATAATAATGTACCCCAAGTGTTTTGATCTTTTCAATTCGGGTCAAATTAGTGTTAGAGTAATAAAAACTCAAGTGTAGGGATGTGCCTATAAATCCCTATCATTTTGATGTTACCGTAGAGGATGGTAGAGTAAAAGTGTATGAAAAAAAAAAAAAAAAAAGAAAAAAAAAACAACATACGGACTACCATCCTACATCTATCCTTTAAATTTATGTTTGTTTATTTCCGTTACCTAGAGTTTTAGAGTGTCGAGTCTTGGCTTAGCAACGCCATTCTTCGTATGCTTGTAACATAGAGATTTTTGACTTGCCACCACTAAAAAGCCTATCCCACCAAACCCTTTATTTCCCTACCGTAAGCCTAACATTACAACCCTTTAAAAGACCTCTTTGATAGTCTTTCCTAGGTGCTTACGCCAAAGCAATGGAGATTTGATCTATTCTCAAGCCTATGGTAATCTATGTACTAGGACCGGTTAATGAGTGTTTATCTTCCATTTCCTATTTGTTAAATTTCATATATACACCCGAGAGAGATGTGAGTATCCAAACACCCCATGTGAGGTGCTAGTATGTAATTTCCGTACTTGTTATGACTTTTGCGGGGCTTATATGTGTTGTGGACCGTTTTGAATCAATGCTTCATGACCCCTAACTTATAAATTAATTGGCTAAAAGCACATTTGCTTGAGGACAAGCAAATAACAAGTGTAGGGATATTTGATAAGGTTTTAAAAGGTAATATTTTGAGGGGTCGTTTTAGCCCTTATTTGATCACTTTTGTATCCGTTATTGCTTAATATCGTTCCTTTTCACTTTTTAGGTCTCTTGAAGGCAAAATGCTGGAATGACACTTATTTGGACGAAAAGGCGCGAATATACGAAGAAAATGGCCAAAGTCAAAATCGAGACACTCAAAGCTGCTGAAAATAGAAGGCGACGGCGTCACTGCTTAACTGCGAAGCCGTCGTAGGATTTTGTGACGGGTCAGAAGACAAAACTCGTATTTTCAAGAGACGGCGTCGGGCTTTAAAGGAGTAGACCGTCGCAACTCAGACGGCCTAGATGTGACCCAGACGGCGTCAGAACCTGAAGAGGACGGCGTCACAGGCATAAGGTGACGCCGTCGCAAGGTTAACGTGGCCAAGACGAAACCCTAATGACGGCGACACGACGGCGTCACAAAACATAAGGTAACGCCGTCGCATATGTAATCTTATATATAGAATCCGAATTTTTCAGTTTTAAGGAGAGTCTTTTTGGAGTGAAAACCTAAAACCGAACCTAAGGTGTCTTGTACAGTATTTTAGGGTTCTAAACCCTATTTTACATCAAGATAAGTATTTGCTTCATCAATTCAATTATGTCTTTGATTATTTGTGTGTATGCTTGCATGTTCTCCATGTCCGGCTAATTTATTTGTGTGTTTGCTTAGGAAGTATGAAACTTAATTATTGAATATTGATTGGTTGTTTCTTATCTTAGTTGATTAATGATCTAGTAGTGCAATAGGTCATTCGTTGTGTACTTAATGCTTGATTCATCTTTGTGAACCTTAGAATATGATTACCTGAGTAGTCGTAGGCTAAACCATCCGAAGAGTGCCTTAGAGTAAGAGTTTATCATCCCTAGTGGGTTTTGTAGACGAGACCCTTTGGTAAGTTCAAAGAGTTAGGGAGAAACGCATACCCTACAACTTTAGATACACAACGCAACTAAGAATAAGGACGTGACAACTCAACCATCAATAGGAGATAATTAAGGAGTAGTAAAACCTAAGTAAACACATCTTTAAACTATCATACGAGTACACATAATTTAGACATAGACTCCCACAACCTTAGTTTAGATAATTAGATAATAGTAGAGTAATCGGTAGAAATACCAACCCCCCAAATCCAATACCCGAAATTCGTACCTTTCAATTTCATAAAATATAAAAATACAAAAAATAATCTTCCTCAACCTCAACCTTAGCGTAGTAACTTCTCACTAGCATTCCTATTCCCCTAGAGAACGATATCAATACCCGTGGCTTACCCTAATTACTACACTACAACGATTAGGTTCACTGCCTAGGGTGTTATAAAACTTGCTCGTGGAAAAGGAAGTTTCCTTGACCCCGAACGACGCGTGTAGCGTTATCACGAGTTCATCTAGGAAGAAGCGTCCCGTCATTCCGGTTGTTGAGTCGTCCTTCAGTGACGTTGCATCGCCTCCCCCTTCAGCTGATACTACTGCTCCTCGGTAAGTGTTATTTTCAAAGTCCTTATCGCATTCCCTTTTGATGTGATGAAATGATGAGTGTCTAAATACTCATCATTTTTGTACAAAATAAACTGCAAAATCATGTGAAAACACTCAGAAACACATCAAAATGATCAAAATATCACAAATCAGTGTTTTATGTGTTGTAAATGCAAAAATATCAAAATCAGATGAAAAACATATCAAATTTGCAAAAATTGCAGTTTTAGTCCCCCAAGTTTCAAAAGTTGTCAAAAACAGTCCCTGAGCACGTAATTTCAAAAGAAAAGTCACCAAAGGTCCTTTTGGAAACATAAATTATCATATTTAGTCCTTTGGTGAAAAATCTAAAAGTTTTGAGAAAATTACAGTTTAGCCCCTGAAAATCCAAAATTGGTCAAAATTAGTCCTTGGGAATTTCAAAAGTGTCAAAAGTTAACCCTTGGATTATTAAAGTTTGGCAAAAAAAACCCTTGACTACATCTTCATAATTTACATGTTTGGTCCCTGGAATTTCAGACTTTACATTTTTGGTCCTTATGATTTTATTTACACAAACCAAACGGATCTAATTATATCCAAGTCCAAATCCTAAACCAGGCCCAATCCACTTATTACCCAACCCAATCATCCAACCCGTCCAAACCCTTGACCCGACAACCCATTTACCCAGTGTTTAAACATAAACCAAACCCGCCCCCTACACACCCTGTCTTCCCCGACATTTGTGTCTGCAAACCCACACCACCAGCCACCCATATCCACCCTACCTCACATATTGTCTCCCCCCTCCTCACCTACCTACCAAGTGCATTTAATGCACCCCCTTCCCTGTCTCTAATATCAGAACCAAACTTTCCCGCCAATTCCATCAAACGGCTAAAATGGCTCTAAGCTATCCAAGGGCTCAAATGTAAAGTGGGATTTTGTCAGAAAGGAGAGAGATAGAGATTGAGCTATAAAAAGGAAGAGAGAGGAAGGCTTGAAAGAGTAGTTAGTTTTAGTTATTTTTCTTTAGTGTCGTTTTTAAATAAAAGTCTTAGTTTAACTCCAAATGATGTAATTTAAGTTTCTTGGCATCACACTTATGTAAAATTGTTATTGTAATGTGTTTGTGAGTTTCAATCCAAGTTTTTGCTCAATTTCCAAGTTTCATGTTGATTGGTGAAATTTCAGTTTCAAAATTCTGGTGATAAAGCTTTTAGTAATTTATTTGTAAGCTCCATTAAGTTTATTTAAGCTAGTGAAAGCTTTTTGAAAGCTTATGTATTAAAATTCAAGAAGTTTGGTTCAAGGTCAACAAAAGTCAAACTGACCCTCAATTGGGTTTGGAAATGGCTACTGGTGTTGCAGATCATTGAATTTGGTTGGAATAGCTTCATTTAGAATAGTATTGGTTCTGGTTTTGGTCTACAAAGCAATTGGACAGTGGTTAGTAAGATTTCTAATTTTCATATTTCAAGCCATATTGCAGTTTATGCTTAACTGTGTATCTGTGGTAATCATTAGCTGAAATGAGTTTATATAGTTGTAATTAGGTCTAGTAAACTAAGTTTGATCCTTATTGCATATTGGTTCAGTGGTGGGTGTGTGTTTAAGTTCATACCAAGTATCATAAGTGGTGTTTGGATCAGTTATGTAAACTGAGTTTGAGATCAAAATTGTTGTTAAGATGGATTGCAGTAGCTTCTGTTATGTTATTTAGAACCTCTTAGTTCATCATTTTGCATTTTAAAGTAGAAATAGTCAAAATCACACTTAATCGGTTCTCATTCCTTCACCTGTTAAAATCAGTGACTGTTATGATTCAAATAGGTGTTAAAGTTGATAAGCTAGCTTGTTTAAGTCTCATTTCATCCATTTTCAGCTTAACCAGTCAATCCTTTGATCTTAAATCTCATATTAGTCAAACTTCACTTCTGTTTTTAGAAAGTCAACACCAGGTCTAAACTCATTTTGAGCAGAATTTGCAGCAGGTGCATTGTACTCATTTCACTTAGTTAAGGTCTGAGATTTGGCACATTAGGAGTAGGCTAGGTGGTCTTTAAGACCACATTTCTGGATTTAGCTTTAGCTTATCTGATAAGCATGTAGACTAACTTAAACTAGCTCACCTGTTATCTGTTTTCTGCATAACAGCAATCTGTCTCAGTTTGTGCCATTTTATCTTGCTCTATAATTTCTTCATCTTAGGTCTTCTTTAGCTTTAAATTGGCACATATTCTCTCTGCCAGGTGGTCTTGAGATCCATGGCTTTAGTTTTCTATTTGGCTTATTTGATAAGCAGTTTCAACTGCTTAAAGTAGGGTCCCTAAATCTGTTTGTGCTTATAGTATCAGTTTAGCTAAATCCTTGGTTGATCACTGTTTAGCAGATAGGAGTTGCTTTAAATAGTTGCTTAGGATTAGTTATAGTATAGTTTAGCCTCAGTATCAGTTTGGTTTAATTTAGAGCTTATTTGCTTATTGCCAAGTGCTTAATTTAGCTCCATTTACACTACTGCCTCAGTTTCTTACACATAAGCCATGTGTTTTGTATTTTTCCTAGAACTAGAATGTCATTTTAGAATTTCCCTGAAATTTTCATTATTTTTAGACACTGTTTGCTATTTTTCTTAAATAAAATTAGTTTTTAATCATTTTTAATTAGCTTTAAATACAAAAAATTAAGAAAAGGTTCAAAAAAATAATTTTTCATTTTTATTAAGTTAAGATAAATATAAAAAGCAAAAAAAGTATTTTTCCATATTTTTCTTAGTTAAAATTGTATTTTTAAATAATTTAAGTAGTTTTTAATAGTTTAAAATTCCTAGAAAATAGAAAAATAATCAGAAAAATACAAAAATAGTTTTGAAAATTCTAGTTTGATATTTTAGACTTTTCCATTTCATAATTTTATTTTTCTAGCTTTATTTCCTAATTTCTTGTATTTTAAGTAATTATTTAATAGTTAAAAATAGTTTTTAATTAGATAATTAGTCATAAAAATCATTTTCTTTTTCTAAATATTTTCTTTTATCATTAGGTTTGTAAAAATGTATTTTTCATATTTTTAGGATTTATATTGTATAAGATTCACTTTTTATTTTGTACGTTTACGTTTTCAATTTAAACGTAAGTTTTTAGTTTTAAGTTTTAAACGTTCATCATTTTAAAAATAGTGATAGCGTTTATTTAATATTTTTAATCTTTTTAATTTCCTTTAATTTTCATTTTAAGCCCTTGTAGTTTATGTCCTTTTTCCGTAGTTATAATAATTCTCAATCTCCTTTTCCGTTCAAATCTCGCGATCACTATACGTCTGATAATCCATTGCATAGCTCGCTGGGACATAACGACCCTAGGAGACTCTATACTCCTCAGATCTTCATTGCATTTGTGTCGGAACTGTTTTAAGTCTGTTACGGCTGGTCATTCACAAGTGGCCAGTTTGTGTGATTAGACTTGACGGTTTTGCGCAGATCATGAAACAATTGCTAATTCGCTTGTATGTGTGCAGGTTTGGTCACTCTATAGAGTCGCCCCCCAAGGATAGTCCTGTGCGTGCTGGATCTTCTGAACCGAAGAGCCAAAGCGCTGAGCCATTGGTATCTGAGGATGCGCCAATGGATCAGCTTGTTGAAGATCTGGTGTTGGCTACTGCGCACCAAGCTACGTTGGTTGCGCAGCTAAAGGCTCAGTACTCTAGAGAAAGTAGCCAGAGCGCGCAGAAGGACCAACAAATTGCGTTGCTGGAGGCACGTTTGGCCAGTGCCAAGGTTGAAGCAGAGGCCATGAGCTCGTACGCCCAAAGACTTGCTGAAGAAAAGATGGCACTGCTGGGCCAAATAAGTTAGGAGCGTACTGCATCAGCGGAGTATAAGGCTTCGTGTCTCTGGGCGCTGAAATATCTTGAGAAGGGGAAGGAAGAGTTTTTCTCTCTGTTAGGGAATTTTGGTGCAACTGTGGGAAGCTCACTGGAAGCGCAGGAGATGAAGTTGCGCAAGCTCAGCATTGAGTATGATGAGGAGTTATATCCCCAGCTCATGTCTTCTATTGCTGAGCGCAGGTGGCTCATCGGCCATGGTCTGCGCCTTGCTGCCCTCAGCACCTTGGAGTAGCAGGAGGTAGTGGACGCGTTTGGGGGGGTTGTGCAGTGCGCGTTGGCGCGGGGCAAGGCAAAAGCTGTAGAGGAGCTCCATGAGGCTGATCTGTTAAAGGTGTCTGCTGATAAGGTACCTGGCTATAATGAGCATACGTATGATGATCTGGTTGCCGCAATGGAGAAGATGAAGCTGCTGGAGTTTCCTCTAATTGCTGAATTAGAGCGCGACCAGGATTATCCCATAGGGGTAATTATGGAGGGGCTAACCTTGGCTCGACATCGGGCTGAAAATGCGGAGGCGCAGCTTGATTATTTTTTGAAACCTGATGAGTCCTAGCTGCAGGTGCCTGTGTTTGCTCGCCCCCGCGATATCTTGAATCCTTTCGCCCTGGAGAAGGAAGTTCCTTTAAAGCAAGTCTTGGAAGCTCATGCTACCAGACTTGCCAAGAAGGAAGGTGTTAAAGGCAAGGCTATTTTGTGCGGTATTGGCGCATCTCATCTCCCCAGGTCTGACGGGGTACCGGTTAGTGTTTCCACAGTATCCCGCCAAGACTCCGACTTGTTGAAGAAGCTAAGCGAGTTTGGGGACGCTGCAAGCCGTGTGGGGAGCTCATCTATTAGGCGTTGTAGGAGCATATAGATTGTAACTTGTGTTGTAAATATGATTTTGTAAGAACGCATGGTACTTAATGAAATATTACTTTTGTTGAATGTGGTTGCGACTTATAATATTTGTACTTAGTTACCTGTCTTTGCATATAAAACGTGCTTATTATCTAAGAAGCAAACTGTTGTATAAGCGCAACGAATCTTTGGAGTTCATAATTATGTATGAACTATCATACTTAAAATGTTTTAAGTATTTTTAACATAATCGTGTATGGTGTGATACGCAGCGTACTGTAAATATCATAGGAAGGAGCCAAGAGTCTTGATTCCTGGTTTTGTTAAACGCACATAGTATGCATTGTTGCGCATTCATCGTGGAATACGCATTGAACTTATTCCAACGTCTTGAAAATAAGGTGTTTAACAAGGATGCATGATCCAATGTTGATGGGTTTGCAACCCTCTTACTCAACGAGTTATTTAGTAGGTTTACTCATCCTATACACCATCGTGGGTAAGTGCATGCACGCCATGTAGGCAAAAGATAATATAGCAACAATGTTAAGACAAGAGTATGTGAATAACAAATTGAAATGTGTCGTGGAGTTAGCTAGAAACCACGACATTTTATTGATACTTGCAAGCTTTTGTAAAAAGAAAAGAAAAATTTGCCTAAGTGAAACAGAATGTAAATACACAGATATTGATTGAGCACTATACTAAAGTGCGGGAGTGTCCGTGCGTTGGGCCGTAGCCGTTCCTAGAGATAGCATCGTTTGAGATTGCAGATGTTCCATGTGTGTGGTAGCTCACGGCCATCCATGTCACGCAACTTGTACGCGCCTGTTCCTAATGCTTCAATGACCTCATAGGGTCCTTCTCACTTTGGTCCAAGTTTTCCTGTATCTTCTGCGTGGCTCGCATCATTGGCGCGGTATACGAAGTCGCCTGGTCTGAATGAAACACTTCGCACTTTAGCATCGTAGTATCCCTTCATTTTTGCCTTGGATCTCGCTTCACATATAGCTGCTCGCTCGCATCTCTCTTCCAACAGGTCTAAGTCGATACGCCGTTCATCGTTATTGGTTGCAACATTGACTTCAGCAGTGCGAATAGTTGGCATCCTAATTTTGGCTGGTATGTCGGCCTCTGTCCCATAGACCAGAGAAAAGGGAGTGTCTCCCGTGCTAGTTTTGATTAAAGTGCGGTATGCCCACAGAACATGCGATAATTCTTCCACCCACCTTCCTTTGTGCTTGTCCAGACATGCCTTAATTCCTTCACCTAGACTTCGATTTGCATGCTCTACTAAGTCGTTGGTCTGTGGGTGTTTAACCGACGCGAAGTGCTGTGTGATATTTAACTTCTCGCACCAGTCCTTGAAAGGGTTGTCACATAATTGTTTCCCATTGTCCGAGATGATTTCCCCAGGTAAACCGAAGCGGCATACAATATTTTCCCAAACAAAGCGTTTTACCTGATTGCCAGTGATTGTTACAACCGCCTTTGCTTCGATCCACTTGGTGAAATAGTCTATGGCTACTATGAGGAACTTCAATCCTCTTGCTGCAATAGGAAAGGGACCTGCAATGTCGATACCCCACTTGTAGAATGGCCATGGTGCCGTAATAGGTGTTAGCTCCTGTTGTGGTTGGCGTGGAACGGGTCTGTGAACCTGGCAGTCACCGCACTTTCTTATTAAGTCCCGCGCATCACGGTGCATGGTGGGCCAGTAGTATCCTGACCGTAAAGCGCGCGCCACCACGGACCGTGGTCCTGAATGCATGCTGCATGAACCGGCGTGGATTTCCCGCAGTACATAATTTTCTTGCAGGGGTCCGATACAGCGTAGCCATGGTTGTAGGAAGGAGCGTCGATATAGTATACCATCTCGAAGTTCAAACCTCTGTGTTGTGCGCCGTATTCTTCGGGCTTCCTTCTGCTCTTGGGGCAATACACCCTTGCTTATGAATTCAATTATTGGTGTCATCCATGTAGGGCCTTCCTCTTCTATTACCGTGGATATTTCCATCTCTGAGATGGACTTGCTCTTCAGCGTTTCCACTAATACCTGTTTTGACAGGTGAGCAAAGCTTGTGGATGCAATCTTGCTCAGTGCATCTGCCTTCCTGTTTTCCCCTCTAGGAACTTGTTTGATGGTAAACCTGTCGAAACTCTGAATTAGTGACTTGGTCTTGTCGAGGTATTGGATCATGTTTTCTTCTTTAGCCACATACTCGCCCAACACATGGTTGGCCACTAGCTGGGAATCCACATTTGCTTCCAAGTTGCGTACGCCCATTCGAGCTGCAATGCGTAGTCCGACGATTAGGGCTTCATACTCTGCCTCATTGTTTGTCGCTATGAATTCAAAACGCAGTGCGTAAGTGAATTCCATTCCCTCTGGGCTTGTAAGGATAAGGCCTGCTCCTGACCCATCCACGCATGAAGATCCGTCCGTGAACAAGATCCATGAGTCTTGTATTTCCGCCTTACTTTGTGAGGGTAAGTCCTCAGGGTCCGGTTTTTTGATGATAAAGTCTGCTAGTACTTGCCCCTTAACCGCAGTGCGTGGCCTGTAGGAAATGTTGTGCTCACCTAGTAATACACTCCACTTCTGGAGACGTCCTGATGCATCAGGTTTGGAGATAATTTGCTTGGTCTGTAATCACTGCTATTGGGTGTGCCTGGAAGTACATGCGTAACCGCTTTGCAGCAAATACTAGCACTAGGACCAACTTTTCTATTGCACTGTAGTTAATCTCCGTCTTCTTGAGTGCCTTGCTTACAAAATACACCGGTGTTTGCACTGAATCCCTGTCTGTTAATAGCACTGCGCTTACTGCTCCATGAGTCGCCGACAAGTACATGATTAACTCCTCCCCTGGGCGAGGTGCCACCAGTGTGGGGAGTGCTGCTAAGTGCTGTTTAAGTTGTATGAAAGCTTCTTCTGCTTCCATGGTCCAGCGAAAGTCTCCCTTTTTTGTACACTTCTTGAGCGTTTTGAAGAGAGGGAGTGACTTGTCTGCTGACTTGGACAAAAATATGTTCAAACCGGCTAGCTTTCCGTTTAGGGATTGGACTTCTTTCAACGTGCGTGGTGAAGGAAGTTGGATGACAACCTTCGTTTTTTCTGGGCACGGTTTGATGCCATTGGGCTCTATAAGATATCCGAGGAACATGCCTTCCGTAGCGCCAAAAGTGCATTTCTTAGGATTTAGCTTCATGTTGATCTCTTTTAGTGTCTTAAATGTTTCCTCAATGTCGCGCACCAATTCATCTTCCGTATGGCTTTTTATTACGAGGTCATCAACATAAACCTCTAAGTTGCGGCCCACCTGTTTTTCAAATGCGTTATCCACCAACCATTGGTAAGTGGCGCCTGCATTTTTTAAACCAAAGGGCATCTTAGTATAGCAATAGACGCCTTGGCTTGTATGGAAAGCCGTTTTTTCTTCATCTTCCTTAGCCATCTGAATTTGGTGGTATCCTTTGTATGCGTCTAAGAAGCATTTAAGTGGGTATCCGCACAAGGATTCTACCTTCCAGTCTATCTCCGGTAGCGGGTAGCAGTCTTGTGGACATGCTTTGTTGAGATCTGTGAAGTCCACACACATCCTCCAACTACCATCACTCTTCTTGACCATCACTGGGTTGGAAAGCCAGTCATGGTAGTAGACCTCTCACATGATACCTGCGTCCACAAGTTTGTGTACTTCTGCCAGAATTGGTTGTGCACGCTCTGGGGCTTGGCCACGCTTCTTTTGTCGTACTGGGGAGTATCCTTGTCGGATTCTCAACTTGTGCTCGGTGATTGAGCGTGGTACCCCGGTCATGTGCTTTGATTCCCATGCGAAAATATCCAGATTTTTTTGCAAGAGTGCGCACACAGCTGCTCTACCGTTATCAGATAGCGATCCCCCGATCGACACTTCTTGCTCCGGGTATTCGGGATGAATTGCGACCTTCAGGTTTGGTATTTTCGTTGCACGCTGTTCCGGAATGGGTGTCGTTTCATGTGTAATCGTGTTACATTCTCCGGGTGGTGTGGTGGTATTGTAGAGAGTGACAATGCCCCCATCCACTAGGAACTTAAGCATCCCATGTGCTGTAGATGGTATTGCGCGTATAGCGGATATCCCTGGTCTTCCAATAATGCCATTGTATGGCGAAGGGGATTTGATTACCATAAAGGTCATCCAAGCTGTCGCCGAATGCTCTTTATTTCCTACATTGACTAGCAGGCGTATTTGCCCCATGGGCCATATTTTTTCGCCTGTGAAACCAGTCAATGCCGTCGTGGCCGGGCTTAGTTGGCTGCGTATCTCAGGTCGCAGTCGCTTGAAACAATGTTCATACATAATATCCGCGGACGATCCTCCATCAACATACATGCGGTGGATATCGTGACCTCCTGCGTTGATCTCAATGGTGAGCGGTTCCACTACTGCGTTGTCCGCAGCCTAGGTGGGGAAAGATATTTCGTTGCCACGGTTAAACTTTTAGCCGATCTTCTGTCTAGTCATCCGCTGCCATGATTGTATCATGTATATGGTATCAGCTTTGTCCTTGGGTACTTCTTTCTTGTTCCCCATCTTTTGCTTATCCTTCCCCTCCTTGATGTTTTTAACCAAATGGTCCAATCTGCCTTCTTTCACTAGTTTATCAATGAGTTGGCGCAGTTGAACACATTCGTTGGTGGTGTGGCCCTTCTGTCCATGGTAGTCGCAGTATCCATTCCCCACGCGCCGTTCTTCTGGAGTGCGCATTGGTGGAGGTCTTGGGAAGTTCGCGCCTTCCGTTGCGAATATCTCCTTTGGGGTCTTTGTGAGCGGGGTATACTTGTCGTTATCCCGTCCACTCCCTTGGCCGCGGTAGTTCTTGTTGCGGTTGCTACTCTGGTCAATGGATTGTCTCCGAGGTTGTTCCTGTGACCTATAGTTTGAGTAACCTTTCTTGCTATCTGCCGCGGCGGCTTCTCCTTGGATAAAGGACCTTGTGCGCTTCATAAGTTCATCAAATGTTTGGGGGATTTTGTCATTCAGCCTTTTGATGAGTTCTGGGTTATTGATCCCGTTCATGAACCCTGAGATCTTCAGTACTTCGGGGCATGCCTTGACCTGTATGCACTCATCTTTGAAGCGTTTCACATAAGTGCTTGTAGATTCCCCCTGGCGCTGTTTCACCCTGTCGAGTTCGACAGGGTTTTTAGCGCACTTTTTCCTTTGAGTGAAGTTCAGGCGAAACGCCTTCCGAAACTCTCCGCAACTCTTCAAAGCCATCAATGCTTCTGCGTGGAAGCTTACTGAACCAGTTTCGCGCGTTTCCCACTAGTGTGGAATTGAACATGTGGCACCACACAGGTTGTGGCCAGTTTTCGATGGTAGCGGCTGATTCAAAATTTTTTAGGTGATCGTCCGGATCACCCGTTCCATCATAAGGTTTCAAATTGGCGGGCATGCGCCTCATTTTATTTTCTGAGAAATCGCCGATGCGCCGAGTGAACGCATCTACTTTTTGGCGGCGCCACGAAAGGGGTATGTCTTCCTCCTCCTGGTCGCAATATTTCCTCCTGGACTTCCAGTGCCCGGTTTCGCTATCCTCGTTGTCCGAGGAGTTACCAGAGGACGAGTTTTCCCTCTTTCGGCGCTTGCGCCGACTGTCTTCAGAGTTCCCACTTGAAGGGCTTTCACTTGGAGAGTACCGTCGTCCCAGTCTGTCATGGACCCTGCGGCTACCAAGCCTAGCGTGGACATTGGTACGTCGCCCATCTTCCTCGTGTTCCCCAAGGTACTGCATGTCCGCTGCTTCATCATTCTCAACTCTCCTCCCAATCCTGGTAAATACTGGGGGTTGTCGGTTATCCCTTCCGCGCTTTTCCTTCTGATGACGCGGTGGGGATATCTCATATTCCGGGCCGAAATCGAGTCGGGCATGCAAACTCCGACTAGTCCTCTTTCTAGCTTCCTCTTGCATGAGAGCAGCCAAGGTTTCGTAGAGCAGGGGTGTCTGTTTCTACCACTAGACCTTTGTTTCTGCCAGGTACGTCTGGTGCTTTTGTGAGGTTCGCCTCTAGCACCGATTGGAGTGGAGTGGTAAAAGGAGTGCGCAGTGGACCTTCTGTGCCAATGGTTGTTGGGGTGGCCTGGGTTGTCCCCGGGCGTGGTTCCACCGTTGGGAAGACTAGATCTGGGCCTGATCCTTGGTTTCTAGTAGTGCTGGTTGTCCCAGAGACCTGTTTAGAAACCGATCCACTTTGCTGCTTTTTTCCATGTATGTCACCATGCGATCGCTGGTTTTGGTTTCCTTGCTTCGTCATTCTAGTTCTTAGTGATGGGTCCCACGGATGGCGCCACTTATTGATAAAAAAGTTGGGAGTTCCTTGTTTGGACTCCGGTTCTCGTACCAATTGAATCTTGATGCTTGAGACCTGCGCACTAAGTAAACAGAAAACACCGTTAGGCTTATCGTGGGATTGTCTCCCACGATTATCCTCCGGCGTGAGAGTAAGTAATCGGTTTTAGGGTTAATGGAGAGTTAGGGTTTTTAATCGTACCTTTAATGAGGGCTGAGATATATATACACACGGAATCCTTGTTGGTTTCGTGTTTCTCAAGCTTCGGCGTATCCTGCCTAAGTCGGTTATCGGATGCTTATCTCCCAAGATAGGAGATATCCAATATTGTTAGCCATAAATAACTTTGGGTTTGGGCCTTCGTGAGCCTAAACCATTATCGGGTTAGCCCAATCATGTTGGGCTTGTTAGTAGTAGTCATTGGTCTGGTTCGTAACCTGAATGAGGACTATACGTCATCATAGTACATCATGCATTAAAAACTTGTATTTGGAGAAATATGTAAATATTGGTTGGGATATGGGGATGTATGTAAATCCCCCTTTAAGTTATAATAGAGTAAAGAAAAGTTCAAATACTAACTCTTATTTTGATGCTTACCAAGGACAAATCCACATGGTGAGGATTAACTTAAGATTTAATAGATAAACCTAGATTCATGCTTTTTCTCTTGTCTTTTTATTTTTCTTTTTTATAAACTTTTTTTTTTTTTTTTTTTTTTAAGTTATTCACTTTTTTAGTTTCACTTTTTTCTTCGCTTTCATACGTTTTCGTCTGTTTTCATATGTTTTCATCTGTTTTCGTCTGTTTTCATACGATTTCGCCCGTTTTCATACGTTTTCGTCTGTTTTCTTATGTTTTCGTCCATTATTCATACGTTTTCGTCCATTTTCATACGTTTTCGTCCGTATTCAAACGTGATTTTATGCTTTCATACGTTTTCGTCCATTTTCATGTAGATTTGTCCGTTTTCTTACGTTTTTGTCCGTTTTTAAATGTTTTCGGTCGTTTTTAGACGTTTTCATACTTTTCTGAATATCACAAATGATATTATGAATATATCACTTTGTGATTTTCTGAATATCATTTTGTGATTTTCTGAAGATCACTTTGTGACATTATGAATATCACTTGTGATTTTATGAATATCACTTGTGATTTTCTAGATATCACTTTGTGATATTATGAATATCACTTGTGATTTTCATGTTACAAAACATTAGTTGATAATCACTTGTGATATTCAGAAAATCACAAGTGATATTCTGAATATCACAAAGTAGTATTCAGAATATCACAAAGTGGTATTCAGAATATCACAAAGTGATATTCAGAATTTCACAAGTGATATTTTGAAAATCACAGAATATCATTTGTGATAGTCAGGAACATATGAAAACAGACGAATACGTATGAAAACGGACGAAAATGAATTAAAGCGTAAAACACGTATGAAAATGGACGAAAACGTATGAAAATGGACGAAAATGAAAGAAAACGGATGAAAGCGTATGAAAAACGAACGAAAACAGATGAAAACGAACGAAAACAGATGAAATGTATGAAAGCGAAGAAAAAAAACGCGAAATAAAAAAAAACGTGAATTAAAAAAAACGCGAATTTAGAAAAAAAAAACGTGAATAAAGTAAAAAACGTGAATTTAAAAAAAAAAGGAAAAAAAATATGTGAATAAAAAAGAAAGACAAAAAGACAAGAAAAAAAACATGTACCTTAGGTTTACTTTTTAAATCTTAGGTTAATCCTACCATTAGATCAAACTAGATGGATGGTGGAGATTTGTCCTTTGGTAAACATGAATTTGTGGGTAAGCAAAATAAAGTATCTCTAATAGTGTATATTAAAACTGAAAAACAACTGAAAATGAACAATGAGAGTTTGCCAAACAGAAAATGAACTAAAACTGAAAAACAACTGAAAAGCGGAGTGTCCCAGAGTGCAAACTCGGTGTTAGACGGAATCTCAATCCGATTCAATCTAAACTGTAACAAGGCGACAACGGTCATGTTTAAAACAGACGGACAAAGTCTTTGCAAAATCAAAATCAGAGTAGAGCAACATAATTACAAAGATAAACGAGAGTAGATTCAGGCAGACAGATTCAGCTAGACAGATGCAGATTCAGGCAGACAGAGCTGATGCATGCAGACAGAGCAGATTCAGGTAGACAGATGGAGAACCATAGCACAGTCAGATACATGGCGGAATTCAGACATATACGGAACCACACAAAACCAAGAACCATAGCAGAAGCAGATACAGGGTGGAATTCAGACATATGCGGAACTAAATAAAACCAGATGAAATCAGATAGGACGTAACCAGATGTAGAATCAAGGCAAAATCAGGGCAAGACCAAAACATGTTGATGCCAGATGCTACATATAATTACTCAAGACATAGTTGGATTAGTTAAGATTATAACATCACTGTCACCAATACAAACATATTCTTAATTCAAACCAATATCAATAAAGTCAGTTATACCCCAAACAATCGAGGTAATACCGACAACTACAAAATCTCTCCCAAGCCGATGCAAATACCATGTGATAATCCGATACAAATACCAATACGTCAACAAACAAAACTATTAACCATTTTACCATCCAATTATACACTAATAAATTGTAACGAATCATCTAAATCGAGAAAAAAACATCTTCAATAATTACGAAGCTCAAAAGAAAAGCTATGATACTCTGGTGAAACAAATTTAGTCAAATAAACAAATCCTTAATAGTCACTTCCTTTCAAGACAATTATGTTCACAATCAATCAAATCTAACCTAACAAAAAAAAACCTTACTTGTTCGCGAAAAGTGTGGTCACGTGTTACTGAACCGACGGCAAGCAAAAGAACAAACATATACGGAGTACAAATATTGAATATCATACATTTACAAATTTATGACTCTTTGATACCATGTAAAAACGAGAGAGAAAATGAACATTTATATTGTTCGGATTCACTCATGAAATTCAATAGAAGACAAACTAAAATAACCCTAACAATTAAACGAGCCGAACACAACGGGCTTATGGCCCTTTATTATCTAACAATTATAACTTAAAAAGTTGTTACATAACTAGATCAATACGTTTTCTGCAATTCACTTGCACACATCTGATAAGATTTGTACTCATAAACTTTAGTTAATGATCACACTTGGTACAACTCAATCAGTACTCTCGCGTTAAACACTACACAGAGTTGGTTTTTAGTTTCAGATTGATATCAAACATAACTAAAGAGAGCAAAATGCATCTCTTCCAAGCCACAATGAATAAAAAATCTCAGGTACTCATCAAAGTTCGTATCTTTTCAGTCCCAGGATTGGTTTGGCTAAAACAAAAGACTAATCTCGTCCCTGACCGGTCAGGTCCAACCAAACCGGTCTCTACTCGTTTATTTTTACACTCAGAAGCAAACTATTTCGCATACAACAAACCATATATAAAGAATTCACACAACAAACTCAAATTTACAAGTGTTCTTATCACAACAGTTTATGATATGCAACAAAAGCTTTGTTACAGAACTACACAACGTGTGCAACAAAAGCTTTGTTACAGAGCTACACTAAGCATGCAACTATTACAAGCCAAATTCAGCAATGAGATCTAAAAAACAAACATTGCTGAACATAGTTTTATTCGTGTGGTTCTTAACTACTATCAAGCATCTCAATAGAGTTTAGAAGCAAATATTCTCGAGCTCAGTGTCCATAATGTTAGAAACGGTTTTAAGAAAGACAGCCTCATTCATTCCTTTGACGATGGAATCATGGGCTTTCTGAACGATCTTCTCAATCATGGATTCTTTGTCTACCGTTTCTCTGCACATGATTTGACCAATGGCAAAAGGCGAGAGTCCTTTCGCTGCACCTTTTTTAAGTAGCATAGTGGAGATACGAAATGTGCGTGCACATTCTAGTGAGAGGTCCCAACCATATGAGCTTAAGAGTGCTATGTCTTGTTCTGCATCTAATGAGTTGATGTAGTCGAGAACTTCTTGTGAATATGGTTCGCGTGCTTGTGGCCAGTATAGCCAATCAAATGTGCAATCGCTGAACTGAAAAGATATCAAGAAATTAGAAGTTGTGAAGTTAGTGTCTCAGAACTTCCAATTTTTTGTAGAGTAAAACGAAAGAGTCCCCATAAATGCCCGACCTCCAGCCGGCTAAATAAGTAAAGGAACTCAGTGTTATCAAGCTCTTTAAAGATTACAACTATGTACAAATTAAACTGGAACAATGGTAGGCTCACAGGGTAGTGGATAATGTAGCAAGAAGGCCACCTCAAATATTCAAATTTATGAGTTATGTAACAAGAAGATCATCGCAACTATTCAAAATTTCATAAGACGACCTAACTAGCTGCTAATTAGTCAAGAAAGCTGAATATGATAATCAAGGTTTTTAATGATACAACTACGTTAAATATGTAAATCTTTAAACCAAAAACAGATGAGAGAAAGGCAGATTAGAGTGTCTCAAGAGTCTACTTTTATCTGTGACTGATAGCCTCAAGAGACAAACCTTTGAACCAAAACCGACCCATATATACAAAAGAGTTCTCAAGGTTTTTGAAAATGAAACTATGTGGATAGCATGCGAATCCTAAAATCAAAAAGGGTACAAGAAATGCATGTTAAAGTATCTAGGGACAAACGATATGGCAAAATGGCATGTGTAACAGATCTAATGTGTAATTAATCGGTCAAGAGAGTCGAATATTATCAGAAACAAAGAACAAAGATAAAAGAGCAGTAAAAATTCTTACATTCTCAGGCAAGCAGTAACCATGATCAATAGGAATGAGCGCAATGCGACCCTGTTCTCGGTTCATCAAAATATTCCCAGCATGCCTATCGGCATTCGCTGTCCTAATATCAAAAACAGTAATCTTATGAACCTCTTCAACCGGAAAATCCCTTGGACCCATATCCTCACAACTCCCACAGTTTTTAACAAACATCTGCAAAGACCCAACCTTTATATTCTCCACACCACCATCATACCCTCGCGGATGATTAAACTCAGAACTCAAACACTTAACCATCACCGTAGGAGGTACACCAGCAAAACCCGACTCCAATTCATTCTTAATCCCTCGGGGTCCACTCAACGGATGGTCTAAAATATAAGCTGCAACTTCTCTCAAGGCACCTTCACCAACTTTAGTCCCTTTCTTTAACCCTTCACCATTTTTCGATAAAGGTAGTCCTTGAGGGTTATTAACAGCCATAGGTTCCTCATCCATCGGTTTAAACACACCAACATACTTATTCCCAGACGGATGCTGCATAAAGTACGCACCACCCATCCCCTCACTAGCTCTTATCGGTTTTTTACATTTTTTCAACCCATCTGATACTAAACTCAACATATCCCATATAACACGCGGTATTTTCACATTAGGATTCACAATAACAGGCTGCAACAAGTAACCATCTTTACCAAAACAACTCCTTTTCGACACATTTTTATCACCGTAAACTAACTTTTGTTTCTTTAATAACAACCCTTTACAATTTTCAATCTTTAACTTAACTGACCTAACCGAACCGGACTCCAAAACATACATGGGAATCACTGATCCAGCCACAGCTAAGTAAATAACTATAGATTCACTCCGGCTCCGATATAATCCGAAAGCCGACTCGTGAACCGGACTCAACGCAACTTCAACAGCTGACATTATACTAATCTAATCACTTACAACACCTTTTCACACATTTTAACCAAACCCCACAAACTTATTCCACCTAAAACAACAATACAAACAAAAACCAATACTAAAAAACTAAAAAGATTCAATTTTTATCAATACCCTAATGCCCTTTTAACATAAAGACCCTTATAAACCTAAAGATCCCTGTATCAAAGGGCATTTTCGTAAATTAACACCAAAACACAATTCACTCAAGGGTCTTCAAATTAAACAACCCAATTGCATAAAAACACAAAAATCAGAAGCTGATTTGATAAACTGAGCAAGTTCCTAAAAATGGGTCCTTTTTAAATTTTTTTTGGGTGATATGATTTATAAAATTGGTGATGTTTTTAAGATTGGTTTTATGTGAATTGAGAAATGTGATGAATTGAAGGTGACTTGATTTGAAATTAGTGTTCAATTTTGGGTTTTTTTGTGATGGTTTATGATCGGATTATATGATTTTTGGGGGTGAGAAAATGGGTCGGGTCGGGTTAAGTGAAGAGCGGAATTATAGCCGTTGAGTAGGGTTTTTTGTCTTTACTCGAAATATGAAATGATGAAATGGTAAATGCTTTGTATTAACGGGTCTTTTGAGAGTCTTGCTTTTTTTACTTTTGGAGTTTTGTTGTATTCAGAAAAATAAAGTACTTGAGTAAATAATGTGGTAATTGTTAAAAACTCATGAGGAAATGGTATATTGAACCAAAATCGTATAGCATAAGAGGATTAGGTATAATGAAAGAGCATTTGCTTTTCATTTGAGTTTCACGGGAGTATCATATTATCATAACACAACATTTTCAAAATTCTATCATAACACAACACAAACTCTTCATTTGGGTCTCACTACTTTCATTTTTTTCCAACCGTTTAAACATTAAGTATACAAATTGTAATGTTTTAATTTTTGTCATTTTCTTTGCTGTCTGCACGACGAGCTCCAACCGGCGAGCATGTGTGGTGTAGTGGCGAGCGACGGCGAGTGAGCCATGTAGGAGTGGCGAGTTCCAACCGTCGTGATACCTAATCCTCTAAGAACTAGTTTTCGGTATAGGTGTAACAGTGTCGAGTCGAATCAAAGTGTCGGAGCTCAACTTGACTCGGTAGTACTTTTCTGAGCTTGAACTTCACCCGATAGTTTAGGGAATCTTTATGATGGAGCCTCGTATTTGGCTCGAGAAGATGTAATTTGACTCGAAAAACTCGATTTTTTTTTGTTAACGATTTTTTTTTAAACCAACTAATATCGAAATATATAAGGCTGGCTTTAAATACGGCTTAAACTCGTTTCGAAAGACTATATGCATTTAAAGGAAATATTAATACTTGATGCATATACATATAAACCGTTACTCTATATATGTAAATAATATATGACATGCTCAAAAGCTTGATAGTTACTCGAGCAAGCCTTATTAAGCTCGACTCTGGCTCGTTAAACATTTTGAACATGTTTTTTTAAGGCTAGAGCTCGATGCTTGATAAAGCTCGACACCAGTGAGCTTGATAAAGCTCGACACAATTTATGTTACTAAAAACCTTACTTGTTGGTTAGTGTAAAACAAATCATCGAATAACAGCTTTTAACTAAGCCATGTGCATGAGATTGTCTCCAACCAAATGACTTTAAATTAAGTCTCGTCTATAACAATTGTACCAAGATATTTGTAATATATGCATTGTGGATTGTTAGTGTCACATAGATAGTTAATATACAATGATGATGATATTTGCACGAGTTTGCGCTTTTACCAAGTACCATTTTAAAGAAGTTTGAATTTTAAAAAAGTTTGAATTTTAAAAAAGAGTATATGCAATGTATCCATAAAACTAATGCTTGTTATCAAAAACATAAAATAACACAAACACTAATTTCTAGGGTGATCATTGGTAAGTATGGCACATAGAGACCAAGTTACAAGCCATTGCAATAGAAAAAGGGTTCCAAATCTACATTACAAATCTATCAAAATACACAATTTACCTTTCCCACTAGCCACTACCCTTGGAATTACCCTATAGTTGTAAGTCTTTTTTATTTACTTTTTTACCTTTTTTCTTCTAAAGTTCAAACATGCTCACTCATCGTATGCAGTAAAATAAGGGTTTCATTTGTAAGTTATTTAAAAGCACTAATAAGTTGTGATCTCAAGCTACATATGATCCGTTTACAATAACTAACCTTTTTTCACTTTTATGTCAAGAATGTTTAAGATTTGAAACGTAACATTTAGTTAAAAACAAATATCGCTTATGAATCAATGGAACTATAATATCTTTAAAATGGTTGTTAAGGAACAATAGACGTTAGGAAACTATTTTATTTAACTAAAAAACAATAAGAAATTTTTTTAATGCTCCAAGGGAACACCAAAAAGGCTAAACCGACACAAAGTGACCGACACTAAACTTTAATTGCTAATTTTAATGGCTTGTTAATAATGTCATACGTGTGGTTAAATATTTTTATATTTTGTTGATTGTTTTTAAAAACATTTGTGTGTATCCTTTTGTTGTGTTTTAAGAACGGAATAAATTTATAAAAAAAAAAGGTCAATTAGTTTGTGTGTATTTAGTTTCTTTTACAAGCGTAGATACATTTATACATGAATAGGTTCACTCTAGATTCTAATATTCGTTGTACTTGTCCACATGTTTTTAGTTTTTAATTCACCAAAATCAAATGCTTTGAAGAAAGTTAATGAATACATGCATTGAACTTGAGCCCGTGATCATATTATATCACATAACAAACAAGACACGTACATGCAATTAATCAAACGAAAAGTAGAGATGTTGTTGGAATCACTCCTAAACAGTATTTCAAGTATTTATATTTTATATGTAATAGGTAGCTTTATTATGGCATTTATGTTTGTTTAAGGTCAAGCTTATGTAGAAGGCCCATAAGCTTGATCCAAGCCCAATAAGGAATAGGGAAGGAGAAGGAGTGTTGCCCTAGCTCCTTGCCTATATAAACTCTTGTAAACCCTCATTTGAGGGTTGGTTGTTCAAGTTTTCTTTTCACACATTCACCTAAGCCTAAACCGTGCCTCTATTATTATGTGTGTGTGCTTGTTTACTTGTTCAATCGCCTTATCTCTTCTCTTATAAGCTTGTGTTGTAAAACTAGTGACCTCACAGTGGTATCAATCGCCAAATAGTTGGGTGTACTCGTTTGTTTTTGAAGTTTTGGTTTTGGATCTTACGCGTAGAGATAACGCTATCTTTGGTTATCTTAAAAACTCGTTTTTTACACTTTTTAATCCAAGATTCTTGTACTTTCAATGTTTTGAGGTGTTAAAATACTTGTTTTTGGCAAAAAGTTTCAAACTT